>JASTWF010000167.1:445801-620399 GCA_030390025.1 Squalus acanthias | reverse complement strand
CCCTCTCTCAGACTGAACCGTCCCCTCTCTCAGACTGAACCGTCCCCTCTCTCAGACTGAACCGCCCCTCTCTCAGACTGAACCGTCCCCTCTCTCAGACTGAACCGCCCCTCTCTCAGACTGAACCGTCCCCTCTCTCAGACTGAACCGTCCCCTCTCTCAGACTGAACCGTCCCCTCTCTCAGACTGAACCGTCCCCTCTCTCAGACTGAACCGTCCCCTCTCTCAGACTGAACCGTCCCCTCTCTCAGACTGAACCGTCCCCTCTCTCAGACTGAACCGTCCCCTCTCTCAGACTGAACCGTCCCCTCTCTCAGACTGAACCGTCCCCTCTCTCAGACTGAACCGTCCCCTCTCTCAGACTGAACCGTCCCCTCTCTCAGACTGAACCGTCCCCTCTCTCAGACTGAACCGTCCCCTCTCTCAGACTGAACCGTCCCCTCTCTCAGACTGAACCGCCCCTCTCTCAGACTGAACCGTCCCCTCTCTCAGACTGAACCGTCCCCTCTCTCAGACTGAACCGCCCCTCTCTCAGACTGAACCGCCCCTCTCTCAGACTGAACCGCCCCTCTCTCAGACTGAACCGCCCCTCTCTCAGACTGAACCGCCCCTCTCTCAGACTGAACCGCCCCTCTCTCAGACTGAACCGCCCCTCTCTCAGACTGAACCGCCCCTCTCTCAGACTGAACCGTCCCCTCTCTCAGACTGAACCGTCCCCTCTCTCAGACTGAACCCCCCTCTCTCAGACTGAACCGCCCCTCTCTCAGACTGAACCGCCCCTCTCTCAGACTGAACCGCCCCTCTCTCAGACTGAACCGCCCCTCTCTCAGACTGAACCGTCCCCTCTCTCAGACTGAACCGCCCCTCTCTCAGACTGAACCGCCCCTCTCTCAGACTGAACCTCCCCTCTCTCAGACTGAACCGTCCCCTCTCTCAGACTGAACCGCCCCTCTCTCAGACTGAACCGTCCCCTCTCTCAGACTGAACCGTCCCCTCTCTCAGACTGAACCGTCCCCTCTCTCAGACTGAACCGTCCCCTCTCTCAGACTGAACCGTCCCCCTCTCTCAGACTGAACCGCCCCTCTCTCAGACTGAACCGCCCCTCTCTCAGACTGAACCGCCCCTCTCTCAGACTGAACCGTCCCCTCTCTCAGACTGAACCGCCCCTCTCTCAGACTGAACCGCCCCCTCTCTCAGACTGAACCGTCCCCTCTCTCAGACTGAACCGTCCCCTCTCTCAGACTGAACCGCCCCTCTCTCAGACTGAACCGCCCCTCTCTCAGACTGAACCGCCCCTCTCTCAGACTGAACCGTCCCCTCTCTCAGACTGAACCGCCCCTCTCTCAGACTGAACCGTCCCCTCTCTCAGACTGAACCGTCCCCTCTCTCAGACTGAACCGCCCCTCTCTCAGACTGAACCGCCCCTCTCTCAGACTGAACCGTCCCCTCTCTCAGACTGAACCGTCCCCTCTCTCAGACTGAACCGTCCCCTCTCTCAGACTGAACCGTCCCCTCTCTCAGACTGAACCGTCCCCTCTCTCAGACTGAACCGCCCCTCTCTCAGACTGAACCGTCCCCTCTCTCAGACTGAACCGTCCCCTCTCTCAGACTGAACCGCCCCTCTCTCAGACTGAACCGCCCCTCTCTCAGACTGAACCGCCCCTCTCTCAGACTGAACCGTCCCCTCTCTCAGACTGAACCGTCCCCTCTCTCAGACTGAACCGTCCCCTCTCTCAGACTGAACCGTCCCCTCTCTCAGACTGAACCGTCCCCTCTCTCAGACTGAACCGTCCCCTCTCTCAGACTGAACCGTCCCCTCTCTCAGACTGAACCGCCCCTCTCTCAGACTGAACCGCCCCTCTCTCAGACTGAACCGTCCCCTCTCTCAGACTGAACCGTCCCCTCTCTCAGACTGAACCGTCCCCTCTCTCAGACTGAACCGCCCCTCTCTCAGACTGAACCGTCCCCTCTCTCAGACTGAACCGTCCCCTCTCTCAGACTGAACCGTCCCCTCTCTCAGACTGAACCGTCCCCTCTCTCAGACTGAACCGTCCCCTCTCTCAGACTGAACCGTCCCCTCTCTCAGACTGAACCGTCCCCTCTCTCAGACTGAACCGCCCCTCTCTCAGACTGAACCGTCCCCTCTCTCAGACTGAACCGCCCCCTCTCTCAGACTGAACCGCCCCTCTCTCAGACTGAACCGCCCCTCTCTCAGACTGAACCGTCCCCTCTCTCAGACTGAACCGTCCCCTCTCTCAGACTGAACCGTCCCCTCTCTCAGACTGAACCGCCCCTCTCTCAGACTGAACCGTCCCCTCTCTCAGACTGAACCGTCCCCTCTCTCAGACTGAACCGTCCCCTCTCTCAGACTGAACCGTCCCCTCTCTCAGACTGAACCGTCCCCTCTCTCAGACTGAACCGTCCCCTCTCTCAGACTGAACCGTCCCCTCTCTCAGACTGAACCGTCCCCTCTCTCAGACTGAACCGCCCCTCTCTCAGACTGAACCGTCCCCTCTCTCAGACTGAACCGTCCCCTCTCTCAGACTGAACCGTCCCCTCTCTCAGACTGAACCGCCCCTCTCTCAGACTGAACCGTCCCCTCTCTCAGACTGAACCGCCCCCTCTCTCAGACTGAACCGCCCCTCTCTCAGACTGAACCGCCCCCTCTCTCAGACTGAACCGCCCCCTCTCTCAGACTGAACCCCCCTCTCTCAGACTGAACCGCCCCTCTCTCAGACTGAACCGCCCCTCTCTCAGACTGAACCGCCCCTCTCTCAGACTGAACCGTCCCCTCTCTCAGACTGAACCGCCCCTCTCTCAGACTGAACCGTCCCCTCTCTCAGACTGAACCGCCCCTCTCTCAGACTGAACCCCCCTCTCTCAGACTGAACCGCCCCTCTCTCAGACTGAACCGCCCCCTCTCTCAGACTGAACCGCCCCCTCTCTCAGACTGAACCGCCCCTCTCTCAGACTGAACCGTCCCCTCTCTCAGACTGAACCGCCCCCTCTCTCAGACTGAACCGCCCCTCTCTCAGACTGAACCGCCCCCTCTCTCAGACTGAACCGTCCCCTCTCTCAGACTGAACCGCCCCTCTCTCAGACTGAACCGCCCCTCTCTCAGACTGAACCGTCCCCTCTCTCAGACTGAACCGTCCCCTCTCTCAGACTGAACCGCCCCTCTCTCAGACTGAACCGTCCCCTCTCTCAGACTGAACCGTCCCCTCTCTCAGACTGAACCGCCCCTCTCTCAGACTGAACCGTCCCCTCTCTCAGACTGAACCGTCCCCTCTCTCAGACTGAACCGCCCCTCTCTCAGACTGAACCGTCCCCTCTCTCAGACTGAACCGTCCCCTCTCTCAGACTGAACCGCCCCTCTCTCAGACTGAACCGTCCCTCTCTCAGACTGAACCGTCCCCTCTCTCAGACTGAACCGTCCCCTCTCTCAGACTGAACCGCCCCCTCTCTCAGACTGAACCGCCCCTCTCTCAGACTGAACCGCCCCTCTCTCAGACTGAACCGCCCCCTCTCTCAGACTGAACCGCCCCCTCTCTCAGACTGAACCGCCCCTCTCTCAGACTGAACCGCCCCCTCTCTCAGACTGAACCGCCCCCTCTCTCAGACTGAACCGTCCCCTCTCTCAGACTGAACCGTCCCCTCTCTCAGACTGAACCGTCCCCTCTCTCAGACTGAACCGTCCCCTCTCTCAGACTGAACCGTCCCCTCTCTCAGACTGAACCGTCCCCTCTCTCAGACTGAACCGCCCCTCTCTCAGACTGAACCGCCCCTCTCTCAGACTGAACCGTCCCCTCTCTCAGACTGAACCGTCCCCTCTCTCAGACTGAACCGCCCCTCTCTCAGACTGAACCGTCCCCTCTCTCAGACTGAACCGTCCCCTCTCTCAGACTGAACCGTCCCCTCTCTCAGACTGAACCGTCCCCTCTCTCAGACTGAACCGCCCCCTCTCTCAGACTGAACCGCCCCCTCTCTCAGACTGAACCGTCCCCTCTCTCAGACTGAACCGTCCCCTCTCTCAGACTGAACCGCCCCTCTCTCAGACTGAACCGTCCCCTCTCTCAGACTGAACCGCCCCTCTCTCAGACTGAACCGTCCCCTCTCTCAGACTGAACCGCCCCTCTCTCAGACTGAACCGCCCCTCTCTCAGACTGAACCGCCCCTCTCTCAGACTGAACCGCCCCTCTCTCAGACTGAACCGTCCCCTCTCTCAGACTGAACCGCCCCTCTCTCAGACTGAACCGTCCCCTCTCTCAGACTGAACCGTCCCCTCTCTCAGACTGAACCGCCCCTCTCTCAGACTGAACCGTCCCCTCTCTCAGACTGAACCGTCCCCTCTCTCAGACTGAACCGTCCCCTCTCTCAGACTGAACCGCCCCCTCTCTCAGACTGAACCGTCCCCTCTCTCAGACTGAACCGCCCCTCTCTCAGACTGAACCGTCCCCTCTCTCAGACTGAACCGTCCCCTCTCTCAGACTGAACCGTCCCCTCTCTCAGACTGAACCGCCCCTCTCTCAGACTGAACCGTCCCCTCTCTCAGACTGAACCGTCCCCTCTCTCAGACTGAACCGTCCCCTCTCTCAGACTGAACCGTCCCCTCTCTCAGACTGAACCGTCCCCTCTCTCAGACTGAACCGTCCCCTCTCTCAGACTGAACCGTCCCCTCTCTCAGACTGAACCGTCCCCTCTCTCAGACTGAACCGCCCCTCTCTCAGACTGAACCGTCCCCTCTCTCAGACTGAACCGTCCCCTCTCTCAGACTGAACCGTCCCCTCTCTCAGACTGAACCGTCCCCTCTCTCAGACTGAACCGCCCCTCTCTCAGACTGAACCGTCCCCTCTCTCAGACTGAACCGTCCCCTCTCTCAGACTGAACCGTCCCCTCTCTCAGACTGAACCGCCCCTCTCTCAGACTGAACCGCCCCTCTCTCAGACTGAACCGTCCCCTCTCTCAGACTGAACCGTCCCCTCTCTCAGACTGAACCGTCCCCTCTCTCAGACTGAACCGTCCCCTCTCTCAGACTGAACCGTCCCCTCTCTCAGACTGAACCGTCCCCTCTCTCAGACTGAACCGTCCCCTCTCTCAGACTGAACCGCCCCCTCTCTCAGACTGAACCGCCCCTCTCTCAGACTGAACCGTCCCCTCTCTCAGACTGAACCGCCCCTCTCTCAGACTGAACCGCCCCTCTCTCAGACTGAACCGCCCCTCTCTCAGACTGAACCGTCCCCTCTCTCAGACTGAACCGTCCCCTCTCTCAGACTGAACCGCCCCTCTCTCAGACTGAACCGTCCCCTCTCTCAGACTGAACCGCCCCTCTCTCAGACTGAACCTCCCCTCTCTCAGACTGAACCGTCCCCTCTCTCAGACTGAACCGTCCCCTCTCTCAGACTGAACCGTCCCCTCTCTCAGACTGAACCGTCCCCTCTCTCAGACTGAACCGTCCCCTCTCTCAGACTGAACCGTCCCCTCTCTCAGACTGAACCGTCCCCTCTCTCAGACTGAACCGCCCCCTCTCTCAGACTGAACCGCCCCTCTCTCAGACTGAACCGTCCCCTCTCTCAGACTGAACCGTCCCCTCTCTCAGACTGAACCGTCCCCTCTCTCAGACTGAACCGCCCCTCTCTCAGACTGAACCGCCCCCTCTCTCAGACTGAACCGCCCCTCTCTCAGACTGAACCGTCCCCCTCTCTCAGACTGAACCTCCCCTCTCTCAGACTGAACCGCCCCTCTCTCAGACTGAACCGCCCCTCTCTCAGACTGAACCGCCCCTCTCTCAGACTGAACCGCCCCTCTCTCAGACTGAACCGTCCCCTCTCTCAGACTGAACCGCCCCTCTCTCAGACTGAACCCCCCTCTCTCAGACTGAACCGCCCCCTCTCTCAGACTGAACCCCCCCTCTCTCAGACTGAACCGTCCCCTCTCTCAGACTGAACCGCCCCTCTCTCAGACTGAACCGCCCCTCTCTCAGACTGAACCGCCCCTCTCTCAGACTGAACCGTCCCCTCTCTCAGACTGAACCGCCCCTCTCTCAGACTGAACCGCCCCTCTCTCAGACTGAACCGCCCCTCTCTCAGACTGAACCGTCCCCTCTCTCAGACTGAACCGCCCCTCTCTCAGACTGAACCGTCCCCTCTCTCAGACTGAACCGCCCCCTCTCTCAGACTGAACCGCCCCCTCTCTCAGACTGAACCGCCCCTCTCTCAGACTGAACCGCCCCTCTCTCAGACTGAACCGCCCCTCTCTCAGACTGAACCGTCCCCTCTCTCAGACTGAACCGCCCCCTCTCTCAGACTGAACCGTCCCCTCTCTCAGACTGAACCGCCCCTCTCTCAGACTGAACCGCCCCTCTCTCAGACTGAACCGTCCCCTCTCTCAGACTGAACCGCCCCTCTCTCAGACTGAACCGCCCCCTCTCTCAGACTGAACCGTCCCCTCTCTCAGACTGAACCGCCCCTCTCTCAGACTGAACCGTCCCCTCTCTCAGACTGAACCGCCCCTCTCTCAGACTGAACGCCCCCTCTCTCAGACTGAACCGTCCCCTCTCTCAGACTGAACCGTCCCCTCTCTCAGACTGAACCGTCCCCTCTCTCAGACTGAACCGCCCCTCTCTCAGACTGAACCGTCCCCTCTCTCAGACTGAACCGTCCCCTCTCTCAGACTGAACCGTCCCCTCTCTCAGACTGAACCGTCCCCTCTCTCAGACTGAACCGCCCCTCTCTCAGACTGAACCGTCCCCTCTCTCAGACTGAACCGCCCCCTCTCTCAGACTGAACCGCCCCTCTCTCAGACTGAACCGCCCCCTCTCTCAGACTGAACCGCCCCTCTCTCAGACTGAACCGCCCCTCTCTCAGACTGAACCGCCCCTCTCTCAGACTGAACCGTCCCCTCTCTCAGACTGAACCGTCCCCTCTCTCAGACTGAACCGCCCCTCTCTCAGACTGAACCGTCCCCTCTCTCAGACTGAACCGTCCCCTCTCTCAGACTGAACCGTCCCCTCTCTCAGACTGAACCGCCCCTCTCTCAGACTGAACCGCCCCTCTCTCAGACTGAACCGCCCCTCTCTCAGACTGAACCGTCCCCTCTCTCAGACTGAACCGCCCCTCTCTCAGACTGAACCGCCCCTCTCTCAGACTGAACCGCCCCTCTCTCAGACTGAACCGTCCCCTCTCTCAGACTGAACCGTCCCCTCTCTCAGACTGAACCGTCCCCTCTCTCAGACTGAACCGTCCCCTCTCTCAGACTGAACCGCCCCTCTCTCAGACTGAACCGTCCCCTCTCTCAGACTGAACCGCCCCTCTCTCAGACTGAACCGCCCCTCTCTCAGACTGAACCGCCCCCTCTCTCAGACTGAACCGCCCCTCTCTCAGACTGAACCGCCCCTCTCTCAGACTGAACCGCCCCTCTCTCAGACTGAACCGCCCCTCTCTCAGACTGAACCGCCCCTCTCTCAGACTGAACCGTCCCCCTCTCTCAGACTGAACCGCCCCTCTCTCAGACTGAACCGCCCCTCTCTCAGACTGAACCGCCCCTCTCTCAGACTGAACCGCCCCTCTCTCAGACTGAACCGCCCCCTCTCTCAGACTGAACCGCCCCTCTCTCAGACTGAACCGTCCCCTCTCTCAGACTGAACCGCCCCTCTCTCAGACTGAACCGCCCCTCTCTCAGACTGAACCGTCCCCTCTCTCAGACTGAACCGTCCCCTCTCTCAGACTGAACCGTCCCCTCTCTCAGACTGAACCGCCCCTCTCTCAGACTGAACCGCCCCTCTCTCAGACTGAACCGCCCCTCTCTCAGACTGAACCGCCCCTCTCTCAGACTGAACCGCCCCTCTCTCAGACTGAACCGTCCCCTCTCTCAGACTGAACCGTCCCCTCTCTCAGACTGAACCGTCCCCTCTCTCAGACTGAACCGTCCCCTCTCTCAGACTGAACCGCCCCTCTCTCAGACTGAACCGCCCCTCTCTCAGACTGAACCGTCCCCTCTCTCAGACTGAACCGCCCCCTCTCTCAGACTGAACCGTCCCCTCTCTCAGACTGAACCGTCCCCTCTCTCAGACTGAACCGTCCCCCTCTCTCAGACTGAACCGTCCCCTCTCTCAGACTGAACCGTCCCCTCTCTCAGACTGAACCGTCCCCTCTCTCAGACTGAACCGTCCCCTCTCTCAGACTGAACCGTCCCCTCTCTCAGACTGAACCGTCCCCTCTCTCAGACTGAACCGTCCCCTCTCTCAGACTGAACCGTCCCCTCTCTCAGACTGAACCGCCCCTCTCTCAGACTGAACCGTCCCCTCTCTCAGACTGAACCGTCCCCTCTCTCAGACTGAACCGCCCCTCTCTCAGACTGAACCGCCCCCTCTCTCAGACTGAACGCCCCTCTCTCAGACTGAACCCCCCTCTCTCAGACTGAACCGCCCCCTCTCTCAGACTGAACCGCCCCTCTCTCAGACTGAACCCCCCTCTCTCAGACTGAACCGCCCCTCTCTCAGACTGAACCGTCCCCTCTCTCAGACTGAACCGTCCCCTCTCTCAGACTGAACCGTCCCCTCTCTCAGACTGAACCGTCCCCTCTCTCAGACTGAACCGCCCCCTCTCTCAGACTGAACCGCCCCTCTCTCAGACTGAACCGTCCCCTCTCTCAGACTGAACCGCCCCTCTCTCAGACTGAACCGCCCCCTCTCTCAGACTGAACCGTCCCCTCTCTCAGACTGAACCGCCCCTCTCTCAGACTGAACCGCCCCCTCTCTCAGACTGAACCGCCCCCTCTCTCAGACTGAACCGTCCCCTCTCTCAGACTGAACCGCCCCTCTCTCAGACTGAACCGCCCCTCTCTCAGACTGAACCGTCCCCTCTCTCAGACTGAACCGTCCCCTCTCTCAGACTGAACCGCCCCCTCTCTCAGACTGAACCGCCCCTCTCTCAGACTGAACCGTCCCCTCTCTCAGACTGAACCGCCCCTCTCTCAGACTGAACCGCCCCTCTCTCAGACTGAACCGTCCCCTCTCTCAGACTGAACCGCCCCTCTCTCAGACTGAACCGTCCCCTCTCTCAGACTGAACCGTCCCCTCTCTCAGACTGAACCGTCCCCCTCTCTCAGACTGAACCGTCCCCTCTCTCAGACTGAACCGTCCCCTCTCTCAGACTGAACCGCCCCTCTCTCAGACTGAACCGCCCCTCTCTCAGACTGAACCGCCCCTCTCTCAGACTGAACCGCCCCTCTCTCAGACTGAACCGCCCCTCTCTCAGACTGAACCGTCCCCTCTCTCAGACTGAACCGTCCCCTCTCTCAGACTGAACCGTCCCCTCTCTCAGACTGAACCGTCCCCTCTCTCAGACTGAACCGCCCCTCTCTCAGACTGAACCGCCCCTCTCTCAGACTGAACCGCCCCTCTCTCAGACTGAACCGCCCCTCTCTCAGACTGAACCGTCCCCTCTCTCAGACTGAACCGTCCCCTCTCTCAGACTGAACCGTCCCCTCTCTCAGACTGAACCGCCCCTCTCTCAGACTGAACGCCCCCTCTCTCAGACTGAACCGCCCCTCTCTCAGACTGAACCGCCCCTCTCTCAGACTGAACCGCCCCTCTCTCAGACTGAACCGTCCCCTCTCTCAGACTGAACCGTCCCCTCTCTCAGACTGAACCGCCCCCTCTCTCAGACTGAACCGCCCCTCTCTCAGACTGAACGCCCCCTCTCTCAGACTGAACCGCCCCTCTCTCAGACTGAACCGTCCCCTCTCTCAGACTGAACCGTCCCCTCTCTCAGACTGAACCGTCCCCTCTCTCAGACTGAACCGTCCCCTCTCTCAGACTGAACCGTCCCCTCTCTCAGACTGAACCGTCCCCTCTCTCAGACTGAACCGTCCCCTCTCTCAGACTGAACCGTCCCCTCTCTCAGACTGAACCGTCCCCTCTCTCAGACTGAACCGTCCCCTCTCTCAGACTGAACCGTCCCCTCTCTCAGACTGAACCGTCCCCTCTCTCAGACTGAACCGCCCCTCTCTCAGACTGAACCGTCCCCTCTCTCAGACTGAACCGTCCCCCTCTCTCAGACTGAACCGTCCCCTCTCTCAGACTGAACCGCCCCTCTCTCAGACTGAACCGTCCCCTCTCTCAGACTGAACCGTCCCTCTCTCAGACTGAACCGCCCCTCTCTCAGACTGAACCGCCCCTCTCTCAGACTGAACCGCCCCTCTCTCAGACTGAACCGCCCCTCTCTCAGACTGAACCGCCCCTCTCTCAGACTGAACCGCCCCTCTCTCAGACTGAACCGCCCCTCTCTCAGACTGAACCGCCCCTCTCTCAGACTGAACCGCCCCTCTCTCAGACTGAACCGCCCCTCTCTCAGACTGAACCGCCCCTCTCTCAGACTGAACCGTCCCCTCTCTCAGACTGAACCGCCCCTCTCTCAGACTGAACCGCCCCTCTCTCAGACTGAACCGCCCCTCTCTCAGACTGAACCGTCCCCTCTCTCAGACTGAACCGTCCCCTCTCTCAGACTGAACCGCCCCTCTCTCAGACTGAACCGTCCCCTCTCTCAGACTGAACCGCCCCTCTCTCAGACTGAACCGCCCCTCTCTCAGACTGAACCGCCCCTCTCTCAGACTGAACCGCCCCTCTCTCAGACTGAACCGTCCCCTCTCTCAGACTGAACCGTCCCCTCTCTCAGACTGAACCGTCCCCTCTCTCAGACTGAACCGTCCCCTCTCTCAGACTGAACCGTCCCCTCTCTCAGACTGAACCGTCCCCTCTCTCAGACTGAACCGTCCCCTCTCTCAGACTGAACCGTCCCCTCTCTCAGACTGAACCGTCCCCTCTCTCAGACTGAACCGTCCCCTCTCTCAGACTGAACCGCCCCCTCTCTCAGACTGAACCGTCCCCTCTCTCAGACTGAACCGCCCCTCTCTCAGACTGAACCGCCCCTCTCTCAGACTGAACCGTCCCCTCTCTCAGACTGAACCGTCCCCTCTCTCAGACTGAACCGTCCCCTCTCTCAGACTGAACCGTCCCCTCTCTCAGACTGAACCGTCCCCTCTCTCAGACTGAACCGCCCCCTCTCTCAGACTGAACCGTCCCCTCTCTCAGACTGAACCGTCCCCTCTCTCAGACTGAACCGTCCCCTCTCTCAGACTGAACCGTCCCCTCTCTCAGACTGAACCGCCCCTCTCTCAGACTGAACCGCCCCTCTCTCAGACTGAACCGCCCCCTCTCTCAGACTGAACCGTCCCCTCTCTCAGACTGAACCGTCCCCTCTCTCAGACTGAACCGTCCCCTCTCTCAGACTGAACCGTCCCCTCTCTCAGACTGAACCGTCCCCTCTCTCAGACTGAACCGTCCCCTCTCTCAGACTGAACCGTCCCCTCTCTCAGACTGAACCGTCCCCTCTCTCAGACTGAACCGTCCCCTCTCTCAGACTGAACCGTCCCCTCTCTCAGACTGAACCGTCCCCTCTCTCAGACTGAACCGTCCCCTCTCTCAGACTGAACCGTCCCCTCTCTCAGACTGAACCGCCCCTCTCTCAGACTGAACCGCCCCTCTCTCAGACTGAACCGCCCCTCTCTCAGACTGAACCGCCCCCTCTCTCAGACTGAACCGTCCCCTCTCTCAGACTGAACCGCCCCTCTCTCAGACTGAACCGTCCCCTCTCTCAGACTGAACCGTCCCCTCTCTCAGACTGAACCGTCCCCTCTCTCAGACTGAACCGCCCCCTCTCTCAGACTGAACCGTCCCCTCTCTCAGACTGAACCGCCCCTCTCTCAGACTGAACCGTCCCCTCTCTCAGACTGAACCGTCCCCTCTCTCAGACTGAACCGCCCCTCTCTCAGACTGAACCGTCCCCTCTCTCAGACTGAACCGTCCCCTCTCTCAGACTGAACCGTCCCCTCTCTCAGACTGAACCGTCCCCTCTCTCAGACTGAACCGTCCCCTCTCTCAGACTGAACCGCCCCTCTCTCAGACTGAACCGTCCCCTCTCTCAGACTGAACCGCCCCTCTCTCAGACTGAACCGTCCCCTCTCTCAGACTGAACCGCCCCTCTCTCAGACTGAACCGCCCCTCTCTCAGACTGAACCGCCCCCTCTCTCAGACTGAACCGCCCCTCTCTCAGACTGAACCGCCCCTCTCTCAGACTGAACCGTCCCCTCTCTCAGACTGAACCGCCCCTCTCTCAGACTGAACCGCCCCCTCTCTCAGACTGAACCGTCCCCTCTCTCAGACTGAACCGTCCCCTCTCTCAGACTGAACCGCCCCTCTCTCAGACTGAACCGTCCCCTCTCTCAGACTGAACCGTCCCTCTCTCAGACTGAACCGCCCCTCTCTCAGACTGAACCGCCCCTCTCTCAGACTGAACCGTCCCCTCTCTCAGACTGAACCGCCCCCTCTCTCAGACTGAACCGCCCCTCTCTCAGACTGAACCGTCCCCTCTCTCAGACTGAACCGTCCCCTCTCTCAGACTGAACCGTCCCCTCTCTCAGACTGAACCGCCCCTCTCTCAGACTGAACCGTCCCCTCTCTCAGACTGAACCGTCCCCTCTCTCAGACTGAACCGCCCCTCTCTCAGACTGAACCGTCCCCTCTCTCAGACTGAACCGCCCCTCTCTCAGACTGAACCGTCCCCTCTCTCAGACTGAACCGCCCCTCTCTCAGACTGAACCGCCCCTCTCTCAGACTGAACCGTCCCCTCTCTCAGACTGAACCGTCCCCTCTCTCAGACTGAACCGCCCCTCTCTCAGACTGAACCGCCCCCTCTCTCAGACTGAACCGTCCCCTCTCTCAGACTGAACCGTCCCCTCTCTCAGACTGAACCGCCCCTCTCTCAGACTGAACCGCCCCTCTCTCAGACTGAACCGCCCCTCTCTCAGACTGAACCGCCCCCTCTCTCAGACTGAACCGCCCCTCTCTCAGACTGAACCGCCCCTCTCTCAGACTGAACCGCCCCTCTCTCAGACTGAACCGTCCCCTCTCTCAGACTGAACCGCCCCTCTCTCAGACTGAACCGCCCCTCTCTCAGACTGAACCGCCCCTCTCTCAGACTGAACCGCCCCTCTCTCAGACTGAACCGCCCCTCTCTCAGACTGAACCGCCCCTCTCTCAGACTGAACCGTCCCCTCTCTCAGACTGAACCGTCCCCTCTCTCAGACTGAACCGTCCCCTCTCTCAGACTGAACCGTCCCCTCTCTCAGACTGAACCGCCCCTCTCTCAGACTGAACCGTCCCCTCTCTCAGACTGAACCGTCCCCTCTCTCAGACTGAACCGCCCCTCTCTCAGACTGAACCGTCCCCTCTCTCAGACTGAACCGCCCCCTCTCTCAGACTGAACCGCCCCTCTCTCAGACTGAACCGCCCCCTCTCTCAGACTGAACCGCCCCCTCTCTCAGACTGAACCGCCCCTCTCTCAGACTGAACCGTCCCCTCTCTCAGACTGAACCGCCCCTCTCTCAGACTGAACCGTCCCCTCTCTCAGACTGAACCGCCCCTCTCTCAGACTGAACCGCCCCTCTCTCAGACTGAACCGCCCCTCTCTCAGACTGAACCGTCCCCTCTCTCAGACTGAACCGTCCCCTCTCTCAGACTGAACCGCCCCTCTCTCAGACTGAACCGCCCCTCTCTCAGACTGAACCGTCCCCTCTCTCAGACTGAACCGCCCCTCTCTCAGACTGAACCTCCCCTCTCTCAGACTGAACCGTCCCCTCTCTCAGACTGAACCGCCCCCTCTCTCAGACTGAACCGCCCCCTCTCTCAGACTGAACCGCCCCCTCTCTCAGACTGAACCGTCCCCTCTCTCAGACTGAACCGCCCCTCTCTCAGACTGAACCGTCCCCTCTCTCAGACTGAACCGTCCCCTCTCTCAGACTGAACCGTCCCCTCTCTCAGACTGAACCGCCCCTCTCTCAGACTGAACCGCCCCTCTCTCAGACTGAACCGCCCCTCTCTCAGACTGAACCGCCCCTCTCTCAGACTGAACCGTCCCCTCTCTCAGACTGAACCGCCCCTCTCTCAGACTGAACCGTCCCCTCTCTCAGACTGAACCGTCCCCTCTCTCAGACTGAACCGCCCCTCTCTCAGACTGAACCGTCCCCTCTCTCAGACTGAACCGTCCCCTCTCTCAGACTGAACCGTCCCCTCTCTCAGACTGAACCGCCCCTCTCTCAGACTGAACCGCCCCTCTCTCAGACTGAACCGCCCCCTCTCTCAGACTGAACCGCCCCCTCTCTCAGACTGAACCGTCCCCTCTCTCAGACTGAACCGTCCCCTCTCTCAGACTGAACCGTCCCCTCTCTCAGACTGAACCGCCCCTCTCTCAGACTGAACCGTCCCCTCTCTCAGACTGAACCGCCCCTCTCTCAGACTGAACCGCCCCCTCTCTCAGACTGAACCGCCCCTCTCTCAGACTGAACCGCCCCTCTCTCAGACTGAACCGCCCCCTCTCTCAGACTGAACCGCCCCCTCTCTCAGACTGAACCGTCCCCTCTCTCAGACTGAACCGTCCCCTCTCTCAGACTGAACCGCCCCTCTCTCAGACTGAACCGCCCCTCTCTCAGACTGAACCGCCCCTCTCTCAGACTGAACCGTCCCCTCTCTCAGACTGAACCGTCCCCTCTCTCAGACTGAACCGTCCCCTCTCTCAGACTGAACCGCCCCCTCTCTCAGACTGAACCGTCCCCTCTCTCAGACTGAACCGCCCCTCTCTCAGACTGAACCGTCCCCTCTCTCAGACTGAACGCCCCCTCTCTCAGACTGAACCGCCCCTCTCTCAGACTGAACCGTCCCCTCTCTCAGACTGAACCGTCCCCTCTCTCAGACTGAACCGTCCCCTCTCTCAGACTGAACCGTCCCCTCTCTCAGACTGAACCGTCCCCTCTCTCAGACTGAACCGTCCCCTCTCTCAGACTGAACCGTCCCCTCTCTCAGACTGAACCGTCCCCTCTCTCAGACTGAACCGCCCCTCTCTCAGACTGAACCGTCCCCTCTCTCAGACTGAACCGTCCCCTCTCTCAGACTGAACCGTCCCCTCTCTCAGACTGAACCGTCCCCTCTCTCAGACTGAACCGTCCCCTCTCTCAGACTGAACCGCCCCTCTCTCAGACTGAACCGCCCCTCTCTCAGACTGAACCGTCCCCTCTCTCAGACTGAACCGCCCCTCTCTCAGACTGAACCGCCCCTCTCTCAGACTGAACCGCCCCTCTCTCAGACTGAACCGCCCCTCTCTCAGACTGAACCGCCCCTCTCTCAGACTGAACCGTCCCCTCTCTCAGACTGAACCGCCCCCTCTCTCAGACTGAACCGTCCCCTCTCTCAGACTGAACCGCCCCTCTCTCAGACTGAACCGCCCCTCTCTCAGACTGAACCGTCCCCTCTCTCAGACTGAACCGTCCCCTCTCTCAGACTGAACCGCCCCTCTCTCAGACTGAACCGCCCCTCTCTCAGACTGAACCGCCCCTCTCTCAGACTGAACCGTCCCCTCTCTCAGACTGAACCGTCCCCTCTCTCAGACTGAACCGCCCCTCTCTCAGACTGAACCGTCCCCTCTCTCAGACTGAACCGTCCCCTCTCTCAGACTGAACCGTCCCCCTCTCTCAGACTGAACCGTCCCCTCTCTCAGACTGAACCGTCCCCTCTCTCAGACTGAACCGCCCCTCTCTCAGACTGAACCGTCCCCTCTCTCAGACTGAACCGTCCCCTCTCTCAGACTGAACCGTCCCCTCTCTCAGACTGAACCGTCCCCTCTCTCAGACTGAACCGTCCCCTCTCTCAGACTGAACCGCCCCTCTCTCAGACTGAACCGTCCCCTCTCTCAGACTGAACCGTCCCCTCTCTCAGACTGAACCGTCCCCTCTCTCAGACTGAACCGTCCCCTCTCTCAGACTGAACCGTCCCCTCTCTCAGACTGAACCGTCCCCTCTCTCAGACTGAACCGCCCCTCTCTCAGACTGAACCGTCCCCTCTCTCAGACTGAACCGTCCCCTCTCTCAGACTGAACCGCCCCTCTCTCAGACTGAACCGCCCCTCTCTCAGACTGAACCGTCCCCTCTCTCAGACTGAACCGTCCCCTCTCTCAGACTGAACCGTCCCCTCTCTCAGACTGAACCGCCCCCTCTCTCAGACTGAACCGCCCCTCTCTCAGACTGAACCGCCCCTCTCTCAGACTGAACCGCCCCTCTCTCAGACTGAACCGTCCCCTCTCTCAGACTGAACCGTCCCCCTCTCTCAGACTGAACCGCCCCCTCTCTCAGACTGAACCGCCCCTCTCTCAGACTGAACCGCCCCCTCTCTCAGACTGAACCGCCCCTCTCTCAGACTGAACCGTCCCCTCTCTCAGACTGAACCGCCCCTCTCTCAGACTGAACCGTCCCCTCTCTCAGACTGAACCGCCCCTCTCTCAGACTGAACCGTCCCCTCTCTCAGACTGAACCGTCCCCTCTCTCAGACTGAACCGCCCCCTCTCTCAGACTGAACCGCCCCTCTCTCAGACTGAACCGTCCCCTCTCTCAGACTGAACCGTCCCCTCTCTCAGACTGAACCGCCCCTCTCTCAGACTGAACCGCCCCTCTCTCAGACTGAACCGTCCCCTCTCTCAGACTGAACCGTCCCCTCTCTCAGACTGAACCGCCCCTCTCTCAGACTGAACCGTCCCCTCTCTCAGACTGAACCGCCCCTCTCTCAGACTGAACCGTCCCCTCTCTCAGACTGAACCGCCCCTCTCTCAGACTGAACCGCCCCTCTCTCAGACTGAACCGTCCCCTCTCTCAGACTGAACCGTCCCCTCTCTCAGACTGAACCGTCCCCTCTCTCAGACTGAACCGTCCCCTCTCTCAGACTGAACCGTCCCCTCTCTCAGACTGAACCGCCCCTCTCTCAGACTGAACCGCCCCTCTCTCAGACTGAACCGCCCCTCTCTCAGACTGAACCGCCCCTCTCTCAGACTGAACCGTCCCCTCTCTCAGACTGAACCGTCCCCTCTCTCAGACTGAACCGTCCCCTCTCTCAGACTGAACCGCCCCTCTCTCAGACTGAACCGCCCCCTCTCTCAGACTGAACCGCCCCTCTCTCAGACTGAACCGCCCCTCTCTCAGACTGAACCGCCCCTCTCTCAGACTGAACCGTCCCCTCTCTCAGACTGAACCGCCCCTCTCTCAGACTGAACCGTCCCCTCTCTCAGACTGAACCGCCCCTCTCTCAGACTGAACCGCCCCTCTCTCAGACTGAACCGCCCCTCTCTCAGACTGAACCCCCCCTCTCTCAGACTGAACCGTCCCCTCTCTCAGACTGAACCGCCCCTCTCTCAGACTGAACCCCCCTCTCTCAGACTGAACCGTCCCCTCTCTCAGACTGAACCGTCCCCTCTCTCAGACTGAACCGTCCCCTCTCTCAGACTGAACCGTCCCCTCTCTCAGACTGAACCGTCCCCTCTCTCAGACTGAACCGTCCCCTCTCTCAGACTGAACCGTCCCCTCTCTCAGACTGAACCGTCCCCTCTCTCAGACTGAACCGTCCCCTCTCTCAGACTGAACCGTCCCCTCTCTCAGACTGAACCGTCCCCTCTCTCAGACTGAACCGCCCCTCTCTCAGACTGAACCGTCCCCTCTCTCAGACTGAACCGTCCCCTCTCTCAGACTGAACCGTCCCCTCTCTCAGACTGAACCGTCCCCTCTCTCAGACTGAACCGCCCCTCTCTCAGACTGAACCGTCCCCTCTCTCAGACTGAACCGTCCCCTCTCTCAGACTGAACCGCCCCCTCTCTCAGACTGAACCGCCCCTCTCTCAGACTGAACCGCCCCTCTCTCAGACTGAACCGCCCCTCTCTCAGACTGAACCGCCCCTCTCTCAGACTGAACCGCCCCCTCTCTCAGACTGAACCGCCCCCTCTCTCAGACTGAACCGCCCCTCTCTCAGACTGAACCGCCCCTCTCTCAGACTGAACCGCCCCTCTCTCAGACTGAACCGCCCCTCTCTCAGACTGAACCGCCCCCTCTCTCAGACTGAACCGCCCCCTCTCTCAGACTGAACCGCCCCTCTCTCAGACTGAACCGCCCCTCTCTCAGACTGAACCGTCCCCTCTCTCAGACTGAACCGCCCCCTCTCTCAGACTGAACCGTCCCCTCTCTCAGACTGAACCGTCCCCTCTCTCAGACTGAACCGTCCCCTCTCTCAGACTGAACCGTCCCCTCTCTCAGACTGAACCGTCCCCTCTCTCAGACTGAACCGTCCCCTCTCTCAGACTGAACCGCCCCTCTCTCAGACTGAACCGCCCCTCTCTCAGACTGAACCGTCCCCTCTCTCAGACTGAACCGCCCCCTCTCTCAGACTGAACCGCCCCTCTCTCAGACTGAACCGTCCCCTCTCTCAGACTGAACCGTCCCCTCTCTCAGACTGAACCGCCCCTCTCTCAGACTGAACCGTCCCCTCTCTCAGACTGAACCGCCCCTCTCTCAGACTGAACCGCCCCTCTCTCAGACTGAACCGTCCCCTCTCTCAGACTGAACCGTCCCCTCTCTCAGACTGAACCGCCCCTCTCTCAGACTGAACCGTCCCCTCTCTCAGACTGAACCGTCCCCTCTCTCAGACTGAACCGTCCCCTCTCTCAGACTGAACCGTCCCCTCTCTCAGACTGAACCGCCCCTCTCTCAGACTGAACCGCCCCTCTCTCATTCTGAACTGCAACCTCTCTCATTCTGAACCACCCCTCTCTCAGACTGAACCGCCCCTCTCTCAGACTGAACCGCCCCTCTCTCAGACTGAACCATTCCCTCTCTCAGACTGAACCGCACCCTCTCTCAGACTGAACCGCCCCCTATCTTAGTCTGAACCGCCCACTCTCTCAGACTGAACTGCCTTCACTCGGACTGATCCGGCCCCTTTCTCTTCACTGTTTCCGAACAACAATCCGAATTTCTTCAGCTCCTTTAATACAGTAAAACATCCCAAACTCCTTCACTGGAGCGTAATCTGAAAAAAACATCGATACCGAGTCCCGTAAGGAGATATAAGGACAGTTGACCAAAAGCTTGCTCACAGAGGGAGGTTTTAAAGAGAGAGAGGGAGAGGTACAGAGCTGGACAGGGAATTCCAGAGCTTAGGTCCCAGGCAGCTGAAGGCCAATGGAGGGATGAAGGAAATCGGGGATGTAGAAGGGGCCAGAATTGGAGGAGTGCAGAGATCTCGGAAGGTTGTAGTGCTGGAAGAGTTTACAGAGATGGGGTGGAGGGAGGACATGGCTGAGAACTTTAAAATCGAGGCGTTGCTGGACCGGGACCCAATGTAGGTCAGTGAGCACAGGGGTGATGGGTGAAGAGGGAGCGGCACTGAATACCAAGAGAGAAGTGACCATGGAGACATCATTTCCTCCCCATTCAAGGACACCTTCACTCAGCAGTTAAATGGTTAATGTGTTGGCCATTCGAGGCGGCACGCCCTCCCCGCACTGAAACACCAGACACTGGCTCTGAGGTGTTGGTCTGAAAAATCAAACATCAGGGAATCCGTGGAACGGTTCATAAAGTCACATAGAGAGGCGTCACAATTCATTCCTAGAGATGGGTCTCTTTTATTGGGATGATACTTCAAAAAGAATTGTTTCTAACTAACTTTGTTCATGGTAAAGTGAGTTGTCAAACCGGTTCGGTTAATATTTTGAAATAACAGCTTCCAGTCAGAGGGCGGAGTTTTGGATCAAATCTCAAACAACAAGAATCAGTTCCAATTACTAAACTGTGATTGGCAGGAAGAAAACCAGGAACAGCCTCCTGATTGGTGGCAATGAGTTTACAAAGAGAACTGGCAGGCTGCACACAATTGAGAGGTCGCACAACACCAGGTTATAGTCCAACAGATTTATTTGAAATCACAAGCTTTCGGAGCTTACGTGGCCCCTTCCTCAGGTGAATTAAACGGACAGGGAGAATCTGCGGATCCAGGTAAGGTTCATGCAGTTTGCAGCCTGTGTCCAGTGTCTAACTTTAATCTCCCTGTTTAAAGCCGGTGTCTCCCGGTGCAGCCTGTGTCCAGTGTCTAGATTTAATCTCCCTGTTGAAAGCCGGTGTCTCCCGGTGCAGCCTGTGTCCAGGGTCTAACTTTAATCTCCCTGTTTAAAGCCGGTGTCTCCCGTTGCAGCCTGTGTCCAGTGTCTAGATTTAATCTCCCTGTTTAAAGCCGGTGTCTCCCGGTGCAGCCTGTGTCCAGGGTCTAACTTTAATCTCACTGTTTAAAGCCGCTGTCTCCCGGTGCAGACTGTGTCCAGGGTCTAACTTTAATCTCCGTGTTTAAAGCCGGTGTCTCCCGGTGCAGCCTGTGTCCAGGGTCTAACTTTAATCTCCCTGTTTAAAGCCGGTGTATCCCGGTGCAGCCTGTGTCCAGGGTCTAACTTTAATCTCACTGTTTAAAGCCGGTGTCTCCCGGTGCAGCCTCTGTCCAGGGTCTAACTTTAATCTCCCTGTTTAAAGCCGCTGTCTCCCGGTGTAGACTGTGTCCAGGGTCTAACTTTAATCTCACTGTTTAAAGCCGCTGTCTCCCGGTGCAGCCTGTGTCCAGCGTCTAACTTTAATCTCCCTGTTTAAAGCCGGTGTCTCCCGGTGCAGCCTGTGTCCAGGGTCTAACTTTAATCTCCCTGTTTAAAGCCGGTGTCTCCCGGTGCAACCTGCGTCCAGGGTCTAACTTTAATCTCCCTGTTTAAAGCCGGTGTCTCCCGGTGCAGCCTGCGTCCAGTGTCTAACTTTAATCTCCCTGTTTAAAGCCGGTGTCTCCCGGTGCAGCCTGTGTCCAGGGTCTAACTTTAATCTCCCTGTTTAAAGCCGGTGTCTCCCGGTGCAGCCTGTGTCCAGGGTCTAACTTTAATCTCACTGTTTAAAGCCGGTGTCTCACGGTGCAGACTGTGTCCAGGGTCTAACTTTAATCTCCCTGTTTAAAGCCGGTGTCTCCCGGTGCAGCCTGTGTCCAGGGTCTAACTTTAATCTCACTGTTTAAAGCCGGTGTCTGCCGGTGCAGCCTGTGTCCAGGGTCTAACTTTAATCTCCCTGTTTAAAGCCGGTGTCTCCCGGTGCAGCCTGTGTCCAGTGTTTAACTTTAATCTCCCTGTTTAAAGCCGGTGTCTCCCGGTGCAGCCTGTGTCCAGGGTCTAACTTTAATCTCCCTGTTTAAAGCCGGTGTCTCCCGGTGCAGCCTGTGTCCAGGGTCTAACTTTAATCTCCCTGTTTAAAGCCGGTGTCTCCCGGTGCAGCCTGTGTCCAGGGTCTAACTTTAATCTCCCTGTTTAAAGCCGGTGTCTCCCGGTGCAGCCTGTGTCCAGGGTCTAACTTTAATCTCCCTGTTTAAAGCCGGTGTCTCCCGGTGCAGACTGTGTCCAGGGTCTAACTTTAATCTCACTGTTTAAAGCCAGTGTCTCCCGGTGCAGCCTGTGTCCAGGGTCTAACTTTAATCTCCCTGTTTAAAGCCGCTGTCTCCCGGTGCAGCCTGTGTCCAGGGTCTAACTTTAATCTCCCTGTTTAAAGCCGCTGTCTCCCGGTGCAGCCTGTGTCCAGGGTCTAACTTTAATCTCCCTGTTTAAAGCCGGTGTCTCCCGGTGCAGCCTGTGTCCAGGGTCTAACTTTAATCTCCCTGTTTAAAGCCGGTGTCTCCCGGTGCAGCCTGTGTCCAGGGTCTAACTTTAATCTCACTGTTTAAAGCCGCTGTCTCCCGGTGCAGCCTGTGTCCAGGGTCCAACTTTAATCTCCTTGTTTAAAGCCAGTGTCTCCCGGTGCAGCCTGTGTCCAGTGTCTAACTTTAATCTCCCTGTTTAAAGCCGCTGTCTCCCGGTGCAGCCTGTGTCCAGGGTCTAACTTTAATCTCCCTGTTTAAAGCCGGTGTCTCCCGGTGCAGCCTGTGTCCAGGGTCTAACTTTAATCTCCCTGTTTAAAGCCGCTGTCTCCCGGTGCAGCCTGTGTCCAGGGTCTAACTTTAATCTCCCTGTTTAAAGCCGGTGTCTCCCGGTGCAGACTGTGTCCAGGGTCTAACTTTAATCTCCCTGTTTAAAGCCGGTGTCTCCCGGTGCAGCCTGTGTCCAGGGTCTAACTTTAATCTCCCTGTTTAAAGCCGGTGTCTCCCGGTGCAGCGTGTGTCCAGGGTCTAACTTTAATCTCCCTGTTTAAAGCCGCTGTCTCCCGGTGCAGCCTGTGTCCAGTGTCTAACTTTAATCTCCCTGTTTAAAGCCGGTGTCTCCCGGTGCAGCCTGTGTCCAGAGTCTAACTTTAATCTCCCTGTTTAAATCCGGTGTCTCCCGGTGCAGCCTGTGTCCAGGGTCTAACTTTAATCTCCCTGTTTAAAGCCGGTGTCTCCCAGTACAGCCTGTGTCCAGTGTCTAACTTTAATCTCCCTGTTTAAAGCCGCTGTCTCCCGGTGCAACCTGTATCCAGGGTCTAACTTTAATCTCCCTGTTTAAAGCCGGTGTCTCCCGGTGCAGCCTGTGTCCAGTGTCTAACTTTAATCTCCCTGTTTAAAGCCGGTGTCTCCCGGTGCAGCCTGTGTCCAGTGTCTAACTTTAATCTCCCTGTTTAAAGCCGCTGTCTCCCGGTGCAGCCTGTGTCCAGGGTCTAACTTTAATTTCACTGTTTAAAGCCGGTGTTTCCCGGTGCAGCCTGTGTCCAGGGTCTAACTTTAATCTCCCTGTTTAAAGCCGCTGTCTCCCGGTGCAGCCTGTGTCCAGGGTCTAACTTTAATTTCACTGTTTAAAGCCGGTGTTTCCCGGTGCAGCCTGTGTCCAGGGTCTAACTTTAATCTCCCTGTTTAAAGCCGCTGTCTCCCGGTGCAGCCTGTGTCCAGGGTCTAACTTTAATCTCCCTGTTTAAAGCCGCTGTCTCCCGGTGCAGCCTGTGTCCAGGGTCTAACGTTAATCTCCCTGTTTAAAGCCGGTGTCTCCCGGTGCAGCCTGTGTCCAGGGTCTAACTTTAATCTCCCTGTTTAAAGCCGCTGTCTCCCGGTGCAGCCTGTGTCCAGGGTCTAACTTTAATCCCCCTGTTTAAAGCCGCTGTCTCCCGGTGCAGCCTGTGTCCAGGGTCTAACTTTAATCTCCCTGTTTAAAGCCGGTGTCTCCCGGTGCAGCCTGTGTCCAGGGTCTAACTTTAATCTGCCTGTTTAAAGCAGGTGTCTCCCGGTGCAGCCTGTGTCCAGGGTCTAACTTTAATCTCCCTGTTTAAAGCCGGTGTCTCCCGGTGCAGCCAGTGTCCAGGGTCTAACTTTAATCTCCCTGTTTAAAGCCGGTGTCTCCCGGTGAAGCCTGTGTCCAGGGTCTAACTTTAATCTCCCTGTTTAAAGCCGGTGTCTACCGGTCCAGCCGGTGTCCAGGGTCTAACTTTAATCTCCCTGTTTAAAGCCGGTGTCTCCCGGTGCAGCCTGTGTCCAGGGTCTAACTTTAATCTCCCTGTTTAAAGCCGGTGTCTCCCGGTGCAGCCTGTGTCCAGGGTCTAACTTTAATCTCCCTGTTTAAAGCCGGTGTCTCCCGGTGCAGCCTGTGTCCAGGGTCTAACTTTAATCTCCCTGTTTAAAGCTGGTGTCTCCCGGTGCAGCCTGTGTCCAGGGTCTAACTTTAATCTCCCTGTTTAAAGCCGGTGTCTCCCGGTGCAGACTGTGTCCAGGGTCTAACTTTAATCTCACTGTTTAAAGCCGGTGTCTCCCGGTGCAGCCTGTGTCCAGGGTCTAACTTTAATCTCCCTGTTTAAAGCCGGTGTCTCCCGGTGCAGCCTGTGTCCAGGGTCTAACTTTAATCTCCCTGTTTAAAGCCGCTGTCTCCCGGTGCAGCCTGTGTCCAGGGTCTAACTTTAATCTCCCTGTTTAAAGCCGCTCTCTCCCGGTGCAGCCTGTGTCCAGGGTCTAACTTTAATCTCCCTGTTTAAAGCCGGTGTCTCCCGGTGCAGCCTGTGTCCAGGGTCTAACTTTAATCTCACTGTTTAAAGCCGGTGTCTCCCGGTGCAGCCTGTGTCCAGTGTCTAACTTTAATCTCCGTGTTTAAAGCCGGTGTCTCCCGGTGCAGCCTGTGTCCAGTGTCTAAATTTAATCTCCATGTTTAAAGCCGCTGTCTCCCGGTGCAGCCGGTGTCCAGGGTCTAACTTTAATCTCCCTGTTTAAAGCCGGTGTCTCCCGGTGCAGCCGGTGTCCAAGGTCTAACTTTAATCTCCCTGTTTAAAGCCGGTGTCTCCCGGTGCAGCCTGTGTCCAGGGTCTAACTTTAATCTCTGTGTTTAAAGCCGCTGTCTCCCGGTGCAGCCTGTGTCCAGTGTCTTACTTTAATCTCCCTGTTTAAAGCCGGTGTCTCCCGGTGCAGCCTGTGTCCAGGGTCTAACTTTAATCTCTCTGTTTAAAGCCGGTGTCTCCCGGTGCAGCCTGTGTCCAGGGTCTAACTTTAATCTCCCTGTTTAAAGCCGCTGTCTCCCGGTGCAGCCTGTGTCCAGGGTCTAACTTTAATCTCACTGTTTAAAGCCGGTGTCTCCCGGTGCAGCCTGTGTCCAGTGTCTAACTTTAATCTCCCTGTTTAAAGCCGCTGTCTCCGGGTGCAGCCTGTGTCCAGGGTCTAACTTTAATCTCCCTGTTTAAAGCCGGTGTCTCCCGGTGCAGCCTGTGTCCAGTGTCTAACTTTAATCCCACTGTTTAAAGCCGCTGTCTCCCGGTGCAGCCTGTGTCCAGGGTCTAACTTTAATCTCCCTGTTTAAAGCCGGTGTCTCCCGGTGCAGCCGGTGTCCAGGGTCTAACTTTAATCTCCCTGTTTAAAGCCGGTGTCTCCCGGTGCAGCCGGTGTCCAGTTTCTAACTTTAATCTCCCTGTTTAAAGCCGCTGTCTCCCGGTGCAGCCTGTGTCCAGTGTCTAACTTTTATCTCCCTGTTTAAAGACGGTGTCTCCCGGTGCAGCCTGTGTTCAGTGTCTAACTTTAATCTCCCTGTTTAAAGCCAGTGTCTCCCGGTGCAGCCTGTGTCCAGTGTCTAACTTTTATCTCCCTGTTTAAAGCCGGTGTCTCCCGGTGCAGCCTGTGTCCAGGGTCTAACTTTAATCTCCCTGTTTAAAGCCGCTGTCTCCCGGTGCAGCCTGTGTCCAGTGTCTAACTTTTATCTCCCTGTTTAAAGCCGGTGTCTCCCGGTGCAGCCTGTGTCCAGGGTCTAACTTTAATCTCCCTGTTTAAAGCCGCTGTCTCCCGGTGCAGCCTGTGTCCAGGGTCTAACTTTAATCTCCCTGTTTAAAGCCGGTGTCTCCCGGTGCAGCCTGTGTCCAGTGTCTAACTTCTATCTCCCTGTTTAAAGCCGGTGTCTCCCGGTGCAGCCTGTGTCCAGGGTCTAACTTTAATCTCCCTGTTTAAAGCCGCTGTCTCCCGGTGCAGCCGGTGTCCAGTTTCTAACTTTAATCTCTGTGTTTAAAGCCGGTGTCTCCCGGTGGAGCCTGTGTCCAGTGTCTAACTTTTATCTCCCTGTTTAAAGACGGTGTCTTCCGGTGCAGCCTGTGTCCAGTGTCTAACTTTTATCTCCCTGTTTAAAGCCGCTGTCTCCCGGTGCAGCCTGTGCCCAGGGTCTAACTTTAATCTCCTTGTTTAAAGCCGGTGTCTCCCGGTGCAGCCGGTGTCCAGGGTCTAACTTTAATCTCCCTGTTTAAAGCCGCTGTCTCCGGTGCAGCCTGTGTCCAGGGTCTAACTTTAATCTCCCTGTTTAAAGCCGGTGTCTCCCGGTGCAGCCTGTGTCCAGGGTCTAACTTTAATCTCCCTGTTTAAAGCCGGTGTCTCCCGGTGCAGCCTGTGTCCAGGGTCTAACTTTAATCTCACTGTTTAAAGCCGGTGTCTCCCGGTGCAGCCTGTGTCCAGGGTCTAACTTTAATCTCCCTGTTTAAAGCCGGTGTCTCCCGGTGCAGCCTGTGTCCAGGGTCTAACTTTAATCTCACTGTTTAAAGCCGGTGTCTCCCGGTGCAGCCTGCGTCCAGTGTCTAACTTTAATCTCCCTGTTTAAAGCCGCTGTCTCCCGGTGCAGCCTGTGTCCAGGGTCTAACTTTAATCTCCCTGTTTAAAGCCGCTGTCTCCCGGTGCAGCCTGTGTCCAGGGTCTAACTTTAATCTCCCTGTTTAAAGCCGCTGTCTCCCGGTGCAGCCTGTCTCCAGGGTCTAACTTTAATCTCCCTGTTTAAAGCCGGTGTCTCCCGGTGCAGCCTGTGTCCAGGGTCTAACTTTAAACTCCCTGTTTAAAGCCGGTGTTTCCCGGTGCAGCCTGTGTCCAGGGTCTAACTTTAATCTCCCTGTTTAAAGCCGCTGTCTCCCGGTGCAGCCTGTGTCCAGGGTCTAACTTTAATCTCCCTGTTTAAAGCCGGTGTCTCCCGGTGCAGCCTGTGTCCAGTGTTTAACTTTAATCTCCCTGTTTAAAGCCGGTGTCTCCCGGTGCAGCCTGTGTCCAGGGTCTAACTTTAATCTCCCTGTTTAAAGCCGGTGTCTCCCGGTGCAGCCTGTGTCCAGGGTCTAACTTTAATCTCCCTGTTTAAAGCCGGTGTCTCCCGGTGCAGCCTGTGTCCAGGGTCTAACTTTAATCTCCCTGTTTAAAGCCGGTGTCTCCCGGTGCAGCCTGTGTCCAGGGTCTAACTTTAATCTCCTTGTTTAAAGCCAGTGTCTCCCGGTGCAGCCTGTGTCCAGTGTCTAACTTTAATCTCCCTGTTTAAAGCCGCTGTCTCCCGGTGCAGCCTGTGTCCAGGGTCTAACTTTAATCTCCCTGTTTTAAGCCGGTGTCTCCCGGTGCAGCCTGTGTCCAGTGTCTAACTTTAATCTCCCTGTTTAAAGCCGCTGTCTCCCGGTGCAGCCTGTGTCCAGGGTCTAACTTTAATCTCCCTGTTTAAAGCCGCTGTCTCCCGGTGCAGCCTGTGTCCAGGGTCTAACTTTAATCTCCCTGTTTAAAGCCGCTGTCTCCCGGTGCAGCCTGTGTCCAGGGTCTAACTTTAATCTCCCTGTTTAAAGCCGGTGTCTCCCGGTGCAGCCTGTGTCCAGGGTCTAACTTTAATCTCCCTGTTTAAAGCCGCTGTCTCCCGGTGCAGCCTGTGTCCAGGGTCTAACTTTAATCTCCCTGTTTAAAGCCGGTGTCTCCCGGTGCAGACTGTGTCCAGGGTCTAACTTTAATCTCCCTGTTTAAAGCCGGTGTCTCCCGGTGCAGCCTGTGTCCAGGGTCTAACTTTAATCTCCCTGTTTAAAGCCGGTGTCTCCCGGTGCAGCGTGTGTCCAGGGTCTAACTTTAATCTCCCTGTTTAAAGCCGCTGTCTCCCGGTGCAGCCTGTGTCCAGTGTCTAACTTTAATCTCCCTGTTTAAAGCCGGTGTCTCCCGGTGCAGCCTGTGTCCAGAGTCTAACTTTAATCTCCCTGTTTAAATCCGGTGTCTCCCGGTGCAGCCTGTGTCCAGGGTCTAACTTTAATCTCCCTGTTTAAAGCCGGTGTCTCCCAGTACAGCCTGTGTCCAGTGTCTAACTTTAATCTCCCTGTTTAAAGCCGCTGTCTCCCGGTGCAACCTGTATCCAGGGTCTAACTTTAATCTCCCTGTTTAAAGCCGGTGTCTCCCGGTGCAGCCTGTGTCCAGTGTCTAACTTTAATCTCCCTGTTTAAAGCCGGTGTCTCCCGGTGCAGCCTGTGTCCAGTGTCTAACTTTAATCTCCCTGTTTAAAGCCGCTGTCTCCCGGTGCAGCCTGTGTCCAGGGTCTAACTTTAATTTCACTGTTTAAAGCCGGTGTTTCCCGGTGCAGCCTGTGTCCAGGGTCTAACTTTAATCTCCCTGTTTAAAGCCGCTGTCTCCCGGTGCAGCCTGTGTCCAGGGTCTAACTTTAATTTCACTGTTTAAAGCCGGTGTTTCCCGGTGCAGCCTGTGTCCAGGGTCTAACTTTAATCTCCCTGTTTAAAGCCGCTGTCTCCCGGTGCAGCCTGTGTCCAGGGTCTAACTTTAATCTCCCTGTTTAAAGCCGCTGTCTCCCGGTGCAGCCTGTGTCCAGGGTCTAACGTTAATCTCCCTGTTTAAAGCCGGTGTCTCCCGGTGCAGCCTGTGTCCAGGGTCTAACTTTAATCTCCCTGTTTAAAGCCGCTGTCTCCCGGTGCAGCCTGTGTCCAGGGTCTAACTTTAATCCCCCTGTTTAAAGCCGCTGTCTCCCGGTGCAGCCTGTGTCCAGGGTCTAACTTTAATCTCCCTGTTTAAAGCCGGTGTCTCCCGGTGCAGCCTGTGTCCAGGGTCTAACTTTAATCTGCCTGTTTAAAGCAGGTGTCTCCCGGTGCAGCCTGTGTCCAGGGTCTAACTTTAATCTCCCTGTTTAAAGCCGGTGTCTCCCGGTGCAGCCAGTGTCCAGGGTCTAACTTTAATCTCCCTGTTTAAAGCCGGTGTCTCCCGGTGAAGCCTGTGTCCAGGGTCTAACTTTAATCTCCCTGTTTAAAGCCGGTGTCTACCGGTCCAGCCGGTGTCCAGGGTCTAACTTTAATCTCCCTGTTTAAAGCCGGTGTCTCCCGGTGCAGCCTGTGTCCAGGGTCTAACTTTAATCTCCCTGTTTAAAGCCGGTGTCTCCCGGTGCAGCCTGTGTCCAGGGTCTAACTTTAATCTCCCTGTTTAAAGCCGGTGTCTCCCGGTGCAGCCTGTGTCCAGGGTCTAACTTTAATCTCCCTGTTTAAAGCTGGTGTCTCCCGGTGCAGCCTGTGTCCAGGGTCTAACTTTAATCTCCCTGTTTAAAGCCGGTGTCTCCCGGTGCAGACTGTGTCCAGGGTCTAACTTTAATCTCACTGTTTAAAGCCGGTGTCTCCCGGTGCAGCCTGTGTCCAGGGTCTAACTTTAATCTCCCTGTTTAAAGCCGGTGTCTCCCGGTGCAGCCTGTGTCCAGGGTCTAACTTTAATCTCCCTGTTTAAAGCCGCTGTCTCCCGGTGCAGCCTGTGTCCAGGGTCTAACTTTAATCTCCCTGTTTAAAGCCGCTCTCTCCCGGTGCAGCCTGTGTCCAGGGTCTAACTTTAATCTCCCTGTTTAAAGCCGGTGTCTCCCGGTGCAGCCTGTGTCCAGGGTCTAACTTTAATCTCACTGTTTAAAGCCGGTGTCTCCCGGTGCAGCCTGTGTCCAGTGTCTAACTTTAATCTCCGTGTTTAAAGCCGGTGTCTCCCGGTGCAGCCTGTGTCCAGTGTCTAAATTTAATCTCCATGTTTAAAGCCGCTGTCTCCCGGTGCAGCCGGTGTCCAGGGTCTAACTTTAATCTCCCTGTTTAAAGCCGGTGTCTCCCGGTGCAGCCGGTGTCCAAGGTCTAACTTTAATCTCCCTGTTTAAAGCCGGTGTCTCCCGGTGCAGCCTGTGTCCAGGGTCTAACTTTAATCTCTGTGTTTAAAGCCGCTGTCTCCCGGTGCAGCCTGTGTCCAGTGTCTTACTTTAATCTCCCTGTTTAAAGCCGGTGTCTCCCGGTGCAGCCTGTGTCCAGGGTCTAACTTTAATCTCTCTGTTTAAAGCCGGTGTCTCCCGGTGCAGCCTGTGTCCAGGGTCTAACTTTAATCTCCCTGTTTAAAGCCGCTGTCTCCCGGTGCAGCCTGTGTCCAGGGTCTAACTTTAATCTCACTGTTTAAAGCCGGTGTCTCCCGGTGCAGCCTGTGTCCAGTGTCTAACTTTAATCTCCCTGTTTAAAGCCGCTGTCTCCGGGTGCAGCCTGTGTCCAGGGTCTAACTTTAATCTCCCTGTTTAAAGCCGGTGTCTCCCGGTGCAGCCTGTGTCCAGTGTCTAACTTTAATCCCACTGTTTAAAGCCGCTGTCTCCCGGTGCAGCCTGTGTCCAGGGTCTAACTTTAATCTCCCTGTTTAAAGCCGGTGTCTCCCGGTGCAGCCGGTGTCCAGGGTCTAACTTTAATCTCCCTGTTTAAAGCCGGTGTCTCCCGGTGCAGCCGGTGTCCAGTTTCTAACTTTAATCTCCCTGTTTAAAGCCGCTGTCTCCCGGTGCAGCCTGTGTCCAGTGTCTAACTTTTATCTCCCTGTTTAAAGACGGTGTCTCCCGGTGCAGCCTGTGTTCAGTGTCTAACTTTAATCTCCCTGTTTAAAGCCAGTGTCTCCCGGTGCAGCCTGTGTCCAGGGTCTAACTTTAATCTCCCTGTTTAAAGCCGGTGTCTCTCGGTGCAGCCTGTGTCCAGGGTCTAACTTTAATCTCCCTGTTTAAAGCCGGTGTCTCTCGGTGCAGCCTGTGTCCAGGGTCTAACTTTAATCTCCCTGTTTAAAGCCGCTGTCTCCCGGTGCAGCCTGTGTCCAGGGTCTAACTTTAATCTCCCTGTTTAAAGCCGGTGTCTCCCGGTGCAGCCTGTGTCCAGTGTCTAACTTTAATCTCCCTGTTTAAAGCCGGTGTCTCTCGGTGCAGCCTGTGTCCAGGGTCTAACTTTAATCTCCCTGTTTAAAGCCGCTGTCTCCCGGTGCAGCCTGTGTCCAGGGTCTAACTTTTATCTCCCTGTTTAAAGCCGCTGTCTCCGGGTGCAGCCTGTGTCCAGTGTCTAACTTTAATCTCCCTGTTTAAAGCCGGTGTCTCCCGGTGCAGCCTGTGTCCAGTGTCTAACTTTTATCTCCCTGTTTAAAGCCGGTGTCTCCCGGTGCAGCCTGTGTCCAGGGTCTAACTTTAATCTCCCTGTTTAAAGCCGCTGTCTCCCGGTGCAGCCTGTGTCCAGTGTCTAACTTTTATCTCCCTGTTTAAAGCCGGTGTCTCCCGGTGCAGCCTGTGTCCAGGGTCTAACTTTAATCTCCCTGTTTAAAGCCGCTGTCTCCCGGTGCAGCCTGTGTCCAGGGTCTAACTTTAATCTCCCTGTTTAAAGCCGGTGTCTCCCGGTGCAGCCTGTGTCCAGTGTCTAACTTCTATCTCCCTGTTTAAAGCCGGTGTCTCCCGGTGCAGCCTGTGTCCAGGGTCTAACTTTAATCTCCCTGTTTAAAGCCGCTGTCTCCCGGTGCAGCCGGTGTCCAGTTTCTAACTTTAATCTCTGTGTTTAAAGCCGGTGTCTCCCGGTGGAGCCTGTGTCCAGTGTCTAACTTTTATCTCCCTGTTTAAAGACGGTGTCTTCCGGTGCAGCCTGTGTCCAGGGTCTAACTTTAATCTCCCTGTTTAAAGCCGGTGTCTCCGGTGCAGCCTGTGTCCAGGGTCTAACTTTAATCTCCCTGTTTAAAGCCGGTGTCTCCCGGTGCAGCCTGTGTCCAGGGTCTAACTTTAATCTCCCTGTTTAAAGCCGGTGTCTCCCGGTGCAGCCTGTGTCCAGGGTCTAACTTTAATCTCACTGTTTAAAGCCGGTGTCTCCCGGTGCAGCCTGTGTCCAGGGTCTAACTTTAATCTCCCTGTTTAAAGCCGGTGTCTCCCGGTGCAGCCTGTGTCCAGGGTCTAACTTTAATCTCACTGTTTAAAGCCGGTGTCTCCCGGTGCAGCCTGCGTCCAGTGTCTAACTTTAATCTCCCTGTTTAAAGCCGCTGTCTCCCGGTGCAGCCTGTGTCCAGGGTCTAACTTTAATCTCCCTGTTTAAAGCCGCTGTCTCCCGGTGCAGCCTGTGTCCAGGGTCTAACTTTAATCTCCCTGTTTAAAGCCGCTGTCTCCCGGTGCAGCCTGTCTCCAGGGTCTAACTTTAATCTCCCTGTTTAAAGCCGGTGTCTCCCGGTGCAGCCTGTGTCCAGGGTCTAACTTTAAACTCCCTGTTTAAAGCCGGTGTTTCCCGGTGCAGCCTGTGTCCAGGGTCTAACTTTAATCTCCCTGTTTAAAGCCGCTGTCTCCCGGTGCAGCCTGTGTCCAGGGTCTAACTTTAATCTCCCTGTTTAAAGCCGGTGTCTCCCGGTGCAGCCTGTGTCCAGGGTCTAACTTTAATCTCCCTGTTTAAAGCCGGTGTCTCCCGGTGCAGCCTGTGTCCAGTGTCGAACTTTAATCTCCCTGTTTAAAGCCGCTGTCTCCCGGTGCAGCCGGTGTCCAGGGTCTAACTTTAATCTCCCTGTTTAAAGCCGGTGTCTCCCGGTGCAGCCGGTGTCCAAGGTCTAACTTTAATCTCCCTGTTTAAAGCCGGTGTCTCCCGGTGCAGCCTGTGTCCAGGGTCTAACTTTAATCTCTGTGTTTAAAGCCGCTGTCTCCCGGTGCAGCCTGTGTCCAGTGTCTTACTTTAATCTCCCTGTTTAAAGCCGGTGTCTCCCGGTGCAGCCTGTGTCCAGGGTCTAACTTTAATCTCTCTGTTTAAAGCCGGTGTCTCCCGGTGCAGCCTGTGTCCAGGGTCTAACTTTAATCTCCCTGTTTAAAGCCGCTGTCTCCCGGTGCAGCCTGTGTCCAGGGTCTAACTTTAATCTCACTGTTTAAAGCCGGTGTCTCCCGGTGCAGCCTGTGTCCAGTGTCTAACTTTAATCTCCCTGTTTAAAGCCGCTGTCTCCGGGTGCAGCCTGTGTCCAGGGTCTAACTTTAATCTCCCTGTTTAAAGCCGGTATCTCCCGGTGCAGCCTGTGTCCAGTGTCTAACTTTAATCCCACTGTTTAAAGCCGCTGTCTCCCGGTGCAGCCTGTGTCCAGGGTCTAACTTTAATCTCCCTGTTTAAAGCCGGTGTCTCCCGGTGCAGCCGGTGTCCAGGGTCTAACTTTAATCTCCCTGTTTAAAGCCGGTGTCTCCCGGTGCAGCCGGTGTCCAGTTTCTAACTTTAATCTCCCTGTTTAAAGCCGCTGTCTCCCGGTGCAGCCTGTGTCCAGTGTCTAACTTTTATCTCTCTGTTTAAAGACGGTGTCTCCCGGTGCAGCCTGTGTTCAGTGTCTAACTTTAATCTCCCTGTTTAAAGCCAGTGTCTCCCGGTGCAGCCTGTGTCCAGGGTCTAACTTTAATCTCCCTGTTTAAAGCCGGTGTCTCTCGGTGCAGCCTGTGTCCAGGGTCTAACTTTAATCTCCCTGTTTAAAGCCGGTGTCTCTCGGTGCAGCCTGTGTCCAGGGTCTAACTTTAATCTCCCTGTTTAAAGCCGCTGTCTCCCGGTGCAGCCTGTGTCCAGGGTCTAACTTTAATCTCCCTGTTTAAAGCCGGTGTCTCCCGGTGCAGCCTGTGTCCAGTGTCTAACTTTAATCTCCCTGTTTAAAGCCGGTGTCTCTCGGTGCAGCCTGTGTCCAGGGTCTAACTTTAATCTCCCTGTTTAAAGCCGCTGTCTCCCGGTGCAGCCTGTGTCCAGGGTCTAACTTTAATCTCCCTGTTTAAAGCCGCTGTCTCCCGGTGCAGCCTGTGTCCAGGGTCTAACTTTAATCTCCCTGTTTAAAGCCGCTGTCTCCCGGTGCAGCCTGTGTCCAGGGTCTAACTTTAATCCCCTGTTTAAAGCCGCTGTCTCCCGGTGCAGCCTGTGTCCAGGGTCTAACTTTAATCTCCCTGTTTAAAGCCGGTGTCTCCCGGTGCAGCCTGTGTCCAGGGTCTAACTTTAATCTGCCTGTTTAAAGCAGGTGTCTCCCGGTGCAGCCTGTGTCCAGGGTCTAACTTTAATCTCCCTGTTTAAAGCCGGTGTCTCCCGGTGCAGCCAGTGTCCAGGGTCTAACTTTAATCTCCCTGTTTAAAGCCGGTGTCTCCCGGTGAAGCCTGTGTCCAGGGTCTAACTTTAATCTCCCTGTTTAAAGCCGGTGTCTACCGGTCCAGCCGGTGTCCAGGGTCTAACTTTAATCTCCCTGTTTAAAGCCGGTGTCTCCCGGTGCAGCCTGTGTCCAGGGTCTAACTTTAATCTCACTGTTTAAAGCCGGTGTCTCCCGGTGCAGCCTGTGTCCAGTGTCTAACTTTAATCTCCCTGTTTAAAGCCGCTGTCTCCGGGTGCAGCCTGTGTCCAGGGTCTAACTTTAATCTCCCTGTTTAAAGCCGGTGTCTCCCGGTGCAGCCTGTGTCCAGTGTCTAACTTTAATCCCACTGTTTAAAGCCGCTGTCTCCCGGTGCAGCCTGTGTCCAGGGTCTAACTTTAATCTCCCTGTTTAAAGCCGGTGTCTCCCGGTGCAAGCCGGTGTCCAGGGTCTAACTTTAATCTCCCTGTTTAAAGCCGGTGTCTCCCGGTGCAGCCGGTGTCCAGTTTCTAACTTTAATCTCCCTGTTTAAAGCCGCTGTCTCCCGGTGCAGCCTGTGTCCAGGGTCTAACTTTAATCTCCCTGTTTTAAGCCGGTGTCTCCCGGTGCAGCCTGTGTCCAGTGTCTAACTTTAATCTCCCTGTTTAAAGCCGCTGTCTCCCGGTGCAGCCTGTGTCCAGGGTCTAACTTTAATCTCCCTGTTTAAAGCCGCTGTCTCCCGGTGCAGCCTGTGTCCAGGGTCTAACTTTAATCTCCCTGTTTAAAGCCGCTGTCTCCCGGTGCAGCCTGTGTCCAGGGTCTAACTTTAATCTCCCTGTTTAAAGCCGGTGTCTCCCGGTGCAGCCTGTGTCCAGGGTCTAACTTTAATCTCCCTGTTTAAAGCCGCTGTCTCCCGGTGCAGCCTGTGTCCAGGGTCTAACTTTAATCTCCCTGTTTAAAGCCGGTGTCTCCCGGTGCAGACTGTGTCCAGGGTCTAACTTTAATCTCCCTGTTTAAAGCCGGTGTCTCCCGGTGCAGCCTGTGTCCAGGGTCTAACTTTAATCTCCCTGTTTAAAGCCGGTGTCTCCCGGTGCAGCGTGTGTCCAGGGTCTAACTTTAATCTCCCTGTTTAAAGCCGCTGTCTCCCGGTGCAGCCTGTGTCCAGTGTCTAACTTTAATCTCCCTGTTTAAAGCCGGTGTCTCCCGGTGCAGCCTGTGTCCAGAGTCTAACTTTAATCTCCCTGTTTAAATCCGGTGTCTCCCGGTGCAGCCTGTGTCCAGGGTCTAACTTTAATCTCCCTGTTTAAAGCCGGTGTCTCCCAGTACAGCCTGTGTCCAGTGTCTAACTTTAATCTCCCTGTTTAAAGCCGCTGTCTCCCGGTGCAACCTGTATCCAGGGTCTAACTTTAATCTCCCTGTTTAAAGCCGGTGTCTCCCGGTGCAGCCTGTGTCCAGTGTCTAACTTTAATCTCCCTGTTTAAAGCCGGTGTCTCCCGGTGCAGCCTGTGTCCAGTGTCTAACTTTAATCTCCCTGTTTAAAGCCGCTGTCTCCCGGTGCAGCCTGTGTCCAGGGTCTAACTTTAATTTCACTGTTTAAAGCCGGTGTTTCCCGGTGCAGCCTGTGTCCAGGGTCTAACTTTAATCTCCCTGTTTAAAGCCGCTGTCTCCCGGTGCAGCCTGTGTCCAGGGTCTAACTTTAATTTCACTGTTTAAAGCCGGTGTTTCCCGGTGCAGCCTGTGTCCAGGGTCTAACTTTAATCTCCCTGTTTAAAGCCGCTGTCTCCCGGTGCAGCCTGTGTCCAGGGTCTAACTTTAATCTCCCTGTTTAAAGCCGCTGTCTCCCGGTGCAGCCTGTGTCCAGGGTCTAACGTTAATCTCCCTGTTTAAAGCCGGTGTCTCCCGGTGCAGCCTGTGTCCAGGGTCTAACTTTAATCTCCCTGTTTAAAGCCGCTGTCTCCCGGTGCAGCCTGTGTCCAGGGTCTAACTTTAATCCCCCTGTTTAAAGCCGCTGTCTCCCGGTGCAGCCTGTGTCCAGGGTCTAACTTTAATCTCCCTGTTTAAAGCCGGTGTCTCCCGGTGCAGCCTGTGTCCAGGGTCTAACTTTAATCTGCCTGTTTAAAGCAGGTGTCTCCCGGTGCAGCCTGTGTCCAGGGTCTAACTTTAATCTCCCTGTTTAAAGCCGGTGTCTCCCGGTGCAGCCAGTGTCCAGGGTCTAACTTTAATCTCCCTGTTTAAAGCCGGTGTCTCCCGGTGAAGCCTGTGTCCAGGGTCTAACTTTAATCTCCCTGTTTAAAGCCGGTGTCTACCGGTCCAGCCGGTGTCCAGGGTCTAACTTTAATCTCCCTGTTTAAAGCCGGTGTCTCCCGGTGCAGCCTGTGTCCAGGGTCTAACTTTAATCTCCCTGTTTAAAGCCGGTGTCTCCCGGTGCAGCCTGTGTCCAGGGTCTAACTTTAATCTCCCTGTTTAAAGCCGGTGTCTCCCGGTGCAGCCTGTGTCCAGGGTCTAACTTTAATCTCCCTGTTTAAAGCTGGTGTCTCCCGGTGCAGCCTGTGTCCAGGGTCTAACTTTAATCTCCCTGTTTAAAGCCGGTGTCTCCCGGTGCAGACTGTGTCCAGGGTCTAACTTTAATCTCACTGTTTAAAGCCGGTGTCTCCCGGTGCAGCCTGTGTCCAGGGTCTAACTTTAATCTCCCTGTTTAAAGCCGGTGTCTCCCGGTGCAGCCTGTGTCCAGGGTCTAACTTTAATCTCCCTGTTTAAAGCCGCTGTCTCCCGGTGCAGCCTGTGTCCAGGGTCTAACTTTAATCTCCCTGTTTAAAGCCGCTCTCTCCCGGTGCAGCCTGTGTCCAGGGTCTAACTTTAATCTCCCTGTTTAAAGCCGGTGTCTCCCGGTGCAGCCTGTGTCCAGGGTCTAACTTTAATCTCACTGTTTAAAGCCGGTGTCTCCCGGTGCAGCCTGTGTCCAGTGTCTAACTTTAATCTCCGTGTTTAAAGCCGGTGTCTCCCGGTGCAGCCTGTGTCCAGTGTCTAAATTTAATCTCCATGTTTAAAGCCGCTGTCTCCCGGTGCAGCCGGTGTCCAGGGTCTAACTTTAATCTCCCTGTTTAAAGCCGGTGTCTCCCGGTGCAGCCGGTGTCCAAGGTCTAACTTTAATCTCCCTGTTTAAAGCCGGTGTCTCCCGGTGCAGCCTGTGTCCAGGGTCTAACTTTAATCTCTGTGTTTAAAGCCGCTGTCTCCCGGTGCAGCCTGTGTCCAGTGTCTTACTTTAATCTCCCTGTTTAAAGCCGGTGTCTCCCGGTGCAGCCTGTGTCCAGGGTCTAACTTTAATCTCTCTGTTTAAAGCCGGTGTCTCCCGGTGCAGCCTGTGTCCAGGGTCTAACTTTAATCTCCCTGTTTAAAGCCGCTGTCTCCCGGTGCAGCCTGTGTCCAGGGTCTAACTTTAATCTCACTGTTTAAAGCCGGTGTCTCCCGGTGCAGCCTGTGTCCAGTGTCTAACTTTAATCTCCCTGTTTAAAGCCGCTGTCTCCGGGTGCAGCCTGTGTCCAGGGTCTAACTTTAATCTCCCTGTTTAAAGCCGGTATCTCCCGGTGCAGCCTGTGTCCAGTGTCTAACTTTAATCCCACTGTTTAAAGCCGCTGTCTCCCGGTGCAGCCTGTGTCCAGGGTCTAACTTTAATCTCCCTGTTTAAAGCCGGTGTCTCCCGGTGCAGCCGGTGTCCAGGGTCTAACTTTAATCTCCCTGTTTAAAGCCGGTGTCTCCCGGTGCAGCCGGTGTCCAGTTTCTAACTTTAATCTCCCTGTTTAAAGCCGCTGTCTCCCGGTGCAGCCTGTGTCCAGTGTCTAACTTTTATCTCTCTGTTTAAAGACGGTGTCTCCCGGTGCAGCCTGTGTTCAGTGTCTAACTTTAATCTCCCTGTTTAAAGCCAGTGTCTCCCGGTGCAGCCTGTGTCCAGGGTCTAACTTTAATCTCCCTGTTTAAAGCCGGTGTCTCTCGGTGCAGCCTGTGTCCAGGGTCTAACTTTAATCTCCCTGTTTAAAGCCGGTGTCTCTCGGTGCAGCCTGTGTCCAGGGTCTAACTTTAATCTCCCTGTTTAAAGCCGCTGTCTCCCGGTGCAGCCTGTGTCCAGGGTCTAACTTTAATCTCCCTGTTTAAAGCCGGTGTCTCCCGGTGCAGCCTGTGTCCAGTGTCTAACTTTAATCTCCCTGTTTAAAGCCGGTGTCTCTCGGTGCAGCCTGTGTCCAGGGTCTAACTTTAATCTCCCTGTTTAAAGCCGCTGTCTCCCGGTGCAGCCTGTGTCCAGGGTCTAACTTTTATCTCCCTGTTTAAAGCCGCTGTCTCCGGGTGCAGCCTGTGTCCAGTGTCTAACTTTAATCTCCCTGTTTAAAGCCGCTGTCTCCCGGTGCAGCCTGTGTCCAGTGTCTAACTTTTATCTCCCTGTTTAAAGCCGGTGTCTCCCGGTGCAGCCTGTGTCCAGGGTCTAACTTTAATCTCCCTGTTTAAAGCCGCTGTCTCCCGGTGCAGCCTGTGTCCAGGGTCTAACTTTAATCTCCCTGTTTAAAGCCGGTGTCTCCCGGTGCAGCCTGTGTCCAGTGTCTAACTTCTATCTCCCTGTTTAAAGCCGGTGTCTCCCGGTGCAGCCTGTGTCCAGGGTCTAACTTTAATCTCCCTGTTTAAAGCCGCTGTCTCCCGGTGCAGCCGGTGTCCAGTTTCTAACTTTAATCTCTGTGTTTAAAGCCGGTGTCTCCCGGTGGAGCCTGTGTCCAGTGTCTAACTTTTATCTCCCTGTTTAAAGACGGTGTCTTCCGGTGCAGCCTGTGTCCAGTGTCTAACTTTTATCTCCCTGTTTAAAGCCGCTGTCTCCCGGTGCAGCCTGTGCCCAGGGTCTAACTTTAATCTCCTTGTTTAAAGCCGGTGTCTCCCGGTGCAGCCTGTGTCCAGGGTCTAACTTTAATCTCCCTGTTTAAAGCCGCTGTCTCCGGTGCAGCCTGTGTCCAGGGTCTAACTTTAATCTCCCTGTTTAAAGCCGGTGTCTCCCCGTGCAGCCTGTGTCCAGGGTCTAACTTTAATCTCCCTGTTTAAAGCCGGTGCAGCCTGTGTCCAGGGTCTAACTTTAATCTCACTGTTTAAAGCCGGTGTCTCCCGGTGCAGCCTGTGTCCAGGGTCTAACTTTAATCTCCCTGTTTAAAGCCGGTGTCTCCCGGTGCAGCCTGTGTCCAGGGTCTAACTTTAATCTCACTGTTTAAAGCCGGTGTCTCCCGGTGCAGCCTGCGTCCAGTGTCTAACTTTAATCTCCCTGTTTAAAGCCGCTGTCTCCCGGTGCAGCCTGTGTCCAGGGTCTAACTTTAATCTCCCTGTTTAAAGCCGCTGTCTCCCGGTGCAGCCTGTGTCCAGGGTCTAACTTTAATCTCCCTGTTTAAAGCCGCTGTCTCCCGGTGCAGCCTGTCTCCAGGGTCTAACTTTAATCTCCCTGTTTAAAGCCGGTGTCTCCCGGTGCAGCCTGTGTCCAGGGTCTAACTTTAAACTCCCTGTTTAAAGCCGGTGTTTCCCGGTGCAGCCTGTGTCCAGGGTCTAACTTTAATCTCCCTGTTTAAAGCCGCTGTCTCCCGGTGCAGCCTGTGTCCAGGGTCTAACTTTAATCTCCCTGTTTAAAGCCGGTGTCTCCCGGTGCAGCCTGTGTCCAGGGTCTAACTTTAATCTCCCTGTTTAAAGCCGGTGTCTCCCGGTGCAGCCTGTGTCCAGTGTCGAACTTTAATCTCCCTGTTTAAAGCCGCTGTCTCCCGGTGCAGCCTGTGTCCAGGGTCTAACTTTAATCTCCCTGTTTAAAGCCGGTGTCTCCCCGTGCAGCCTGTGTCCAGGGTCTAACTTTAATCTCCCTGTTTAAAGCCGCTGTCTCCCGGTGCAGCCTGTGTCCAGGGTCTAACTTTAATCTCCTTGTTTAAAGCCGGTGTCTCCCGGTGCAGCCTGTGTCCAGGGTCTAACTTTAATCTCCCTGTTTAAAGCCGGTGTCTCCCGGTGCAGCCTGTGTCCAGGGTCTAACTTTAATCTCCCTGTTTAAAGCCGCTGTCTCCCGGTGCAGTCTGTGTCCAGGGTCTAACTTTAATCTCCTTGTTTAAAGCCGGTGTCTCCCGGTGCAGCCTGTGTCCAGGGTCTAACTTTAATCTCCCTGTTTAAAGCCGGTGTCTCCCGGTGCAGGCGGTGTCCAGGGTCTAACTTTAATCTCCCTGTTTAAAGCCGCTGTCTCTCGGTGCAGCCTGTGTCCAGGGTCTAACTTTAATCTCACTGTTTGTAGCCGGTGTCTCCGGTGCAGCCTGTGTCCAGTGTCTAACTTTAATCTCCCTGTTTAAAGCCGGTGTCACCCGGTGCAGCCTGTGTCCAGGGTCTAACTTTAATCTCCCTGTTTAAAGCCGGTGTCTCCCGGTGCAGCCTCTGTCCAGTGTCTAACTTTAATCTCCCTGTTTGAAGCCGGTGTCTCCCGGTGCAGCCTGTGTCCAGGGTCTAACTTTAATCTCCCTGTTTAAAGCCGGTGTCTCCCGGTGAGATGATGTTCCACGGGCCCTCTACCCCCGGCTCTAGCCATTCTCTCAGTGTGCGCTCGGACAGTGACCCAGTGCAGAGGTTCTGTTTAACAGCGAGGGTCCCGGGGAGTAGCCTGCTCCTGGTCTGCACTGCCCTTCTCAATCTTCAGAGTGATGGAGTGAGATGAAGCAGAGTGTTACCCCAGCCTCGGCAGCTGAACCTGCGGTGGGCCCTGGACACCTCTTCCTCTCTGAGGATCTCCACCACCACACACACTGTGTCTTTTGGGGACGCTCCCAGTTTAGATGGTGAAGGGGACCAGGTTGAGGAACTCTGGCGCTCGCCACACACACAGTGTAGCCGCGCCCATCCCCTCACTCGGACCTCAGCACCTCAGCTCATGAAAGCGCTCTCAGGTGTTTGGCTCAATCTGCAATCATCAGGCGATCGGTGGGACTTTCCACAATGTCCCGGATGTTAATGTCACAATTGGTGTCTAACGCTGGGTCTGTTTTGCTGCACTGACTGAACAGGAAGTGATAAAGAAATGTTTCTAACTCACTCTTTCAACAGTTAAACGCGGCGAGGGCTTGTCAAACCAGCTCGATTGGTTTTTATCAGAAACGCCGCTCCTCTTTCTAAAAATAGAAATTCTTCAGATACAAATGGATCTCCGAGCAAAAACCAACTTTTCACCAGAGCGTGAAACTCAGGCACAAATCTCAAAAACAAGGCTCAGCCCAAATGATCAAACTGTGACTCGCTCCATGAAAACCAGCCATTGGCTGCAGTGAATCTCCACAGACGGAGCTTGCAGAGAGACGGAGAATCCCGGGGACCAAGGTTTGTGAATGGAGCTCTGAACCTGTATTCTGTCTCACTCTGCATTGATTCTTTTCTCTTCCCGTTTAAAGCCATCACCCCTGTGCTCGCTGATTTACATTGGCTCCCGTTAAGCAAAGGCTCCATTTCAAAATTCGCATCCTTCTTTGCAAATCCCTCTATTACCTCGCCGCTCCCTATCTCTGTAATCTCCTTCAGCTCCCCACACACCCACATATCTGCACTTTTCAAATTCTGTTCCCTTGAGGATCTCTGATTATAATCGCTTAACCATCAGCCTTTTGCCTAGACCCTAATCTCTGGAATTCCCTGCCTAAACCTCTCCGTCTCTCTACCTCTCTTTCCTCTTTTAAGACCCTCCTTAAAACCTACGTCTTTGAACAAGCTTTTGGTCACCAGCCCCCAATTTATCCACATGTGGCTCGGTGTCAAATTGTTGTCTGATAAAACTCCTGTGCAAACCCTTGGGACGTTTTACTATGTTACAGGCACTATATAAATACAAGTTTTGTTGTGGGGAACGGGAGCAGGTTGAGCCGAGGGCCCCAGTATTGGACAGACCTTCCTCGGTTACTGTCCGAGCGGACACTGAGAATGGCGATAGCTGCCAGGGAATGGATTGGCCACAGCGTCCCATGGATGTGTTTGGATGACCTCAAGTTTACTCCACCATCACTTATTGTTAAGAGGGGTCGAGCGAGAATGACCAGGAACACGGACTCCACAGTGTCCGCCAATCCTCGGCTGGTCAGGCAGACTGCGGTGGGATTGTTGAAGAAGTTTACTGTAACACAATGTGGGATAATACACTCTGGTTTGAAGGGTTACAGACTGGAATACAGCGTGAATAGGGAATGACTGGGAGAGGGTCACACGGAGTTCACTCTAGATACTGAAATCACTAAACCTTGGATTCCAGCTCTAAACAATACTCGAGGTCACTGCAGTTGTTCAGTGAGCTGGAACTCGGTGTGTTGAGCTTGGGACGCCTGGCCCAGGAAGGACAGATTGGCTCTGGAGGGAGTCCGGCTGGAATTGTTCAGGGTGAGAGCTGAGATGAAGGGACTGACCTATGATGAGAGACTAGGTTTACTTTAGTTATATTTCCAGGGATAAGTCGGTGGTCTAATTTAATATTCTCCCCCTTGTTCTGATTTACCCAGAGTGACAATTCTTCCTCTGTAATATCCTATCAATTCCCTTCATTGTGATGAACGCGGGCTGTTAAAGAATCTTCACTCTGTTCGGGCAAAGCAGAAAAAGGGAACGGAATATTAAAATGATGACAAAGCCGGTTAAAAGCCGATGTAAACTGGTGTTCCTGTTATAAAGGATTGTGGACTTACAGCCCGCCCGGTGATACATGACGGATTAATTGTGGTGGTAGAAACCGGGAGTTGTTGGTCAAGAAGTACAAGGGGAGGGAGAGAACAATTCAGCAAAGACTATTGAAACTTTTCATGGAAATTGGATAAACATTTGAAGATACTGATCGATGGAAAGCGTGTGACGGTGAGATTAGTTTAACTTTGTTCTGGTAAAGAGCCGGTGCAGATACGGTGGCCTGATGCTTGCAATCTGTGCTTTAAACATCCCTGTCAGTAAAGGGGGAATTTATATCTCGGGCGATGCAGGAATGGGCCGACAACGGCAGGGGCGCTATTGCCCACTGGCAGCCTGTGATTTTTCTCAGTGAAATGAGTGAAGGGAAAATCGCGGGCTGAGAGAGCGCAGTTCCCGACAGGGGATCCCGGCTGGCGTCAGGAGCACTGAAGTGGAAACATCTCCAGCTAAAGTTTAAAGTGTTGTCCTGGGTAATAAAATGCTAGAACAGTCTGTGTGGGATAAATCACTCCGGTCTGTTCCGATAATCCAGTGCCAGCTTCTTGATATCAAACTTAGTTAAAATCTAGAATGTCCTGTTCAGGAGATTGAAACTGTGATGGAGTGAAGCAGCCCCCAATGATATAACAGAAATCTCCCCTGTCTCCAGGCTGTTAGGTTCCTATAGTGAAATTCGGTGCAGCGTTCTCAGCCTAATTCTCAGAGCAACTTGGACAGAATTTCCAGCGAGGTGCCCGAACTCCCTCCATAACTTCAGCGGGAGATCAGGGGAATCTTTCATTTCTGAAGGTGGAGGGGACCAGGTTCAGGAACAACATTAACTGTTTGTGCAACTAAGAGGAGCCGTGCAATTGGAGGAGCCAGCTCCAGGATCCTAGAATGAGTTATTATTGTGGATGATCATCGACATTATGGCCTTGATGGAGGCCTGGCTGAGGGGTGATGACACCTTTCCCCTCAATGAAGCTTCCCCGCCTGGCGATACCTTCCCCCATTTGCCCCGCTCATTCCACCGCAGTGGTGGTGTAGCCCCTATCTCTAAATCACACCTTGGGCTGGCTCTCTACTCCTCTGGCAACTTCTCCTCCTTTGCGCAACTCACCCTGTTCCACCCTTCACGCCTACCATTTAAAATCCTTGTTATCTACTGCCCATCCAAGTATCACGCCAAGTTTCTCAGATATCTTCACTGCGTTCCTCCCTCAGCCTCTGCACCAAATGACTTCTCATCCTCTGTGATTTCAACCTCCATCTCAAATCATCATGCTCTCTCTTCTGAATTTGCGTATTTCCTTTCCTCCCTAAATCTCTCCCTCCATATAAACTCTCCTACCCATAATAATGGCCACCCTATAGACCTCGCCATCTCACGTGGCCTTGTTACTCCCATCATGTCTATCACAGATACGGCCATCTCTGATCACTTCCTTGTATCGCTTTTAGTAACAACAACCCCCCATCCCATCCCCACTTCATTCTGTGTTCGCCCCAGGAAAATAAAAACTCTCCCACAAATAACTTACAACTGCACGTTCAAATTCCAAACTGTCTAGCCTTTTATCCTCCATTCATCATGATATTTTTGCAGCTACCAATCTGCACAATTGCACCCTCTCCTCCATCTTTGATGCCCTTGTCGCCATTAAAGCCATTACTCTCTCATCCTGGTTATTACCCTGGTTTCATCCTCATTTCTTCACCCTTGAGTCCACGGGGCACAGACATGAACGTCGATAGCGGATAACTGGCTTAACCTTCTATCACTGGATCTGGTTGGACCACAAAGAACTATCTTTTGCTCTCTTTTGCCAAATCTGCTCACTATTCCAGTATCATTGTGGATAACCCCCAGCTTCTCTTCACCATCACAAACCATCTTCTTAAACCAACCTCCTGTGCCTTCTCCATCCTAACGTCCTGTGCCTTCTCCATCCTAACCTCCTGTGCCTTCTCCATCCTGACCTCCCGTGCCTTCTCCATCGTTACCTCCAATGACCAGAGCAAGGTGTTCATGGAATTTCTGGTCACAAAGCTCGATACCATCCGTTCAGCTGCCTCTGCCACTTCCCTCCTTTCCCCTAGCCCAACGGGCCAAACTTCTCTAATGTCCCCCACTGCCCCAGCCCTGAACTCCTATCTTTCTCTAGATTCTATCCCATCTCCCATTGTGCTATCTCTGAGCTCATCTTGTCCATGTGATCCACCTGCTGCTGCTTGACCCTATTCCCACCAAACTGCTGACCACCCACCTTCCTTTCCTGTGCCCCATATTAGCTGATTTTGTTAATGGTTCCCTTTCCTCAGGTACTGTCCCTCTCCCTTTCAAATCTGCCATCATCACTCCTCTCCTCAAAACCCACCCTTCACCCCACTGTCCTTGTAAACTACCGCCCCATCTCCAACCTGCCTTTCCTCTCAAGTCCTTGAAGGTGTTGTCGCCTCTCCAATCAGTACCCATCTTTCCTGTGATTGCATATTTGATTCACTCAAATATAGTTTCCTTCCCCGCTACAGTAATGAAACAGCCCTTCTCGGAGTCACAAATGATATCCTATGTGACTGTGACCGCAGTAAGCTATCTCTCCTCATCCTTCCCGTCCTATCTGCATGATTCAACAATGGTTGACCACACCATCCTCCTCAAATGCTTCTCCTCCATCGTCCAGCTGGATGGAAGTGCTCTTGTATAGTTCCATTTTTATCAATCTCTTCATAGCCAGTGATTCACATAAGAACATAAGAAATAGGAGCAGGAGTAGGCCATTCGGCCCTTCGAGCCTGCGACGCCATTCAATGAGATCATGGCTGATCTTCTGCCTCAATTCCATTCACCTGCCCTATTGCCATATCCCTTGATGCCCTTACTAGTCAGAAATCTAACGACTTCTGTTTTGAATATACCCAATGACTGAACCTCCACAGCCCTCTGGGATAGAGAATTCCAAAGATTCACCCCCCTCGGTGTAAATAAATTTCTTCTCATCTCAGTCCTGAATGGCCTACCCTTTATCCTGAGGCTGTGGCCCCTGGTTCTAGACTCCCCAGCAAAGGGAAACATTCTCCCAGCATCCACCCTGTCATGCCCTGTAATCATTTTGTATGCTTCAATGAGATCCCCTCTCATTCTTCTGAATTCAAGAGAATACAGGACTAGTTTACTCAATCTCTTCTCAAACGACAGTCCCGCCATCCCAGGAATCAATCTCGTGAACCTCCGTTACACTCCCTCTATGGCAAGTATATTCTTCCTTAGGTAAGGAGACCAAAATTGTACACAGTACTCCAGGTTTGGTCTCACCAAGGCCCTATATAATTGGTGTAAGACTTCTTTACTCCTGTACTCAAATCCTCTTGTAATGAAGGCCAGCATACCATTTGCCTTCCTAATGGCTTGCTGCACCTGCACATTCATTTCACTGACACATGTACAAGGACACCCAGGTCCTCTTGAGCATCTGCATTCCCCAATCTTTCACCATTTAGAAAATACACTGCCTTTGTGTTCTTTCTACCAAAGTGGATAACTTCACATTTATCCACATTATATTCCATCTGCCATGTTCTAGCCCACTCACTGAGCCTGCCGAGATCCCCTTGAAGGCTCGTCACATCCTCTTCACAACTGACACTGCCACCTAGCTTCGTATCATCAGCAAATTTGGAAATGTTACATGTAGTCCCCTCATCCAAATCATTGATAGATTGTGAATAGCTGGGACCCAAACACCGATCCTTGCGGTACCCCACTAGTCACAGCCTGCCATCCTGAAAAAAGACCCGTTTATCCCTACTCTATGTTTTCTGTCTGTTAACCAATTCTCAGTCCATGCGAGTATATTACCCCCAATTCCATGTGCCTTAACTTTGTTCACCAACCTCTTGTGTGGGACCTTATCGACGGCCTTCTGAAAATCCAAATACACCACATCTACCGGTTCCCCTTTGTCTACTCAACTAGTTACATCCTCAAAGAACTCCAACAGGTTTGTTAAACAGGATTTCCCATTTATAAATCCATGTTGACTCTGCCCAATCTTACTATTAGTTTCTAAGTGCCCAGTTATTGCATCCTTTATAATAGATTCCAGCATTTTCCCAACTACTGATGTGAGACTAGCAGGTCTGTAGTTCCCCGTTTTATCTCTCCCTCCTTTCTTAAATAGCGGGGTTATATTTGCTAACCTCAAATCTGCAGGAACCGTTCCAGAATCTCTGGAATTTTGGAAGATGACAACCAATGCGCCCACTATCCCATTGCTGCCTCTTTCAAAACCCCAGGATGTAGGTCATCCGGTCCTTGGGATTTATCGAATTTTAGTCCCATTAATGTTGCTAATTTTTGCTAGTCACCTGCAGTGTCTTCTCTTCCCAATCCCGAACCGTTACCTCGAGTCCCTCAAGGTTTTATCCTTGGCCCACTTATATTTCTCATCTACATGCTGCCCCTTGGCGACATCATCCAAAAACACAATATCCGGTTCTATATGTATGCTGACAACACCCAGCTCTATCTGACCACCAGCCCTCTTGACCCCTCCACTGTCTTTGATTTGTCACACTGCTTGTCCAACATCCAGTATTGGATGAGCAGACATTTTCTCCAGCGAAATACTTGGAAGTTGAAAGCTATTGTCTTTGGTCCCCACCGCAAAGTCTGTTCCCTAGCTCCCGATCCATTCCTCCCTCTGGTAACTGTCTGAATCTGAGCCCGAACGTGGGCAGCCTTGGGTTTGTGCTTGACCCTGAGATGAGCTTCCGACCACATATCCGCTCCATCAGCAATGGTGCCTACATTCACTCTGTAACATCGTCCACTCCTACACTGCCTCAGCTCATCTGCTGCAGAAACTTCACCCGAGCCTTTACTACCTGTAGGCTTGATTATTCTAACGCTCTCCTGGCTGGTCTCCCATCTTTCATGCTGTATAAACGTGTGCTCATCCAAAACGCTGCTGCCTGTATCTCCACTCGAACCAAGTTCCGTTTACCCATCAGCCCTTTGCTTGCTGACTTGCTCCCGGTCTGGCAACGCCTCAGTTTTTAAATTATCCTCCTTGTTTTCCAATCTCTAGCCCCTCTCTAACTCTGTTTCCACCTCCAGCACTAGAAGCCTTCTGCCCTCCTCCAATTCTGGCCCCTTGCGCATCTTCGATTTCAATCGCTCCACCATTGGCGGCTGTGCCTTCAGCTGCCGAGGCCTTAAGCTCCGGAATTCATTTCCTAAACCTCTCTGCCTCTCCACCTCCTTCCTCCTTTAATATGCTCCTTAAAACCTACCTCTTTCTCCAACTTTTGTTCATCTGTCCTGATATCATCTGTGGCTAGGTGTCAAATTTTGATAACGCTCTTGTGAAGCGACTTGGGACACTTTGCTATTTTAATGGCACTATAAAAATGCAAGATGTTCTTGTTGTTGTTGGACAAAATATGCAGTTAAACATAGAAACAAATAATAGGCTCGAGGGGCTAAATAGACTATTGATGTTCCTTCTGGCTCGAGGGGTTAAATGGCCGACACCGATTCCTATGTAGCAGGCTCAAAAGACTGAATGGCCGACTCCTGCTACATTGTAACATGCTCATGGGCCTGAACGGCAGTGGGGTCTTTGTCCGAGATTGTCTGCCCTGAAAATATTTCGGGGCGAAAGGTAACTATGGAGCTATGGCTCCTCACTTTTCCATCACTGGGATATACTCACATCATGCCTGGGTAGGTTGCACATTAATTGATCGAGATTGATTGCTGTGATTAGTCGACAACTCCATTATTTTATGTCCCACACTGACCCTGACTTAACCACACGTCCCGTACTGACCCTGACCCACCTGCAAGTGCCGCACTGACACTGACCCACCCGCTGGTCCCGCACTCGCCCTGACCCATCCGCACTCACCCTGACCCACCCGCACGTCCCGCACTCACCCCGAACCACCCGCACGTCCCGGGCTCACCCCGACCCTCCCGCACGTCCCACGCTCACACCGACCCTCCCGCGCTCACCCGACCCTCCTGCACTCTCACCATGTTTAACAATCATCAGAATTATATTTCGCTCCTTCCCCCGGAGATTTATTAAGCGTAAATCCTCTAAACCTCAACCAAAAAGCAGGTTAGTAGAATGAAACTCACTTCAAATAAGACATGTCTGTACATTTCAAATATTACAGCAAAACTCTGCCCATTCACTTACTGACAAGCAAATAAATATATAATATAGTTACAAATATGAAACAACTGTTAACGGCTATATTTGTGCCATATTCTGGTTCCTGTTCTCTCCCCCTGTACTTTATTTATTTAGGTTTTTTTTTAAGACAAAAATGCAAAGCAGGAATAAATTGTTTTTAGTGCAAAGAATGGCCACCACCCTTTGAAATCACAGAATTATATGGCAACAGAGAAGGCCTCAAACGTGCCCATGAGCGGGTTGTTAGCGCCACTTGCGCTGCGTATTGGCCGCACGCAGAATAATGGGTGGAAATTGCAACATTGCTGACGCCAAATAATGAGAACCTGCACCTCTAAACGTGGAGGGGCTCTTTGGCTGTAGGCAACTGTAAGTGAAGATTGTCGACAATGACCGGCACAGTGGAACCCACAAGGGCCGCCCAATTTCTAGACACTGCTTTCGAGGTTTTGCAGGAGGTCGCCAGCAATAGGGACTTCTGCTGTCCAACAGGCGGCAGGAAGTTATCAAGGCAAGCTGCAAGTGGGGAGAGGTGGCTGAAATATAGCCCCATAACATTGCAGCATTTCAGGAGGAAGTTAAATGACCTCATACAGAAACCCAACTAACTCATTTATATTATTACTCTCACATTAGCCTTGCATTACCTGTAGCCCTGGCACTCTCAACCCTCCCCTCCGCAATTACCAGAACTCTCCTCGATTCACTGCAAATTCCTATCTGTGCATTCGGCAGCACAGCAGCAACATCTTCTGGATACGGGGAATACATTTTAATACAGTTTCTGCTAAACCAGAAAAATAACATTATAACACAGCAGGCTGTATAGATACATTTCATTCATAAGATTTCCCGTTGCCATGATTTAATAACCCTTTTTTATATTGTTAACGCCTGATTCAATTCCTGTTATAACAGAGAATATTGTTCACTTGTTCAGTCCTCCCAGCATTGGGGGCGTTGCAGTGAACATTCGCACATGTCCAGCTGCCATTCTCGCCTGTTTCAACAAAAGCAGTGAGAACACTTTCCGGTCCATCAGTCTAAGTATGAACATAGCCATGGAGATTAGCCAGTAACGAATTAAAAGTCTTAATTCTATTGCACACCTTCTGTAAGCGTCACACCTACAGCTGCCCTCGTCCCTTGTCACACTCACTTCCTGATACACATCAAACTTCACAATGCAGACATTAAAATTGGAATATGACCACTCACTCCCCGTTACTGGGGACTCGGTTTGGGCTTGGTCAGTGGTGTGTGGGGCAGGGTCAGATGGGTGTGGGGATGGGTCAGTGGGGAGTGGGTGTGGAGCTGGGTCAGTGGGGTGTGGGGCTGTGTCAGTGGGGTGTGCGTGCGGGGCTGGGTCAGTGGGGTGTGGGGCTGGGTGAGTTAGGTGTGGGTGTGGGGCTGGGTCAGTGGGGTGTGGGGCTGGTTTAGTTAGGTGTGGGTGTGGGGCTGGGTCAGTGGGGTGTGCTGCTGTGTCAGTGGAGGGTGGGGCTGGGTCAGTAGGGTGTGGGGCTGGGTCAGTGGGGTGTGGGACAGGGTCAGTGGGGTGTGAGGCTGTGGCAGTGGGGTGTTTCTGTGTGGGGCTGGGTCAGTGGAGTGTGGGGCTGGCTCAGTGTGGTGTGTGTGCGGGGCTGGGTCAGTGGGGTGCGGGGCTGGGTCAGTGGGGTGCGGGGCTGGGTCAGTGGGGTGTGGGGCTGGGTCAGTGGGGTGTGGGGCTGGGTCAGTGGGGTGCGGGGCTGGGTCAGTGGGGTGCGGGGCTGGGTCAGTGGGTTGTGGTTGCGGTGCAGGGTCAGTGGGGTGTGGGTGCAGGGCTGGGTCAGTGAGATGTGGGTGCGGGGCTGGGTCAGTGGGGTGTGGGACTGGGTAGTGGGGAGTGGGACTGGGTCAGTGGGGTGTGGTTGCGGTGCAGGGTCAGTGGGGTGTGGGTGCGGGGCTGGGTCAGTGGGGTGTGGGTGCGGGGCTGGGTCAGTGGGGTGTGGGACTGGGTAGTGGGGAGTGGGACTGGGTCAGTGGGGTGTGGGTGTGGGGCAGGGTCAGTGGGGAGTGGGTGTGCGGCTGGGTCAGTGGGGTGTGGGTGTCGGAATGAGTCACTGGGGTGCGGGAGTGGGGCTGGGTCAGTGGGGTGTGGGTGTGGGGCTGGGTCAGTGGGTTGTGGGTGTGGGGCTGGGTCAGTGGGGTGTGGGGCAGGGTCAGTGGGGTGTGGGGCTGGGTCAGTGAGTTGTGGTGCTGGGTCCGTGAGGTGTGGGGCTAGGTCAGTGGGGTGCGGGGCTGGGTCAGTGGGGTGTGGGGCTGGGTCAGTGGGGTGTGGGGCTGGCTCAGTGGGGTGCGGGGCTGGGTCAGTGGGGTGTGGGGCAGGGTCAGTGGGGTGTGGTGCTGGCTCAGTTGGGTGTGTGTGCGGGGCTGGGTCAGTGGGGTGTGGTTGCGGTGCAGGGTCAGTGGGGTGTGGGTGCAGGGCTGGGTCAGTGAGATGTGGGTGCGGGGCTGGGTCAGTGGGGTGTGGGACTGGGTCAGTGGGGAGTGGGACTGGGTCAGTGGGGTGTGGGTGTGGGTCTGGGTCAGTGGGGAGTGGGTGTGGGACAGAGTCACTGGGGTGCGGGAGTGGTGCTGGGTCAGTGGGGTGTGGGTGTGCTGCTGGGTCAGTGGTGTGTGGGGCTGGGTCAGTGGAGTGTGGACCTGTGCCAGTGTGGTGTGGGGCTGGGTCAGTGGGGTGTGGGGCTGGGTCAGTTGGGTGTGGGGCTGGGTCAGTGGGGATTGGGGCTGGGTCAGTGCGGAGTGTGGCTGTGTCAATGGGGTGTGGGGCTGGGTCAGTGGGGTGTGGGTTTGTGTCAGTGTGTTGTGGTGCTGGGTCAGTGGGGTGAGGGGTTGGTTCAGTGAGGTGTGGGGTTGAATCAGTGGGGTGTGGGGCTGGGTCAGTGGGGAGTGGGTCTGGGTCAGTGGGGTGTGGGGCTGTGTCAGTGGGGAGTCGGGGCTGGGTCAGTGGGGTGTGGGTTTGGGGCTGGGTCAGTGGGCTGTGGGGCTGGGTCAGTGGGTGTGGGGCTGGGTCAGTGGGGTGTGGTGCTGGGTCAGTGGGGTGTGGTACTGGGTCAGTGGGGTTTGAGGCTGGGTCAGTGGGGTGTGTGGGTGTGGGGCATGTTCATTGGTGTGCGTGGCTGGGTCAGTGGGGTGTGGGTGTGGGGCTGGGTCAGTGGGGTGTGGGGCTGTGTCAGTGAGTTGCGGGGCTGGGTCTTTGGGGTGCGGGGCTGGGTCAGTGGGGTGTGGGGCTGGGTCAGTGGGGTGTGGGGCTTGGTCAGTTGTGTGTGTCGCTGGGTCAGTGGTGTGTGGGGCTACGGTCAGTGGGGTGTGGGGCTATGGTCAGTGGGGTGTGGGGCTACGTCAGTGGGATGTAGGGCTGGATGAGTGGGGTGAGGGTCTTGGGCTGGGTAAGTGCGGTGTGTGGATGGGTCAGTGGGGTGAGGGGCTGGGTCAATGGTGTGTGGGGCTGGGTCAGTGGTGTGTGGTTGTGGGGCTGGGTTATTGGGGTGAGGGGCTGGGTCAGTGGGGTGTGGTTGTGGGGCTGGGTCAATAGGGTGGGTCAGTGGGGTTTGGGGCTGTGTCAGTGGGGTGTGGGGCTGGCCAGCGGGTTTTGGGGCTGGGTCAGAGGGGTGTGGGGCTGGGTCAGTGGGTTGTGGGGCTGGGTCTGTGGGTTGTGGGGCTTGGTCATTGGTGTGTGGGGCTGGGTCATTGGGGTGTGGGTCTGGGTCAGTGGGGTGTGGGGCTGGGTCAGTGGGGTGTGGGGCTGGGTCAGTGGGATGTGGGGCATGGTCAGTGTGTTGTGGGGCTGGGTCAGTGGGGTGTGGGGCTGGATCAGTGGGGTGTGAGGCTGGGTCAGTGGGATGTGGGGCATGGTCAGTGTGTTGTGGGGCTGTGTCAGTGGGCTGCGGGGCTGGTTCAGTGGGGTGTGGGTGTGGTGCTGGGTCAGTGTGGTGTGGGTGTGGGGCTGGGTCAGTGGGGTGTGGGGCTGGGTCAGTTGGGTGTGGGTGTGGGGCTGTGTCAGTGGGTTGTGGGTGTGGGGCTGGGTCAGTGGGGTGTGGGGCTGGATCAGTGGGGTGTGGGGCTGGGTCAGTGGGTTGTGGAGCTTGGTCAGTGGGGTGTGGGGCTGGGTCAGTGGGTGGTGGGGCTGGGACAGTGGGGTGTGGGGCTGGGTCAGCGAGTTGTGGGGCTGTGTCAGTGGGGTGTGGGGCTGGGACAGTGGGTTGTGGGGCTGGGTCAGCGAGTTGTGGGGCTGGGTCAGTGGGGTGTGGGGCTGGGTCAGTTGGGTGTGGGTGTGGGGCTGGGTCAGTGGGGTGTGGGTGTGGGGCTGGGTCAGTGGGGTGTGGGGCTGGATCAGTGGGGTGTGGGGCTGGGTCAGTGGGTTGTGGAGCTTGGTCAGTGGGGTGTGGGGCTGGGTCAGTGGGGTGTGGGGCTGGGTCAGTGGGTGGTGGGGCTGGGACAGTGGGGTGTGGGGCTGGGTCAGCGAGTTGTGGGGCTGGGTCAGTGGGGTGTGGGGCTGGGACAGTGGGTTGTGGGGCTGGGTCAGCGAGTTGTGGGGCTGGGTCAGTGGGGTGTTGGTCTCTGTCAGTGGGGTGCGGAGGCTGTGTCAGTGGGGTGTGCGGCTGGGTCAGTGGGGAGTGGGGGCTGGGTCAGTGGGGATACGTCATTGGGTTGTGGGGCTGGGTCAGTGGGGAGCGGGGCTGGGTCAGTGGGGCGTGGGGCTGGGTCAGTGGGGTGTGGGCCTGGGTCAATGTGGTGTGGGGCTGGGTCAGTGGGTTGTGCGGCTGGGTCAGTGGGTTGTGGGGCTGGGTCAGTGTGGTGTAGGGCTGCGTAAGTGGGGTGTGGGGCTCGGTCAGTGGGGCGTGGAGCTGTGTCAGTGGGGCGTGCGGCTGGGTCAGTGGGGTGTGGGACTGGGTCAGTGGGTTGTGGGGCTGGGTCAGTGTGGTGTAGGGCTGCGTAAGTGGGGTGTGGGGCTCGGTCAGTGGGGCGTGGAGCTGGGTCAGTGGGGAGTGAGTCTGTGTCAGTGTGATGTGGGGCTGGGTCATTGGGGTGTGGGGCTGGGGGAGTGTGTTGTGGTGCTGGGTCAGTGGGGTGTGGGGCTGGGTCAGTGGGGTGTGTGGTTGGTTCAGTGGGGCGTGGGGTTGAGTCAATGGGGAGTGGGGGCTGGGTCAGTGGGATGTGAGGCTGGGTCAGTGGGGTGTGCGGCTGTGTGAGTGGGTTGTGGGGCTGGGTCAGTGAGGTGTGGTGCTGGGTCAGTGGGGTTTGGGTCTGGGTCAGTGGGGTGTGCGGCTGGGTCAGTGGTGTGTGGGGCTGTGTGAGTGGGTTGTGGGGCTGGGTCAGTGAGGTGTGGTGCTGGGTCTGTGGGGTTTGGGTCTGGGTCAGTGGGGTGTGCGGCTGGGTCAGTGGTGTGTGGGGCTGTGTGAGTGGGTGTGGGGCTGGGTCAGTGAGGTGTGGTGCTGGGTCAGTGGGGTTTGGGTCTGTGGCTGGATCAGTGGGGTGTGGGGCTGGGTCAGTGGGGTGTGGTGCTGGGTCAGTGGGGTGTGGGACTGGGTCAATGTGGTGTGGGGCTGGGTCAGTGGGGTTTGAGGCTGGGTCAGTGAGGCGTGGGGATGGGTCAGTGGATTGTGGGGCTGGGTCAGTGTGGTGAGGTGCTGAGTCATTGGGGTGTGGGTCTGTGTCATTGGGGTGCGTGGCTGTGTCAGTGGGGTGTGGGTGTGGGCCTGGGTCAATGTGGTGTGGGGCTGGGTCAGTGGGTTGTGGGGCTGGGTCAGTGAGGCGTGGGGTTGGTTCAGTGGGGTGTGGGGCTGGGTCAGTGGGATCTGGGGCTGGGTTAGTGGGATGTGGGGCTCGGTCAGTGGGGTGTGGGGCTAGGTAAGTGGGGTGTGGGGATGGGACAGTGTGGTGTGGGGCTGGGTGAGTGGTGTGCGTGGCTGGGTCAGTGGGTTGTGGGTCTGGGGCTGGGTCAGTGGGGTGAGGGGCTCGGTCAGTGGGGTGAGGGTCTGGGGCTGGGTCAGTGGGGTGTGGGGATAGGTCAGTGTGGTGAGGGGCTCGGTCAGTGGGGTGAGGGTCTGGGGCTGGGTCAGTGTGGTGTGGGGCTGGGTCAGTGGGGTGTGGGGCTGGGTCAGTGGGGTGTGCGGCTGGGTCAGTGTGGTGTGGGGTGGGTCAGTGGGGTGTGGGGCTGGGTCAGTGTGGTGTGGGGCTGGGTCAGTGTGGTGTGGGGCTGGGTCAGTGTGGTGTGGGGCTTGGTCAGTGTGGTGTGGGGCTGGGTCAGAGTGGGGTGTGGGGCATGGTCATTGGGGTGCGTGGCTGGGTCAGTGGGATGTGGGGCTGGGTCAATGGGGTGTGGGGTTAGAATTCTAAATTAAGTGTCCAATGTTTAGGTTCATTGTATTTTGTAACTCGATGATTCCTGTTAAGCTTGGCTAAGTCATTTAGTCATTGGGCAGTTTGGTTTGAGGAGCGAATATAAAAATTGCAGTGCAGTTTAGAGCAATTCTATGAATCACCTTGTATCTAAGAAGTTTATTTTTAGTTTCTAATTAGATTGAAGTGACAGATCCGTAGTCTGCAATTCCTGCGCCATGACCTAACTTCAGGGCGCTTGATGTGTCCCAGAGGCCCATGTTTGCAGGAAGAGCCTCCAGCTGCTTGAACTCACGCTGAGGGTTTCTGAGCTTGAGGGGCAACTGGATTCACTGCAGGGCCTACGAGTGGCTGAGTGTGTCCTGGATCGCAACTTCTTGGAGATGGATACTGCACAGTCAGCTGGAATTCAGAATGGCAAGTGGGTAGCCACTGACAAGGGTGGGACGAGACAGACAGTGCAGTTATCCTCCGGGAGTGTGGCACTCTCAAACCGATATTAACCATTGGTTACTGGTGAGATCGGCGAAACCGCAAAGAAGTGCAGTGCCGAGCCTGGCACCGTGAGGCACAGGACTGCACAGGGGCTACAGCAATGTGTAGGAATGCAGTAGTAATTGGGAATTCGACCGTCAGGGGGACAGACAGACTCTTGAGCTACCGTCATCGTGACACCCGTATGTTATGTTGCATACCTGGTGCTCGAGTAAGGGACATCACGGAGAGGGTGACGAACATTCTCCGTGGGAAGGGGAAGAGCCAAAAGTCTTGGTGCATGTCGGAAGCAACGTGATAGGGACAAAATGGACTGAGTTCATGCAATCAGACTTTAAGGAGCTATGGAGGAAGTTAAAAAGGACGACCTGAAAGGTAATAATCTCTAGAGTACTCCCAGTGCCAAGTTGCGCCAGTGAGAGTAGATAAAGGAAGATTTTGTTTGGTTAATGCGTGACTACAAACATGGTGCAGGAGGGAAGGCTTCAGATTCCTGTGACACTGAGACCAGATCTATGGCAGCAGCGACCTGTTGAAGATGGACGGGTTGCACCTGAACTGAGCTGGGACCAATATCCTTGCGGGCAGGTTAACTAGTGCTGTGGGGGTGGGTTTAAAATAATTTGCCAGTGGATTGGGCAACAGAATGTACTATTGCGAAGTAGAAGCAAGGTGCACAGAGGACAGGGAATGCCGGGTTTAATTAGAAGAGTCCTAAGTGTGTAAATGCACAAAGTTGGATAAAAAGGTTGGTGAGCTGCAGACGCAAATAGCCGCGTGGGTATATGAGGCAGTGGCGATAAGGGAGACTTCGCTAAAAAAAGGGAGGATTGGATGCTTAATGTTACTGGGTAAATGATATTCAGGAGCGAACGGGAAGGAAAAAATGCAGGAGGGGTAGCAGTTTAGATTAAGGACAATATTCCAGTGCTAGAAAGAGAGAATGTCCTTGAGGGGTCAAAGACAGAATTGAATTGGTTGGAGTTGAGAAGCAATAGAGGAGCTATTACGCTGCCTGGTATATTTATGGGCCAAACTGTGTGTTGCTTAAAGAGGAGCAGAATTGCAAGGAAATTACTGAATTGTTCATGAACTACAGTGAAGTGATAATGCGAGACATTTGCTACCCCAATATAGATTGAGGCAGTAAATGTGTTAAGGGCAAGGATGTGGAGGAATTTCTGAAGAGAGTTCAGGAGCATTTTCTTGATCAGTATGTTTCCGGCACAACGAGGAAGGAGGCATTGCTGGATCTAGTGCTGGGGAATGAAGTGGATCAAGTGGAGAATGTCACAGTGGGGGAGCATCTCGGCAATAGTGATCATAGTATTTTAAGTTTTAGATTAGTTATGGAGAAGGACATGGAACAATCTATTCTGAAAATAATTCAATGGAAGATGGGTCATTTCAGCGAATTGAGGAAGATCTGACCCGAGTGAGTTGGAGACAAAGACTGGCAGCGAAATGTAATGGAACAATGGGCGGCATTTAAACAGGAGAATGGTTCGTGTACACTCGAGGTACATTCCTACACGGTGGAAAGGGAGCGCAATCAAAGCCAGAGCTCCCTGGATGTTGAAGGACATGGACAGTAAGGTGAAGCAGAAAAAGGGGGCGTATGACAGATGTCAGCTTGATCATTAAAAGGAGAATCAGGCTGAATATAGAAAGTTCAGAAGAGAAATGAAAAAGGAAATAAAAGGGGAAACGAGTCATTACGAGAATAGATTGTCGGCAAACATAAAGCGGAATCCAAATGTCTTCTGTAGGCATATTATCTGCAAAAGGTTTGTTAGAGGAGTGGTGCGGCCGATTAGGGACCAAAATGGGGATCTATTGGTGAAGGTAGAAGCTGAATGACTATTTGTGTCGATGTTTACCAAGATGTGGAGATGCCGGCATTGGACTGGGGTGGACAAAAATGAGAAGTCGCACAACACTAGGTTATAGTCCAACAGATTTATTTAAAATTACAAGCTTTCGGAGCTGTCGCCCTTTCCTCAGGTAGAGTTACTGTGAGACAATCTACCAGAATTCACAGAATATAAACACAGAGAAAATGCGATTCAATCTTTCCCTACATCAAAGACATACTAAGAGCACAGCCAAGACGATGAGATGTGTCCCACGGGGTCCAACGTGTCAAAAACACCTGCTGGCTGCATATCCTCTCCATTTGGGTTTGTTTCTTGTGTTTGTTTCTTGTGTTTGTTTTTTTAAAACTGGAAAGACCGGCAACGATGTCAAGTCACGTTCTGTAGCGTGACACTAACCCGATATCCGGATTGAGGCCGTCCTCATGAGTGCACTTTGACAAAGCTATGGCAAGCGAGGATGTTGCTGGGATACTGGATGCGATAAAAATAAATAAAGAGGAAATACTAGACAGACTGGTGGTAATTAAAGTTAATAAGTCACCCGGTCCGAATGGGATGCGACCACGGATGATGCAGAACTAAGTGCAGAAATTGCGGAGGTGCTGGTCACAATATTACAATCTCTTTACATACAGGGGTAATGATGAGGAATGCAGGATTGCAAATTTTAAACGACTGTTCAAAAAATGGTGGAAGAAAAACCTGGCATTTACAAACTGGTCAGTTTAATGTCGATGGTCGGGAAGCTTTTAGAAACAATAACCCGGGTGTAAAATTAACTGACACTTGGAAAAGTCTGGACTAATAAAGGAGAGCCAGCGCGGATTTGTTCAGGGCAAACCATGTTTGCCTAACGTGATTGAGTTTGTTGTTGAGTTAACAGAGAGGGTGGATGAGGTCAGTGCAGGTGGTGTTGTGTATAAGGAATTCAAAAGGCCTTTGATAAAGTAGCACATACTAGGCTTGTTAGCAAAATTGAAGTCCATGGGATAAAAGGGGCAGTGAAGCATGGATATACAATTAGATTATTGATAGAAACAGGGAGTTGTGGTGAGACGCTGTCTTTCGGACTGGAAGGAGGTATACCATGGTGTTCCCTGGGGTTCCGTACTAAGACCACTTCTGCTTTGATAAACATTAATGAATTGGACTGGGGGTAAAGGGCACGTTTTCGAAATTTGCAGATGACACGAAACTTGGAATTTTGTAACCACTGAGACAGCTGGTAATAGACTTCAAGAGGAAATAGACAGCTAGTGGACTGGACAGACACGTGGCAGATGTAATTCAACGCAGACAAGCGTGAGGTGAGACATTTTGGTGCGAAGAATGAGGAGACACATCACAAGCTAAATATTACAATTATAATTTGGGTGCAAGGACAGAGAGATTGAGGGTATCTGTGCACAAGTGTTTGAAGGCAGCAGAAAAAGGTTAACAAAGCTGTTAATAAAGCATACAGGATCTTGGCTTTATAATTACAGGCACAGAGCAGAAAAGCCAGGATGTTAAGCTGAACCGATAAAAACACTAGTTCGGCCCTAGCTGGAGCATTGAGTCCAATTCTGGGCACCGCTCTTTAGGAAGGACGTGGCGTCTTTGGAGAAGGTACAGAAGAGATTCACCAGATTGGCTCCAGGGATGATGCAATACAATTACGTGAATAGATTGAAGAAGCTGGTGTTGTTCTCCTGGGAGTAGAGAGTGCTAAGAAGAGATTTGATGGAGGTCATTATCATCATGACGGATTTACATTGAGTAAATAAAGAGAAACTGTTTCCAGTGTATGAAAGTTCAATAACCACAGGGCACAGATTTAAGGTGATTGGCAGAAGAACCACAGGCGACATGAGCTAAAACATTTTCACACTGCGAGTAGTTAGGATTTGGAATGCACTACATAATAGGGTGGTGGGTACAGATTCAATATTAGCCTTCGAAAGGGAATTGGATATTGGATAAATGCTTTAATGAGAATAATTGCAGCGATATGGGGAAAGAGTGAGGGAGCGGAAATAACTGGTGGCTCATCGATAGAGTAGAGGGAGACTCGATGGGTCCAATGGCCTCGTTTTGAAAGAAAGACTGTCATTCTATAGCGCCTTTCATGACATTAGGACGTTCCAAAGCGATTGACAGCCAATGAAGTACATTTGAAATAACAACAGAAAACGCTGGAAAAACTCAGCAGGCCAGGCACCATCCGTGGAGAGAGAAACAGAGTTAACGTTTCAGGTCGAAGACCTTTCGTCAGAACTGGAAATTGCAGGAAATGAAATAGATTTAAGGCAAGGATAAAGCTGGGAAAAGGGGGAGGGGATGAAAGAACAAAAGGAGAGATTAATAGACATTGAGAGACATTGAGAAATGATCAAGGCAAGAGGAGGTGTTAATGTGACAGGTTGAGGCTAAATGAAGTGTGAAATGCACTGGCAGAATGAAGGACAGCTGCCAGCTTCTAGGAGGGTTAAAAAGGGGGGGGCAAACAAAAGGGTGTATGAAAAAATAAAATATAAATGTGATAGGGGCTAGGTTATGATCTAAAATTGTTGAACTCGATATTGAGTCCAGAGGGCTGTAGCGTGCCTAAACGAAAGATGAGGTGCTGTTCCTCGAGCTTACGCTGCGCTTCCGTGAAACAGTGTAATGTCGCCTGTGGTTCTTCTGGCCATCACCTTAAATCTGTGCCCTCTGGTTATTGACCCTTCATACACTGGAAACAGTTTCTCTTTATTTACTCAATGTAAATCCGTCATGATGATAAATATTGCATTCAGTTAGATAGAATATGCAGTACATTTGAAGTTTAGTCACTGTTGTAATGTAGGAAATGCAGCAGTCAATTTTCACACAACAAGCTCCCACAGACAGCAATGCGATAATGATCAGATAATCAGCTTTATTTTGATTTTGATTATGGATAAATATTGGCAGAACGCAGGGGAGAACTCCTGTTTCCTCTTCGAAATACTGTCTTGGCATCATTACGTTCACCTGGCAGAGCAGACAGGGTCTCAGTTTAAATTCTCTTCGGAAAGATGGCATTTCCGACAGTGCAGCTCTCCCTTCTTACATGCCCTCGAGTGTCAACCTAGATACCTGTGCTCAAGTCTCTGTAGTGGGACTGTGAACCCAAAACCTCCTGATTCAGAGGCGAAAGTGCTACCCACTGAGCCACGGCTGACATTTACATTGTGTTAACAAAAATAAGGAGGTTCCATCTTACTTGGAAAATAAGAATCTAAATAGGACAGAGGAGAAAAGAGATCCGGGAGTACAGATATATGATTCTATGATTCCATAAATAGAGAGAATATACAGAACAAAAACAGGGGACATGGCCTAACCAGTCCATGCCGTCGTTTATGCCTCACTCGAGCCTCCTCCCATGCTTTCTCATCGAACTCTATCAGTATAACCGCCTATTCCCTTCTTCCTCATGTCCTTATCTGGTTTCCCCTTCAATTCATCTGAACTAATCGCTTCAACTATTCCCTGTGGCAGTGAGTTCCACATTCTCAACACTCGCTGGGAAAGAAGCTTCTTCTGAATTATTTATTTCATTTCGTGGTGACCACCTTATATTTAAGGCCTCCTGTTTTGCTCTTCCACACAAGTGGGAACAATATTTCTGTGTCTACTCGATCAAAACTTTTAACCTTTAAAGACCTCAACTATGTCACACCTCAGCCTTCTCTTATTAAGAGTAAAGAGACCGAGCCTGTTCATCCTCTGCTGATAGATATAACCTCGCACTTCTGGCATCATCCTTGGAAATCTTTTTTTTCACCCTCTCCAGTGACTCTATATACTTTTTATACCATGTAGACCCGAACTATACATAATGCTCCAAGTGAGGTCTAACCAATATGTGATTCAAGTTCAGCATATACTCTCTACTTTTCAATACTCTCCCCCTCGAAATTATCCCTAGTGTGTGATTGACTTTTTATGATATTATAAATCTGTGCCTTTACTTGTAGTGATTTGTGTATTTGTACTCCCAGATCTCTTTATTCCTATATTCTATTGAGATTATAATTTTTCAAGTATTATGTATTCTCCTTGTTTTTGATTAAAAAATGAAATCCCTCAGACTTATCTGTGTTGAACCGTATTTTCCAATTATCTTCCCATTCTGCAATTTTATAAGTTTGAGGTGCTGGATTAGTTTGAGGTGCTGTGTTAGATTGCGGTGCTAAATTTTTGGAGTTGTTATATGGGTTGGAAGGGCAGTATTAGAATGAAGAGCTGTGTTAGTTTGAAGAATTTACAGGTGCTGCTGTGACGTGTTTCCTTAATAGAAATACAATAATAATTCATATCAAATTACCCAATCTTGTAAGAAAAGGCAGGACTGTTTACTTCTCCAGAACAGATAATCAAACCCTGTAATTTAATTTGGAAACGTAATTCAACCAACTAATTCAGTCAGACCAAAACAGAAATGCAGTATAGCAGACACGAGAGAGGAACTCTAAACTTTGAAATTGGAGTATTGAATTAACACAGCAGAGTGCAGAGCATCACGGAAGCAATATGAAATATACTGATGAGCCCCATCTTGATTAAAAACAACATATTGTTTAGCGAATGCAGCGACAAATTTTTATTTCGATCACGAATATTATCAAAATGGTTCAGGCATTCAGGCTTTCATCATAGCAGGAACGGAAAACTGAATATATTTGTTCAAACAACAAAAACTAATTTATACGATGTTGCAACACGAATGTCCCAGTAGACATCCTACAGTGTATAAATGGAAGGCTCTGGGAAAGTATTGGCTCACAGAATAATTTAGAGAGATTACCTGCAGCACGAAGGGATAGATCGCTTCACAGAGATTATGTGGGCAACATTTCACACCATTAGTTTGATATTCTACATCATCCTTGCAGTCATTGGTGTACCAGGTAAGCAACTACAAAAAACTGAGATATGTAAATATCTGTGCGTTTGGGGGCTGTATTAGTTTGAAGTGCTGTATTAGATTGAAGTGCTGCATTAGATTGAAGTGTTGTATCAGATTGAAGTGCTGTTTTAGATTGAATTGTTGTATTAGATTGAAGTGCTGTTTTAGATTGAAGTGCATTTTTAGATTGAAGTGTTGAATTAGATTGAACTGCTGTATTAGATTGAAGTTCTGTATTAGATTGAAGTGCTGTATTAGATTCAAGTTTTGTATCAGATTGAAGGGCTCTATTAGATTGAAGTGCTTTGTTTGATTGAAGTGCTGTATTAGATTGAAGTGCCATATTAGATTGAAGTGCTTTATTAGATTGAAGTGCGGTATTAGATTGAAGTGCTGTATTATATTGAAGTGCTGTATTAGATTGAAGTGCTGTATTAGATTGAAGTGCTGTATTAGATTGAAGTGCTGTATTAGATTGAAGTGCTGTATTAGATTGAAGTACTGTATCAGATTGAAGTTCTGTATTAGAATGAAGTGCTGTATTAGATTGGTGCTGTATTAGGTTGATGTTCTGTATTAGATTTAAGCGCTGTATTAGATTGTAGTGTTGTATCAGATTGAAGTGCTGTATTAGATTGAAGTGCAGTATTAGATTGAAGTGCTGTATTAGATTCAAGTGTTGTATCAGATTGAAGTGCTGTATTAGATTGACGTGCTGTATTAGATTCAAGTGCTGTATTAGATTGTTGCTTTATATTAGATTGAAGTTCTGTATTAGATTTAAGTGCTGTATTAGATTCAAGTGTTGTATCAGATTGAAGTGCTGTATTAGATTGAAGTGCTGTATCGGATTGAATTGTTGTATTAGATTGAAGTGCTGTTTTAGATTGAAGTGCATTTTTAGATTGAAGTGTTGAATTAGATTGAACTGCTGTATTAGATTGAAGTTCTGTATTAGATTGAAGTGCTGTATTAGATTCAAGTTTTGTATCAGATTGAAGGGCTCTATTAGATTGAAGGGCTTTGTTTGATTGAAGTGCTGTATTAGATTGAAGTGCTGTATTAGATTGAAGTGCTGTATTAGATTGAAGTGCTGTTTTAGATTGAATTGTTGTATTAGATTGAAGTGCTGTTTTAGATTGAAGTGCATTTTTAGATTGAAGTGTTGAATTAGATTGAACTGCTGTATTAGATTGAAGTTCTGTATTAGATTGAAGTGCTGTATTATATTGAAGTGCTGTATTAGATTGAAGTGCTGTATTAGATTAAAGTGCTGTATTAGATTGACGTGCTGTATTAGATTGAAGTGCTGTATTAGATCGAAGTGTTGTATTTGATTGAAGTGCTTTATTAGATTGAAGTGCTGTTTTAGATTGAAGTGCATTTTTATATTCAAGTGCTGAATTTGATTGAAGTTCTGTATTAGATTGAAGTGCTTCGTTAGTTTGAAGTGTTGTATCAGATTGAAGGGCTCTATTGGATTGCATTGCTGTATTAGATTGAAGTGCTGTATCAGATTGAAGGGCTGTATTAGATTGAAGTGCTGTATTAGATGGAAGAGCTGTATTAGATTGAAGTGCTGTATTAGATTGAAGTGCTGTATTAGATTGAAGTGTTGTATTAGATTGAGGTGCTGTATTAGATTGAGTTGTTGTACTAGATTGAAGTGCTGTATTAGATTGAAGTGCTATATTAGATTCTAGTGCTGTATTAGATTGAAGGGCTGTATTATATTGAAGAGCTGTATTAGATTGAAGTGCTGTATTAGATTGAAGTGTTGTATTAGATTGAGGTGCTGTATTAGATTGAGTTGTTGTACTAGATTGAAGTGCTGTATTAGATTGAAGTGCTATATTAGATTCTAGTGCTGTATTAGATTGAAGGGCTGTATTATATTGAAGAGCTGTATTAGATTGAAGTGCTGTATTAGATTGATGTGCTATATTAGATTGAAGTGCTGTATTAGATTGAAGTGTTGTATTGGATTTAAGGGCTCTATTAGATTGAAGTGCTGTATTAGATTCAAGTGTTGTATCAGATTTAAGGGCTCTATGAGATTGAAGTGCTGTATTAGATTGAAGTGCTGTTTTGGATTAAAGTGCCGTATTAGATTGAGGTGTTTTATTAAATTGAAGTGCTGTATCAGATTGAAGTTTTGTATTTGATTGAAGTGCCGTATTAGATTGAAGTGTTGTATTAGATTGAAGTGTTGTATTAGATTGAAGTGTTGTATTAGATTGAAGTGCTGTATTAGATTGAAGTGCAGTATTAGATTGAAGTGCATTATTAGTATGAAGTGTTGTATTAGATTGAAGTGCTGTATTAGATTGAAGTGCAGTATTTGATTGAAGTGCTGTATTAGATTGAAGTGTTGTATTAGATTGAAGTGTTGTATTAGATTGAAGTGTTGTATTAGATTGAAGTGCTGTATTAGATTGAAGTGCTGTATTAGATTGAAGTGCAGTATTAGATTGAAGTGCTGTATTAGATTCAAGGATTGTATCAGATTGAAGTGCTGTATTAGATTGAACTGCTGTATTAGATTGAAGTGCTGTATTAGATTGGTGCTTTATGTTAGATTGAAGTTCTGTATTAGATTTAAGTGCTGTATTAGATTCAAGTGTTGTATCAGATTGAAGTGCTGTATTAGATTGAAGTGCTGTATTAGATTGAAGTGCTGTTATAGATTGAATTGTTGTATTAGATTGAAGTGCTGTTTTCGATTGAAGTGCATTTTTAGATTGAAGTGTTGAATTAGATTGAAGTGCTGTATTAGATTGAAGTTCTGTATTAGATTTAAGTGCTGTATTAGATTCAAGTGTTGTATCAGATTGAAGTGCTGTATTAGATTGAAGTGCTGTATTGGATTGAATTGTTGTATTAGATTGAAGTGCTGTTTTAGATTGAAGTGCATTTTTAGATTGAAGTGTTGAATTAGATTGAAGTGCTGTATTAGATTGAAGTTCTGTATTAGATTGAAGTGCTGTATTAGATTCAAGTTTTATATCAGATTGAAGGGCTCTATTAGATTGAAGTGCTTTGTTTGATTGAAGTGTTGTATTAGATTGAAGTGCTGTATTAGATTGAAGTGCTGTATTAGATTGAAGTGCTGTTTTAGATTGAATTGTTTTATTAGATTGAAGTGCTGTTTTAGATTGAAGTGCATTTTTAGATTGAAGTGTTGAATTAGATTGAACTGCTGTATTAGATTGAAGTTCTGTATTAGATTGAAGTGCTGTATTAGATTCAAGTTTTGTATCAGATTGAAGGGGTCTATTAGTTTGAAGTGCTTTGTTTGATTGAAGTGCTGTATTAGATTGAAGTGCTGTGTTAGATTGAAGTGCCGTATTAGATTTAAGTGCTTTATTAGATTGAAGTGCGGTATTAGATTGAAGTGCTGTATTATATTGAAGTGCTGTATTAGATTGAAGTTCTGTATTAGATTGAAGTGCTGTATTTGATTGAAGTGCTGTTTTAGATTGAAGTGCATTTTTATATTCAAGTGTTGAATTTGATTGAAGTTCTGTATTAGATTGAAGTGCTGTATTAGATTTAATTGTTGTATCAGATTGAAGGGCTCTACTAGATTGAAGTGCTTTGTTAGTTTGAAGTGTTGTATCAGATTGAAGGGCTCTATTAGATTGAACTGCTGTATTCGATTGAAGTGCTGTATTAGATTGAAGTGCTGTATTAGATTGAAGTGCTGTATTAGATTGAAGTGCTGTATTAGATTGAAGTGTTGTATTAGATTGAGGTGCTGTATTAGATTGAATTGTTGTACTAGATTGAAGCGCTGTATTAGATTGAAGTGCTGTATTAGATTGAAGTGCTGTATTAGATTGAAGTGTTGTATTAGATTGAGGTGCTGTATTAGATTGAATTGTTGTACTAGATTGAAGCGCTGTATTAGATTGAAGTGCTGTATTAGATTGAAGTGCTGTATTAGATTCTAGTGCTGTATTAGATTGAAGGGCTGTATTATATTGAAGAGCTGTATTAGATTGAAGTGCTGTATTAGATTGAAGTGCTGTATTAGATTGAAGTGCTGTATTAGATTGAAGTGTTGTATTAGATTGAAGTGCTGTATTGGATTGAAGTGCTGTATTGGATTGAAGTGCTGTATTAGATTGAAGTGTTGTATTAGATTGAAGTGTTGTATTAGATTGAAGGGCTCTATTAGATTGAAGTGCTGTATTAGATTGAAGTGCTGTTTTGGATAAAAGTGCTGTATTAGATTGACGTTTTGTATTTGATTGAAGTGCCGTATTAGATTGAAGTGTTGTATTAGATTGAAGTGCTTTATCAGATTGAAATGCTGCATTAGATTGAAGTGCTGTATTAGATTGAAGTGCTGTTTTAGATTGAAGTTTTTTATTCGAGTGAAGTGCTTGATTAAATGGAATTGCTGTATTAGATAGAAGGGCTCTATTAGATTGAAGACCTATATTAGATTGAAGTGCTGTATTAGATTGAAGAGCTGCATTAGATTGAAGTGCTGTATCAGATTGAAGTGCTGTATTAGATTGAAGTGCTGCATTAGATTGAAGTTTTTTGTTCGAGTGATGTGCTTGATTAAATGGAATTGCTGTATTAGATAGAAGGGCTCTATTAGATTGAAGACCTATATTAGATTGAAGTGTTGTATTAGATTGAAGTGTTGTATTAGATTGAAGTGTTGTATTAGATTGAAGTGCTGTATTAGATTGAAGTGCTGTATTAGATTGAAGTGCAGTATTAGATTGAAGTGCTGTATTAGATTGAAGTGCTGTTATAGATTGAATTGTTGTATTAGATTGAAGTGCTGTTTTCGATTGAAGTGCATTTTTAGATTGAAGTGTTGAATTAGATTGAAGTGCTGTATTAGATTGAAGTTCTGTATTAGATTTAAGTGCTGTATTAGATTCAAGTGTTGTATCAGATTGAAGTGCTGTATTAGATTGAAGTCCTGTATTGGATTGAATTGTTGTATTAGATTGAAGTGCTGTTTTAGATTGAAGTGCATTTTTAGATTGAAGTGTTGAATTAGATTGAAGTGCTGTATTAGATTGAAGTGCTGTATTAGATTGAAGTGCTGTATTAGATTGAAGTGCTGTATTAGATTGAAGTGCTGTTTTAGATTGAATTGTTTTATTAGATTGAAGTGCTGTTTTAGATTGAAGTGCATTTTTAGATTGAAGTGTTGAATTAGATTGAACTGTATTAGATTGAAGTTCTGTATTAGATTGAAGTGCTGTATTAGATTCAAGTTTTGTATCAGATTGAAGGGGTCTATTAGTTTGAAGTGCTTTATTAGATTGAAGTGCGGTATTAGATTGAAGTGCTGTATTATATTGAAGTGCTGTATTAGATTGAAGTGCTGTATTTGATTGAAGTGCTGTTTTAGATTGAAGTGCATTTTTATATTCAAGTGTTGAATTTGATTGAAGTTCTGTATTAGATTTAATTGTTGTATCAGATTGAAGGGCTCTACTAGATTGAAGTGCTTTGTTAGTTTGAAGTGTTGTATCAGATTGAAGGGCTCTATTAGATTTAACTGCTGTATTCGATTGAAGTGCTGTATTAGATTGAAGTGCTGTATTAGATTGAAGTGCTGCATTAGATTGAAGTGCTGTATTAGATTGAAGTGCTGTATTAGATTGAAGTGTTGTATTAGATTGAGTTGCTGTATTAGATTGAATTGTTGTACTAGATTGAAGTGCTGTATTAGATTGAAGTGCTGTATTAGATTCTAGTGCTGTATTCGATTGAAGGGCTGTATTATATTGAAGAGCTGTATTAGATTGAAGTGCTGTATTAGATTGAAGTGCTGTATTAGATTGAAGTGCTGTATTAGATTGAAGTGCTGTATTAGATTGAAGTGTTGTATTAGATTGAAGTGCTGTATTGGATTGAAGTGCTGTATTAGATTGAAGTGCTGTATTAGATTGAAGTGCTGTATTAGATTGAAGTGCTGTATCAGATTGAAGTGCTGTATTGGATTGAAGTGCTGTATTAGATTGAAGTGCTGTATTAGATTGAAGTGCTGTATCAGATTGAAGTGCTGTATTGGATTGAAGTGCTGTATTAGATTGAAGTGCTGTATTAGATTGAAGTGCTGTATTAGATTGAAGTGTTGTATTAGATTGAAGTGCTGTATTGGATTGAAGTGCTGTATTAGATTGAAGTGCTGTATTAGATTGAAGTGTTGTATTAGATTGAAGTGCTGTATTAGATTGAAGTGCTGTATTAGATTGAAGTGTTCTATTAGATTGAAGTGCTGTATTGGATTGAATTGCTGTATTGGATTGAAGTGCTGTATTAGATTGAAGTGTTGTATTAGATTGAAGTGTTGTATTAGATTGAAGTGCTGTATTAGATTCAAGTGTTGTATCAGATTGAAGGGCTCTATTAGATTGAAGTGCTGTATTAGATTGAAGTGCTGTTTTGGATAAAAGTGCTGTATTAGATTGAGGTGTTTTATTAAATTGAAGTGCTGTATTAGATTGACGTTTTGTATTTGATTGAAGTGCCGTATTAGATTGAAGTGTTGTATTAGATTGAAGTGCTTTATCAGATTGAAATGCTGCATTAGATTGAAGTGCTGTATTAGATTGAAGTGCTGTTTTAGATTGAAGTTTTTTATTCGAGTGAAGTGCTTGATTAAATGGAATTGCTGTATTAGATAGAAGGGCTCTTTTAGATTGAAGACCTATATTAGATTGAAGTGCTGTATTAGATTGAAGTGCTGCATTAGATTGAAGTGCTGTATTAGATTGAATTGCTGCATTAGATTGAAGTTTTTTGTTCGAGTGATGTGCTTGATTAAATGGAATTGCTGTATTAGATAGAAGGGCTCTATTAGATTGAAGACCTATATTAGATTGAAGTGCTGTATTAGATTGAAGAGCTGCATTAGATTGAAGTGCTGTATTAGATTGAATTGCCGTATTAGATTGAAGTTTTTTATTCGATTGAATTGCTTTATTAGATGGAATTGCTGTATTAGATTGAAGGGCTATATTAGATTGAACGTCTGTATTAGATTAAAGGGCTGTATTAGATTGAAGTGCTGTTTTATACTGAAGTGCTGTATTAGATTGAAGTGCTGCATTCGATTGAAGTGTTGTATTAGATTGAAGTGCTGTATTAGATTGGAGTGCTGTATTAGATTGAAATGCTGTATTTAAAAAAAGGTGGGAGAGCGAAAACGGAGAATTATAGACCGTTAAGCCTGACATCCTTAGTGGGGAAAATGCTAGAGCCCATTATAAAAGATGTAATAGCAGAGCACTTGGAAAACAGTGACAGGATCGGACAAAGTCAACATGGATTTACAAAAGGTATATCATGCTTGACTAATCGACTGGAATTATTTGAGAATGTAACTGGTAGGATAGATAAGGGAGAACCAGTGGATGTGGTGTATTTTGACTTTCAGAAGACTTTCGATAAGGTCCCGCATAAGACATTATAGTGCAAAGTTAAATCACATGGGATTGGGGGTAAGATACTGACTTGCATAGAGAACTGGTTGGCAGCCAGGAAGATCAGAGTTGGAATAAACGGGTCTTTTTCCGAGTGGCAGGCAGTGACTATTTGGGTTCCGGAGGGATCGTTGCTAGGAGCCCAGTTATTCACAATATATATTAATTATCTAGACGAGCGAACTAGATGTAATATCTCCAAATCTGCAAACGGCACCAAGCTGGGTGGGCGTGTGTGTTGTGAGGAGGATTCAGAGAAACTCCAGTATGATTTGGACAGGTTGAGTGAATGGGCAGAAGCTTGGCAGATGCAGTATAATGTGTATAAATGCGAGGTTATCCACTTTGGGGCCAAAATCAGGAAGGCAGATTATTATCTGAACGGGAATAGATGGGAAAAAGGGGAAGTGCAACGAGACCTGGGTGTCCTTGTGCACCAGTCGTTGAAGGTAAGCATGCAGGTGCATCAGGCGGTTAAGAAGGCAAACGTTATGCTGGCCTTCATAGCGAGAGGATTCGAGTACAGGAACAAGGATGTCTTGCTGCAGTTGTACAGGGCCTTGGCGAGAACAAACCCTGAGTATTGTGTGCTGTTTTGGTCGCCTTATCTGAGGAAGGATGTTCTTGCCATAGAGCGAGTGCAGCGAAGATTTACCAGACTGATACCTGGGATGGCTGGAATGACGTATGAAGAGAGATTGGGACGATTGTGCTTGTATTCGCTAGAGTTTAGAAGAATGAGAGGGGAGCTCATTGAAACTTGTAAAATTCTAACAGGACTAAACAGACTGGATGCAGGAGGGATGTTCCCGATGGCGGGGGTGTACAGAATCAGGGGTCAAAGTCTAAGGATAAAGGGTAAGCCATTTAGGACTGAGATGAGGAGGAATTTCTTCACCCAGAGAGTGGTGAACCTGTGGAATTCTCTACCACAGAAGGCAATTGAGGCCAATTCATTACATCTATTCAAGAAGGAATTAGATATATTTCTTAAGGTTGAACTGATCAAGGGATATGGGGAGAAAGCAGGGACAGGGTACTGGATTTTGATGATCAGCCATGATCTCTTTAAATGGCGAAGCTGGCTCGAGGGTCCGAATGGCCTACTCCTGCTCCCATCTTCTATGTTTCCATGTTTCTATGTATTCGATTGAAGTGCTGTATTCCAATGAAGTGTTGCATTAGATGGAAGTGTTGTATTAGATGGAAGTGCAGTGAACGATTGAAGTGCTGTACTAGATTGAAGAACTGTATTTGATTGAAGTTCTGTTTTAGATTGAAGTGCTGTATTTGATTGAAGTGCTGTATTAGATTGATTTGATGTATTTGATTGAAGTGCTGTATTAGATGGAAGTGTTGTATTAGATGGAAGTGCAGTGAACGATTGAAGTGCTGTACTAGATTGAAGAACTGTATTTGATTGAAGTTCTGTTTTAGATTGAAGTGCTGTATTTGATTGAAGTGCTGTATTAGATTGAAGTGCTGTATTTGATTGAAATGCTGTATTAGATTGAAGTGCTGTATTAGATTGAAGTGTTGTATTAGATTGAAGTGTTGTATTAGATTGAAGTGCTGTATTAGATTGAAGTGCTGTATTAGACTGAAGTGCTGTATTAGATTGAAGTCCTGCATTAGATTGAAGTGCAGTATTAGATTGAAGTGCTGTATTAGATTGAAGTGCTGTATTAGACTGAAGTGCTGTATTAGATTGACGTGTTGTATTTGATTGAAGTGCTGTATTAGATTGAAGTGCTGTATTAGATTGAAGTGCTGTATTATTTGAAATGCTGTAGTAGATTGAAGTGCTGTGTTAGATTGAAGTGCTGTATTAGATTGAAGTGTTGTATTAGATTGAAGTGCTGTATTAGATTGAAGTGCTGTATTATTTGAAATGCTGTAGTAGATTGAAGTGCTGTGTTAGATTGAAGTGCTGTATTGGATTGAAGTGTTGTATTAGATTGAAGTGCTGTATTAGATTGAAGTGTTGTATTAGATTGAAGTGCTGTATTAGTTTGACGTGCTCTATCAGATTGAAGTGCTGTATTAGATTGAAGTGCTGTATTAGATTGAAGTGTTGTATTAGATTGAAGTGCTGTATTAGATTGAAGTGTTGTATTAGATTGAAGTGCTGTATTAGATTGAAGTGCTGTATTAGATTGAAGTGCTGTAATAGATTGAGGTGCTGTATTAGATTGAAGTGCTGTATTAGATTGAAGTGTTGTATTAGATTGAAGTGCTGTATTAGATTGAAGTGCTGTATTAGATTGAAGTGCTTTATCAGATTGAAGTGTTCTGTTAGATTGAAGTACTGTATTAGATTGAAGTGCTGTATTAGGTTGAAGTGCTGTATTAGATTGAAGTGCTGTATTAGATTGAAGTGTTGAATTAGATTGAAGTGTTGTATTAGATTGAAGTGCTGTATTGGATTGAAGAGCTGTGTTCGATTGAAGTGCTGTATTAGATTGAATTGCTGTATTAGATTGAAGCGCTGTATTAGATTGAAGAGCTGTGTTAGATTGAAGTGCTGTATTAGATTGAAGTGCTCTATTTGATTGAAGTGCTGTTTTAGATTGAAGTGCTGTATTAGATTGAAGTGCTGTATTTGATTGAAATGCTGTATTAGATTGAAGTGCTGTATTAGATTGAAGTGCTGCGTTAGATTGAAGTGCTGTATTAGATTGAAGTTCTCTATTAGATTGAAGTGCTGTATTAGATTGAAGTGCTGCATGAGCTTGAAGTGTTGTATTAGATTGAAGTGCTGTATTCGATTGAAGTGCTGTTTCAGATTGAAGTGCTTTATTGGATTGAAGTGCTCTGTTAGATTGAAGTGCTGTATTAGATTGAAGTACTGTATTAGATTGATGTGCGACTCTGAATGTGCAGATACAGACTTTATCCATTTTCAAATAAATTAATTCTTCTATTTGAAATATTTTGTAAAGATTGTCCTCTAACTATTGCCGTGAAATAAAATTTCAATTTGCTGCTCTGTCGCAAAAGCAGTGATCTCTCTCTCTCACTCTCTCTTGCTGTGATTACTGGAGCTGTCATCATTTAATTTCATGCTCTGTTGCAGAGTGTTTTATATCGGTTAATGAATGTGTCAGATTGAAAATTGAAATGTTTTAATATTGGGCTGTTCCCTATTACACCATGTCATCATAAGAGAGAATACAAGTGATATTCGTGTTTACCACTCCTACAGTATTCACATACTCTGTGCCACTGTAAACAGACAGGTTTACTGACAGTTCATAAGCTGCGGTACCACTGGCAAAGTATTCACATACTCTTTGTCCCCATAAATACATTGATATACTGACAGATAATAATCAGGCGTACCACAGTTACAGTATTCATAAACTCTGTGAGATCAAATAATTTTGCTCTATTTATGGATTATTTGAAACATCAATGTTTTGTTGTGTCCTCTAAAAAAGTATTGAGTGGACTGAAGCCTTTGTCTTCGATCCTGAAATGAGCTTCTGACAACATATCCGCTCCATAACTAAGACCGGTTATTTCCACCTCTGTGTCATCGCCTGTCTCTGCCTCTGCCTCAGCTCATCTGCAGCTTCAACCCTCGTCCATTCCTTTGTTACCGCTGGACTTGACAATTCTGATGCTCTCTTAGCTGGCCTGCCACGCTCTAATATGCGTAATCGTGAGGTCATCCAAATTCTGCTGCCCGTGTCCTAACTCGCATCAAGATCAGTTCACGCATCACCTCTGTGCTCGCTGGCCTAAATTCGCTCCCGGTTAAGCAACGGCTCCTTTTTAAAATTCTCATCCCTGTTTTGAAATCCATCCATGACCTCTACCCTACCTATCTCTGTAATCTTCTCTAGAAGACAAGAGCAGTGACGTTATGCATGAACTGTATAAAACACGAGTGAGACCACAGCTAGAGCACTGTGTACAGTTCTGGTCACCACATTACAGGACAGATGTGATTGCACTGGAGCGGGCACAGAGGAGATTTAAGAGGATTTTGCCAGGACTGGAGAATAGAGTCATAGAGTTATAGAGTTATACAGCACAGAAAGAGGCCCTTCGGGCCATCGTGTCCGCGCCGGCCATCAAGCCCTGTCTATTCTAAACCCATTTTCCAGCACTTGGTCCGTAGCCTTGTATTCTATGGCGTTTCAAGTGCTCATCTAAAAGCTTGTTGAATGTTGTGAAGGTTACTGCCTCGACCACCCTTTCAGGCACTGAGGTCCAGATTCGAACAAACCTCTGGGTGAAAAAGTTTTTCCTCAAATCAACTCTAAACCTCCTGCCACTTACCTTGAAACTATGCCCCCTAGTTATTGACCCCTCTACTAAGGGGAAAAGTTCCTTTCTATCTACCCTAGCTATGGCCCTCATGATTTTATACAGCTCAATTAGGTCCCCCATCAGCCTTCTCTGCTCGATGGAAGACAACCCCAGCCTGTCCAGTCTCTCTTCATAGCTGAAGCGCTGCAGCCCAGGTAACATCCTGGTGAATCTCCTCTGCACCCTCTCCAATGCAATCACATCCTTCCTGTAGTGTGGCGAATAGAACTGCACACAATATTCCAATGTGGCCTATCTAGCGTTTTGTACAGCTCCATCATAACATTCCTGTTCTTATAGTCTATGCCAAGGCTAATGAAGGCAAGTATCCCATATGCATTTTAACCACCTTATCTACCTGTCCTGCTGCATTCAGGGATCTATGTACATGCGCACCAAGGTCCCTCTGATCCTCTGTCCTTCCTAGGGTCCTACCATTCACTGTGTATTATTTTGCCTTGTTAGTCATCCCAAAATGCAACACCTCACACTTTTCAGGGTTAAATTCCATTTGCCACTGTTCTGCCCATCTGACCAATGCGTCTATATCGTCCTGTAGCCTGAGTCTTCCCTCCTGGCAATTTACCACCCCACCAATTTTCATGTCATCTGCGAACTAACTGATCATACCTCCTGCATTCTTATCTAAATCATGAATGTACACTACAAATAGCAGAGGAACCAGCACCGATCCCTGCGGTACACCACTGGACACAGGCTTCCAGTCACAAAAACAGCCTTCGACAATCACCCTCTGCCTCCTGCCATTAAGCCAATTTTGGATCCAACGTGTCAAGTTGCCCTGTATCCAATGGGCTCTTACCTTCTTGACCAGGCTCCTATGCCGGACTTTGTCAAAAGCTCTGCTGAAGCCCATATAGACCACATCAACTGTACTACCCTCACACACACACCTCGTCACCCCCTCGAAAAATTCAATCAAATATGTATGACATGATCTCCCCCTGACAAAGCTATGCTGACTATCCTTGATTAATCCTTGCCTCTCCAAGTGGAGACTAATTCTCTCCCTCAGAATTTTTTCCAATAATGTCCGTCCCACTGGTGTTAGGCTCACTGGCCTGTAATTCCCTGGTTGATCCCTAATACCCTTCTTGAATAATGATACTACGTTACCTGTTCTCCAGTCCTCTGGCACCTCCCTGTGGCCCGAGAGGTTCTGAACATTTGTGTCAGAGCCCCTGCAATCTCCTCCCTTGCCTCACACAGCAGCCTGGGATACATCTCGACTGGGCCTGGGGATTTACCCAATTTTAAGACCGTTATAACCACTAGTACCTCCTCCCACTCAATACTAATTTGTTCAAGTATATCACAATCCCCCTGCCTGATAGATATGCCTATATCGTCCTCCATAGTGAACACAAATGCAAAATATTCATTTAAAGGTCACCTACATCTTGCGGCTCTATACACAGATTGCCACTTTGGTCCCTAATGGGCCCTACTCTTTCCCTGGTTATCCTCTTGCCCTTAATATACTTATAAAACACCTTGGGATTTTGCTTTATTTTGCCCACCAGTGTTTTTTCATGTCCCCTCTTCGCTCTCCTAAGTTCTTTTGTAAGTACCACCCTGCACTTTCTATGCTCCTCTAGGGCTTCCAAAGTTTTTAGTCCTTTGTATCTGCCAAAAGCCTCCCTTTTTTTCCTAATACATTCTCGTATATCCCTTGACATCCAGGGTTCCCTGGGCTTGTTGGTCCCAGCCTTGAACTTTACGGTAACATGTTGCCGTTGTACTCTCTCTATTTCCTTTCTGAAAGACTCCCACTTCTCTGATGTGGATTATCCTACAAGTAGCTGATCCCAGTCCACTTTGACCAGATCCTGCCTTATCATATTAAAATCGGCCTTCCCCCAATTTAGGAGGTTTATTTCTGGTCCATCTTTATCCTTTTCCACGATAACCTTAAATCTTACCGAATTATGGTCACTGACACCAAAATGCTCTCCTATTAACACTTCTACCCCTTGCCCGGCTGCATTCCCTAGAATTAGAATTTTCCATACCCCGGACTATTGAGCTGCCAGTCCTGCCTCTCCCTCAAAAATTTCCCTGTGATAGCAACAATATCCTACTCCCATGTCTTCATCAACACCTTCAACTCATCTGCTTTACTCGCAAGTCTCCTTGCATTAAACTAAATGCAATCCAGCCTTGCCATACTCCCTTGTGCCGTTACATATTTGCTCTGCCTTCCAGGCTGACTTGTTTTTTCCTCTATATTTGGCTGTGCCTCACACGCTACTATAGCTCCACTCCGTATCCCATCCCCCTGCCAAGTTAGTTTAACCAGCCCCGCCCCCCCCCCCCCCCCCCCCCGCACCGCCCACAGTACTAGCAAACCTCCCCGCAAGGATGTTGGTCCCGTTCTGGTTCAGCTGCAACACGTCCGACTTGTACAGGGCCCACATTTACCAGAAGCAGACTCAGTGATCCAGAAAACTAAAGCCCTCCCTCCTGCACCAACTCTTTAGCCACGCATTCATCTGCTCTATCCTCATATTCCTATACTCATTAGCACATGGCACCGGGAGTAATCCAGAGATTACTACCTTTGAGTTCCTGCTTTTTAATCTGTTACCTAGCTTCCGAAATTCATGTTCCAGGACCTCATCCCTCTTTCTACCCATGTCGTTGGTCCCAATGTGAACCACGACCTCTGACTGTTCGCCCTCCCCCTTCAGAATGCCCTGCAGCCGTTCAGTGACATCCTTGACCCTGGCACCAGGAAGGCAACATGCCTACCTGGAGTCACTTCTGCGGCCACAGAAACGTCTATCTGTTCCCCTTACGATAGTCTCTCCTATCACTCTTGCTCTCCCACTCTTTTTCCTGCCCTCCTGTGCAGCTGAGTCATCGTAGTGCCACGGACCTGGCTCTTGCTGCATTCCCCTGAGATACCATCTCCCCCATCAGGATCCAAAAAATAATATCTGTCGGAGAGGGAGATGGACGCAGGGAACTCCTGCACTACCTTCCAATTCATTTACTCTATCTCCCGGTCACCTGTCTGACTGTGCACTCTTTACCTGCGGTATGACCACTTTGTTAAACGTGCTATCCACGAATATCTCAGATTCGCGGATGCTCCACAGTGACTCCAACCGCGGCTCCAGCTCCGAAACGCGGATTTCGAGAAGCTGCAGCTGGAGACACTTCCTGCACATGTGTTCGCCCTGGACACCGAAAGTGTCCCTGACTTCCCACATAGCGCAGGAGGAGCACTCCACGCTGCCGAGCTGTCCTGCAATGTCCTGCCCTTAATTTACTTCCTTTAAATTAAATAATATTAAATACACTAGAAACCTTACTTCCCTTTAAACACTACTTACTCTAAACTAGAGAACTTACTTTTACATTAATGACTGGAATGTAGAAATACTGTAGAAATACTCAACGCTGGTTCTCTGTCCCCTCTTGTACAGCTTTTTAGCTGCTGCTCTCCTGGAAGCTGACAAAGATGGAAAAAGAAAGGAGCACTTCCCTTCCCGAACTCCCTCACTCACCAAACTCGCAGCTTAACACTCTCTTCCGATCTGCACTCCGTGACAAACTGCACTCTAGCCTACCTTATTTATGCTGCTGAGATTTAAATAAGTGAGCTCTCTGGCAGTTACAGAACCAGGTTTGACCACTTAATTAATTAATTATTCTCACCTGCTCTCCAGCAGAGAGCATGCTTAGCCCTGCCCAAGCCTGGAAGAAACTTAAACATTGAAACAGTAAATTTAAAGGCTAATTGCAAGCACACAAGACTAGAATTTATAAAAATAAGAGATTAACCTTATAGATTCACTCCCTCGCTCAACAAACTCACATTATTAGCTATGAGGAAAGATTATTTAGCCTCTGGTTTTTTTTCTTTGGAACAGAGCAGGCTGAAAGAAGACTTGATTGAGGTGTATAAATTTATGAAGTGCACGATAGAATCGATAGGAAGGATCTATTTTCCCTATCAGAGAGTAAACAGGGGGCATAGATTTAATGTGATTGGTAGAAGTATTAGAGGTGAGCTGAGGAGAACTTTATTTACCCAGCGGGTGGTGGCATCTGGAACTCACTGCCTGAAAGTGTGGTAGAGGCAGAAATGCTTATCATATTTAAAAACGTTTTTGAAGTGCTGTAACCTACAATGCTACGGACCAAGAGCTGGAAAGTGGGATTAGGCTGGATAGCTCTTTTACGGCCAGCACAGGCACGATGGGTCGAATGGCATACTTCTGTTCCGTAAATTTCTGTGATTCTATATTTTCGTGAGATATCTGTGCTCCACTAATTCTGACCTCCTGAGTATCCCTGATTTTAATCGCTCCATCAATTGGTGGTTGTGCCTTCAGCTACCTGGGCCATAAGCTGCGGAATTACCTCCCTAAACCTCTCGGCCTCTCCACTCATCTTTCCTCCTTTAAGGCGCTGCTTAAATCCTACCTCTTTGAGCAAGCTTTTGGTCTTCTCCCCTAATTTCTCCTTATGTGGCTCGGTGCCAAATGTTATTTTGTAACAATCCTGTGAAGCGCCTTGGGACGTTTTACTACGTTAAATCTGCTGTATAAATAAAAGTTGCCGTTGTTGTTGTTGTCTTATCCTCTTCTCACACTTTAATTCCTACAATTTACAGGCCATGATCATGCATTTTAAGGTCTGATTATTCCATACCGGAGCTATATTTTATGTCGCTTCCACTATTGTAACTGATCCTGGGATGTCTAAAAAATTCTATCCCATGATTCGGAGGTGATATTTTTTACATTCAGAACTTGGACTGTAGACAATTTTCTTCTTCATTAAATAGGTTATTTGAATAAATAATTTCCATCAATGAACTGATAAATGTGGTTAACGAGGAATGAGATTGTTTGATGCAATGATCCTATTATTGTCAGTGTGATCCGTTCTTCTCTTCTCAGATCTCGATCGCCTCTCCTGGCTCTGAATCCTCATTCACCGGTAAATTCCAGCCCGAATCGCACAGAACAGCTGAGTCTTTCTACTGAGGACTCTGCTCAGCTACTGATTTCCATTTATATTGCTCCCCAAAAGCAAAATACTGCAGATACTGGAAATCTGATAGATAAACAGAACACGCTGGAAACACACAGCAGATCAGGTAGTATCTGTGGAGAGACAAACAGGGTTAACTTTTCATATCAGCGACCTTTCGTTAGAACTGGATAAAGTTAGAGATGTGACAGGCTTTAAACAAGTACGGAGGCAGGGAAAGGGGAGAAGGGGAGGAAAGTACAGATGGGGAGGTCTGTGACGGGATGGAAGGCAGGAGAGATTCAATGACAAAAGGGATGATGCTGCATGGCAAAAGGGTGAGATAATGGGACATGTAAAGAATCAAAAGATGGGTCTAGAGGAGCTGAAAATGGCAACAGGATAATAATTGCAGCACTTGCTCTCCGACAAAATGGGAGCAGTGGTTATGAGCTGAAATTGATGAACTCGGTGTTGAGTCTGGAAGGCTGTAAAAGTGCCTGGTCGAAATTTGAGACAATTCCTTGAGTTTCTGTTGAGCTTCATTAGAGCAGTGTATGAGGCCGAGGACAGAGAGGTCAAATCTGGAGTGGTGCGGAGAATTGAAATGGCAAGTGACCGGAAGCTCTACCTAATGTTTGCGGAATGAACAGAGTTGTTCAGCCAACATCAACAATCTACATTTAAAAACGGTATTTAACATCGTAAAACTTCTCAAGGTGCTTAACAAGAGCGATATCAATAAAAAATGATATTTTGGCTCCGAGCCACAGGAGATATCAGGGCAGATTACAAAAAGCTTAAACAAAGATTTAGGCTTTAAGGAGCATCTACATATAGGGACGAGAGGCAGAGAGGCGGAGTGGTTGAGGATGTGAATTCCAGAGCTAGGGGCCAAGGCAGCTAAAAGCACAGCCTTCAGTGCTGGAGCGATTAAAATGGAGGATGCACTAGAGGCCAGTATTGAATAAGCATAGATATCTCGGAGTATCTTAGGGTTGGAGGATGTTACAGATATAGAGAGGGACGAGGCCATTGAAGTATTTGAAAAGAGGGATGAGAATTTTAAAATTGAGGAAGTGTCAGCCCGAGAGACAGTGAAAGCCAGCGAGCGCAGGGGTGATGGTTGAATTCGATTCGGATTGAGTTACGATGCTGGCAGCAGAGTTTTGGATGAGCACACGTTTATGGAGGGTAGAATGTGGGAGGCCAGAGAGGATAACATTGCAATAGTCAAGTCTAGCGGCAACAAAACCATGAATGAGGGGTTGAGCAGCAGATGATCTGAAGCAGGATTCGGAGTCGAGCGATGTTACGGAGGTGGAAGTAGGCTGTCTTGGTGATGGTGCGGATATGAGGTCAGAAACTCATCTCGGAGTCAAACACAACGCCAAAGTGTCAAACGGTCTGGATGAGACATAGAAAGTTGCCAGGGATGGAAACATTGGTCAGGGAATGGAGTTCGTGCCGCGGACCAAAAGCTTCAGTCTTCCCAATATTTAGTTGGAGAAAATTGCTGCTCATCCAATCCTGGATGTCGGGCAAAAACTGGGACGAGTCTGAGACAGTGGAATGTTAAAGAGAGGTGGTGGTGAGGTAGAGCTGAGTGTCGCCGACATACGTATGGTACCTGATGTGTTTTCAGCTGATATCGTCGAGAGGCAGCATGTAGATGAGCAGTAGAAGTGGGCCAAGCATAGATGCTACAGGGAATCCAGAGGTAACAGCGCGGAATTGGGTAGAGAAACCATTGCAGGTGATTCTCTGGCTACGATTATATAGTTAAGAATTGAACCAAGCTGGAAAACTCAATCCAGCTGGAGGACGGAGGAGAAGCATTCGAGGAGGACGTTGTGGTTAACTGTGTCGAAGGCTGCAGATAGGTCGAGAAGGATGAGGAGGCTTACTTTATCAAGGTCACAGTCACAGACTTTGATAAGGGCTGTTCCAGTGGCCTAGCCAGAAACCTGTTTGGAAGAGATTCGAACATGGAATTGCGGGAAAGATGAGCAGGGAATTGGGAAGTGACCAAACGTTCAATGACATTGAAGGGGGATGAGAGATTGGAGATGGGACGGTAGTTTGCAAGGACAGAGGGATCAAGCGTAGGTTTTTTGAGGAGAGGGCAGATGACAGCAGATATGAAGGCGGGGAATATACCTAAGGAAAGGGAACCGTTAACAATATCAGCGAACATGGGATCCAGCAAGGGAAGTTCACTGGTCAACAATGTGTTCAGAAAAGGATGGAGGGAGCAGAAGGTGGGTCTCAGGAACAAGAGGAGGTCGGAGGGAGCATTGCAGGAGATGGGATTGAATCTTGAGAAAGACACGAGTTCAATGTTCGGGCAGCGGGGAAAACGTGGGGAAGTTTGAACCGATGTGCTAGGGGAAGGGAGGGTGCAGCAGAAGCAGTTGAACGGATGTTCTGGGGGAAGGGAGGGTGCAGCAGAAGCAGTTGGACCGATGTGCTGGGGGAAGGGTGGGTGCAGCAGAAGGAGTTGAACCGATGTTCTGGGGGAAGGGAGGGTGCAGCAGAAGCAGTTGGACCGATGTGCTGGGGGAAGGGAGGGTGGAGCAGAAGCAGTTGGACCGATGTTCTGGGGGAAGGGTGGGTGCAGCAGAAGCAGTTGGACCGATGTGCTGGGGGAAGGGAGGGTGCAGCAGAAGCAGTTGAACCGATATGCTGGGGGAAGGGAGGGTGCAGCAGAAGCAGTTGAACCGATGTGCTGGGGGAAGGGAGGGTGCAGCAGAAGCAGTTGAACCGATGTGCTGGGGGAAGGGAGGGTGCAGCAGAAGCAGTTGAACCGATGTTCTGGGGGAAGGGAGGGTGCAGCAGAAGCAGTTGAACGGATGTTCTGGGGGAAGGGAGGGTGCAGCAGAAGCAGTTGAACCGATGTTCTGGGGGAAGGGAAGGTGCAGCAGAAGCAGTTGAACCGATGTTCTGGGGGAAGGGAGGGTGCAGCAGAAGCAGTTGAACCGATGTTCTGGGGGAAGGGAGGGTGCAGCAGAAGCAGTTGAACGGATGTTCTCGGTCTTTGAACAAAAGGTCCATGAGTTCCTCGGACTTATTGTCTTAGGTGCTGGTGGAGGAGCTGAGGGAGGGTGGTTTAAGAAGAGAGTTTGTGGTAGAGAAGAGAAGTTGTGGATTATCTTTGCATTCCTGGATGATATTTGAAAAGTGAGCACGGTTAGGGATGGAGCGCATAACCCGATAATGCATTAAGTGGTCCAGCCAGATCTGGTGATGGATTGTTAAACCAATTGTTTATCAAAGATGTCAATTTTTCATCTCATGCACTTAAGGCAGTGGAGATGAGTGGTATACAAGGGCGAACGATTACGGGAAGTGAGAGTAATAATTCTAATGAGAACAACGGCAGTAACCGGGTGGAGAGGGTGCGATTTAGAAAATCAGTAGCTGCAGAAATGTCTGAATGAATGGTAGGCCAAAGGCTAGAGAGTTGTTAACTTGAAAGTTTAGCGATAACTGACTTGATGGAGATATTTTTTCCAGGGACGGACACTGAATCAAGTGGGGTTGGGAGGGAGAAGGGGAATATGGTTAAAGAGCGATACAAGGAAATGATTAGAGATTGCCTCATCAGTGATACTAACTATGGGAGTAGCGAGGCCACGTGAGCTGAGAAGTTCATTGAGGTGGCCGTGCGTGCGAGTCAGAGAGTTCATATGGAGGGAGAGCTTTAGGGAGGAAAGGAGGGCAGTAATTTCAGAGGAGAAAGAGCAAGAAGACTTGAGATTGAGTAAAGCAGAGAAGATATCTCAGTGAGAAACTTGACGTGATTTTTGGGTGGGCGGTAGCGAAAGAGGATTTTAAATGAATGGCGTGAAGGGTGCAGCAAGGTGAGACTGTCAAAGGGGGAGACGTTGCGAGAGGTGTAGAGAGACAGAGCAAGATGCGATTTAACGATAAAGACTACAGCACCATCGCGATGGATTCAGCGGGGAAGGCGGTGACAGTTATAGACAGGGATGAAGCTACATTAAGGGGAAAGGTGTCATCACCCCTCAGCCATGTCTCCGTCAAGTTCATGATGTCACTGTGCTCGTCCACAATTAGCTCGTGAATGGCAAGGGTTTTATTCACAAGTGAACGTATATTCTGGAGGGAGATGGGGAGAGGGGTGATGATAGCCGATTGACTGGCAGAGTCCACAGGTTCAGAGTTGGGATCGATGAGTGAAACGGGAAGGAGGTTGGCAAGATTAGCCCGAGGCAGGCGCGCAGGGCGGGAAGGCCGGTCAGCGAATAGGATTGGGCAATTGGTGTTGCTGCTCGTTAGGAGCAATAACCTAAGCTGTTTTTGGTCTCACCAGGGTAGGGGAGAACTTTTTTTCAGTTCTGAGGAAAGACAAAGGACCTGAAAGGTTAACTCTATTTCTCTCTCCACAGATGTTGAGATGTTGCCTGACCTGCATATTATTTCCAGCATTTTCGTTTATATTTGAAATATCTGCCCATGTCAGTCCCCCTGCTCTGCTCCAAAACCAGTAAACTGATGCTCCTCTGAAGCTCACTGTGGATGGGATCTTACCTGCCAGACATCATGATGTTATAGCCCAGATAGTTTCCCTCCATCGTCCCCCGCTGGTTCATTCATTAAACCAACTTTTAATTTACTGCTTGCTATTCCTTCACTCGCCGTTCCCGATGATCCTCCTCTCTCCCTTAATGGACCGTATTTTACGATCGGAGGACTCCTGCGTGCGGAGGCCTCCAATCTGGAAAAATCTACGAACTTACCTGAGGGCTCACCAGGCGCCTATACTTCCGATCCTGTGCCTCACCAAACTCCAAGTGCGCAGGCCCCACGTATCCCAGAGGCGCAGGCAGTTCGCGAGCGTACCTGGGAACATGTGGGCCGTGGGGAGCCAATAGAAGAAGGGAATCTCCCTTCATACAATTTACAGATAAACATGTCAAATATATGAATGGAGATCACTCCAAAAACACTTTAAAACCTTAAATAACTTTTAAAAAACAATCGCATTTCTAAAATGACTTGAAATTACAATAAATTAAGTATTTTAAACAAAAAAATAATTTTTGATAAAAAACAATTAAAGTTTTTTACGGGGCTAAAAATAAACTTACCTTTTATAAAGTATTTTTAAATGATAAATTAGTGAAAAAAATGTTTATTTTTACTTTTTTCAGCTCTTATCCTGCTAAAAGCAAGCCTAACGCCTGCTTTTACCAGTCGTAAGAATTGTAAGGGATTCAGTGAACGGAGGGTCTCCAAAAAGCGGAACTACCCGCCCGCAGAGGCCCTTCTCCAGGGCAGCCGGAGGATCTGTCAAGATCATTTTGACAGATCGGAAATGCCTGTTTTCAGCGCATGCGCTGTGCATGCCTCAAATTGGCATTTCCGATGTCCCTACGGGTGGGTACACGACGTAGGTATCGAAATATCTGGGCCTGTTTTTGTTCATCCAATGAACAACCAGAAGTGGATTTTTATCTTACAATTAGGTAACACTGCTATCACATGCAGTAAGGCGAATGTCCGTCCTCGGATGCAGCCTGAAAGCTTTGAAACTTTGAAATACATAAAAGTTCCTGTCTATCGCCTCGCCGGGCTTTGGGAATGGGAAGGACAAATCGTCCCAGATTGTCGCTTCTGATCCCTCTGCAATGACCCTGCCGCACAGTGCAGGTTTATGGGCTCGCGGGTGAACAATGAAATATTCATACAGTCCAATAATAGTTTCTATCCTCAGGTGTGTAGAATGCCGCGTCGCTATTGATCAGTAATGTTCTGTCTCATTTCCCTTCTCTCTCTTACAGTTAACTTGATTGCGATTGTGATCCTGTCCAGAGGAAAGTGTGGGCTCTCCGAATGTATCACTCGCTACCTGCTGGGAATGGTGCTGACGGATCTACTGGTCATTATCACCGAGGTCATATTTTTTCGGGTCAGTTCTTATCTTTTCCCGGAATCTTTTCTGTCCATCACCCCTGTATGCAGTGTTATCGCTGTCCTGACTCGTGCATCCAGGGACATTTCAGTCTGGTTAACAGTCACTTTCTCCTTTGATCGCTTTGTTGCTATTTGTTGCCAAAAGCTGAAACCAAAATATTGCACCAAGAAAACTGCGGCTGTGGTTATAGCAACAACCTGCATTCTGCTGAGTTTGAAAAGTGCTACTTGGTACTTTATATATGAACCTGAGGCGATCATCGACAATGTACCGTGGTTTTGTGTTATAAAATCAAGCTATTTTACTGAGCCCGGATGGATGGCATTTGACTGGTTCGATACAGTTTTAACCCCATTTCTCCCATTCGCTTTAATTTTGCTGCTCAACGCTCTGACCGTCAGATACATTTTAGTGGCAAGTCGGGCCCGTAAGGGACTGAGGGGTCAGAGCAAGGGAAAGAATGGCAGTGACACAGAGATGGAGAGCAGGAGGAAGTCCATGATTTTGCTCTTTAGCATATCCGGCAGTTTCATTCTTTTGTGGTTGACATATGTTGTAGACTTCTTATATTATAGCATTGCAGGAACAAGTTACTCAGATTACAATGATTCATTAATGATTTTTCTATATGTCGGATTCATGCTACAGAATTTAAGTTCCTGCACAAACACATTTATTTACGTGGTGACTCAGACCAAGTTCAGAGAACAGTTCAAGAGCGCGGTGAAATATCCCGTTACCCTGATTATTAAATTAATTAATAAAAAACAACTGAGCTGAGCCCGGAGGTGGTACCGAGTGCTTTCAGTTCGCTAATCTAATATTAATCCCTCGACGCCCCTCTCCTGAATTGCAGCAGGAATCGCTCGATATCTGCATTTCATTCAGGGAGAGGTAAGAAATTGGGTTTCGGTCTTATCGCTTTATTGATTGGCTGCTCCGCCATTTGTGTTTCAGGTGCAGGGCCGCTATTTTGTTGAGTTTCAGCTGAGCTTTTGTGTTAGTCAGTTCATCTATTTCTTGCAACAATCCGTGCATCTTATCCACAGTGATATCTGCTCAACAGGGAGACAGACAGAGCTGTGATGTAGTTTAAAGCACATGAGATACAGTTTAGAGACCGATTTAAAAAAAATAATCATTAGTTTCATTTACAGATTGAAGATAAGAGAAACCTGAAATTGAAGGAAGTCTGTGAATATTAATAAATAAACAGGACGATTTATTTATCCGTATGACTCCTTACTTGTCAACTGGCACTTTCTAATGTTGACTTTCTATGAAGCGCGTGAGCTTATGTTTTTTATATTGTTATGTCCTACTGTCTCTCAGCTGTATCCTCTATTTGACCTTTTCCCTCTCTATTTCCGTAACTTTGAACTTCCTGTTTGTCTTTCAATCTCTCAAGTCACTGGATGGGGCATCGGTGAATCACCCTCGGGAGAAATTATTCAGTCATTGAATGCTTTTATAGATGCGGCAGTTTGAAATGCCCTGGTGAATTCCTGCAGGTTGGACGAGTTTGAATGTTGTGTGTGTGGAGAGTGATTGAAACTGTATATGAGCCTCACACAGTTACACCGTGTGTGAAGGTAAAATGCTCAGACACTCCTGATCTAACACACTGCACACTTGCTAATTCATGTTCTGAAATATCTCCATCACTGGGGTTTTCGTCGCCTCATACTGTTCCGTTGGGCAAGAGTGCACCTAAACCATGCTGGGTGCAGAGTTCCAGTGAATGGAATAACTAGGGATGTAGATAGCGCATTAAATTACATATGGGAGGGGGGGTGGGGTCCTGGTGGAGAGAAATCTGGAATGCTGAAGAGAAAAGTCAAGGAAGCAATGAAGGAACGTGATTGGGGTAAGGATAACCAGATTGTGTCAAGAAGGGACAGAGCATACACACAAAGGAGTGCACGGGCAAACAGGGTCCGTGTAAGACAATATCGTAAGAAGACAAATAGGGCCATAGTACAAAAAAAGTTATGATGTCTAAAAATGTTTAAAAGAAAAATATAACGGCTCTGTATCTGAATGCACGAAGCTTTCATAATAAGTTAGAAGAATTAACAGCACAAATAGATGTAAACAGTTCCGATAGAATTGCGATAACGGAGATATGGCTGCAGGGTGACCGAGGCTGGGAGCTAAATTTCCATAGATATTCGTTATTTAGGAAGGACAGGCGAAAAGTAAAAGTAGGTGGGTTGGCTTTGTTACTAAAGGATGAAATCAGAGCAATAGTGAGAAAGGATATTGCTCAGAAAATCAAGATGTAGAATCAGTCTGGGTGGAACTAAGAAGCACCAAGGTGCAGAACACATTGGTGGGAGTTGTCTCTCGGCCTCCAAACAGTAGTGGTAATGTAGGGGATGTTATCAAACAGTAAATTAGAGATGCATGTAACAAGCGTACTACAGTAATCATGGGTGACTTTAATCTACAGATAGTTTGGACAAACCAAATTAGCAATAATACTGTGGAGGATGAATTCCTGCAGTGTGTACGAGATGTTTCTTTAGACCAATATGTTGAGGAGCAAATTGGGTACAGGCTATCTTAGATTGGGTATTGTACATTGAGAAGGGGTTAATTAAGAATCCTACTGTTGTGTGGTCCGTTAGGGAAGAGTGACCATAACATGTAAAATTCTTCGTTAAAATGGAAATTGAAGAAGACGGATCCGGAACTAGAGTCCTAAATCTAAACAAAGGAAACTACGAAGTTTTGTGGAGTGAGTTGACTATGATAGATTGGTGAGCTTCATTAAAATGCACGATGGTGGATAGGCAATGGCTAACATTTAAGGAATGAATGCATGAATTGCAACAGCTATACATTCCTTTCTGGCGCAAAAACACAAAAGGAAAAGCGGCCCACCTTGGCTAATAAAAAAAAGGATAGTATTAGATCAAAAGAGGAACTATATAATGTTGCGAGAAAAAGTAGCAAGCCTGAGGATTGGGAGCAGTTTCGAGTTCAACAAAAAAGGACTAAGAGATTGATTAAGAGAGGAAAAATCGAGGATGAGATTAAACATCCAAGCAACATAAAAGCGGATTGTAAAAGCTTCTACAAGTATGTAAAACGAAAAAGATTAGTGAAGACATATGTAGGTCCCTCACAGTCAGAGACGGGACAATTTATATTGGGGAAGAAGGAAAAGGCAGAGCAATTCAACAAATACTTTGGTTCTGCCTTCACGGAAGAGAACACAAATAACTTTCCAGAAATGCTAGGGAACCAAGGGTCTAGTGAGAAGCAGGAATTAAATGAAATTATTATTAGTAAAAAAATAGTGCTGAATAAATTAACGGGACAGAAAGCTGATAAATCCCCAAGATATGATAATCTGCATCCCAGTCTACTAAAAGAGGTACCATTGAAATACTGGCCGCATTAGTTGTCATTTTCCAAAATACTATAGATTATGGAACAGCTCCAGCAGATCGGAGGGTGTCAAATGTAACCACACTATTTTAAAAAGGAGGGAGAGAGAAAACAGGGAACTTCAGACCGGTTAGCCTAACATCAGAAGTAGGGAAAATGCTGGAGTCTATTATAAAGGATGTGATTACAGGACACTTAGAAAGTATCAACGGGATTAGACAAAGTCAACGAGGCTTTATGAAAAAACTCGATCAAGTTAGTTCAGCACGATTTGCCTTTAACAGAACATGCTGGCTTTCCTTTATCAATCCACACTTGTACAAGTGACTGTTGATTTTGTCCCTGATTATCGTTTCCAAAACTTCCCCACTACCGAGGTCGAACTGACTGATCTGTACTTGCTGAGTTTATTCTTACATCCTTTTTTAAGCAAGGGTGTAACATTTGTAATTCTCCAGTCCTCTGGCACCACACCTTTATATTGGAAGATTATTGCGAGTACGCCCGAGAATTCCTCAGTAAACTTCCTCGGCATCCTCGGATGCATCCCATCCGGTGCTGGTGAGTTACCAACTTTAAGTACAGACACTCCTCTTTAAGAAATGTTATCCGATCCAGTATCGCAACTACCTCCTCTTTCACTGGGACTTTGGCATCATATACCTTCTTGGTGAAGACATATGCAAAGTATTGATTTAGTACCTCAGACATGCCCTCTTACTTCATGTGATGGTTTCCTTTTTGGCCCCTAATCTGCCCCAACCTTCCTCTTACTAATCTTTGATTATTTATATGCCGGAAGAAGATTTTTGAATTTGCTTGTATGTTAGCTGCCAATCTATTCTCATACTCTCTCTTTGTCCCTCTTATTTCCGTTCTCACCTCCCCTCTGAACTTTCTGTATTCAGCCTGGCTCTCACTTGTATTCTCAAACTAACATCTGTCATATACGCTCCTTTTTTGCTTCAGCTTACTCTATATGTGTTGTCATCCAGGGAGAATTGGCGTTAGTTGCCCTACCTTTACCCCCAAGTGGGTATGTACCTCGACTTTACTCCAACCATCTCCACTTTAAAGGCAGCCCATTTTTCGATGACGTGTTTTGCCTGCCAATCTTTGATTCCATTTTACCTGGGCCGGATCCATTCTCAACCCACTGAAATTGGCCTTTCTCCAATTAAGTCCTTTAACATTAAATTGGTCCCTGTCCTTTTCCACAGTTAATCTTAAACCTTATTATTCTATGATCACTGTTCCCTAAACATTACCCGACTGACACTTGCTCCACTTCAACCACCTCAATCCCCAGAGGCTGTAGTCAACAGTGGAAACATCACCCTCAGCAGTACTCAGAACAGAATATTGGTTGGAGAGCAAGATGTTCTCCGGGGACTCCTGCACTGTCTGCCTGGTCCGCCTCTTCTGTCTGGAAATTACCCATTCCCTCTCTGCCTACCCACTGCTCAGCTGCGGGGTGATCACCTCCTGAAACATGCTATCCACGTAGCTCTCAGTCGCCCGGATGCACCTCAGTGACGCCGGCTGCTGCTCAAACGCTAAAACCCGGAGCTTGAGCTCCTCTAACTGAGGACAGCTCCTGCACATGTGGATTTCCAGGACACGGGAAGCATCCTGGATTTCCTACATGGCACACGATGTGCATTCCGCTGGACCGAGCTGCCCTGCAAATGTAACAGCGCTATACAAGAAAGGAAGGAGAGAGAAAAACAGAGAACTACAGAAAACGTAGCCGGACATCAGTCGTCGGGTAAATGCAGGAAAACATTGTTAAGGAATGGTATCAAGTCACTTAGAAAATCATAACATGATTAGGCTGAGTCAACGTGGGTTTATGAAATGGAAATCGTGCTTGACAAATTTATTAGATTTTATTGAGGGTGTAACCAGCAGGGTATATAAAGGGGAACCTGTGGATGTAGTTTATTTGGATTTCCAAAAGGCATTCGATAAGATGCCACATAAAAGTTTATTGCATAAGATTAGGGCTCATGGGGTTTGGGGTAATATAGTATCATGGCGAGAGGATTGGTTAACGGACAGAAAAAAGAGAGTAGGGATAAATGGATCATTTTCAGGTTGCCAGGCTGTAGCTAGTGGGGTGCCACAAGGAACAGTGATGGGACATTTAGCAATTTACAATCTATATTAATAAGAACATAAGAATTAAGATCTGGAATAGGCCACATGGTCCCTCGAGTCTGCGCCGCCATTAAATAAGATCATGGCTGATCTTGGGCTCAAAGCCACTTCCCAGCCCGCTCCTCATATCCCTTTACTCCCATGCCTTGGAAAAAGTTGTGTATCTCCACCTTGAGTGTGTTTAATGACCAGCCTCTACAGCTCTGTGGGGCACAGAATTCCTCAGATTTACGAGCCTCTGAGAGAAGAAGTTCCTCCTCATCTCAGTTCTAAAAGGGCGACCCTTTATTCTGAAACATGCCCCCGAGTACCAGATTCTGCCACGAGGGGAAACATCCTCTCTGCATCTACCTTGTCGAGCCCCCTCAGTATCTTATATGTTTCAATAAGGTCACCTCTCCTTCTTCTAAATTCCAATGAGTATAGGCCCAGCCTGCTCAACCTTTCCTCATAAATCAGCCCCCTCATCTCTGGAATTAAACCTAGTGAATCGGCTCTGACCTGCCTCCAATGCAAGTATATCCTTCCTTAAATAAGGAGACAAAAACTGCTTGCAATACTCAAGGTTTGGTCTCACCAATACCTTGCACAGTTGTAGCAGGACTTCCCTGCTTTTGTACTCGAACCCCCTTGAAATAATGGCCAACATTCCTTTTGCCTTTTTGATTACTTGCTGTACCTGCATGCTAACTTTTTGTGTTTCATGCACAAGGACCCCCAGGTCCCTCTGAACTGTAGGCTTTTGTATTCTCTCTCCATTTAAATAATAGTTTGTTTTTTAATTTTTCCTTCCAAAGTGGATACCCTCGCTCTGTCCCACATTATACTCCATGTGCCAACTGTTTGCCCACTCACTTAACCTGTTTTTATCCCTTTGCAGATTCTTTGAATCCTCTGCACCACTTGCTTTCCCACCCATCTTTGTATCATCCGCAAACTTGGCTACATTACAATCGGTACCTTAAATCCAAGTCATTAATGTAGATTGTAAATAGTTGAGACCCCAGCACAAATCCCTCTGGAACCACACTAGTTAGCGTTTGCCAACCGGAAAATGACCCATTTATCCCGACACTCTGCTTTCTATTAGATAGTCAAGTCTCTATCCATGCTAATATATTTCCCCCAATTCCGTGAGCTCTTGTCTTTTGCAGTAACCTTTTATGTGGCACCTTATCGAATGTCTTCTGGAAATCTAAATACACCACATCCACTGCTTCAACTTAGTCCATCCGGCTCGTTACAGCTTCAGGACCTCCAGCAAATTTGTTAAATATGATTTCCGTTTCATAAAACCATGCTGACTCTGCTTGACTGCATTATGAGTTTCCAATGCCATGCCACTAATTCCTTAATGAAGGACTCCAGCATTTTCCCAACGATAGATGTTAGTCTAACTGGTCTATAGTGTCCTGCTTTCTGTCTCCATCCTTTCTTAAATAGGGCTGTTACATTTGCGGTTTTCAAATCGGATGGGATCTCTCCAGATTCCAGGAATTGTTGGTATATTGCAAGCAATGGAAATACTATGTCTGCAGCCAGTTATTTTAAGACCCTGGGATGTAGACCATCTGGTCCAGGGGACTTGTCATGTTTGAGTCCCAATATTTTACCAAGTACTATTTCCTTAGCGATAGCGATTGTCTTTCGTTGCCCCCCTCCCTGTTGCCCCTTGATTATCCATTATTGGGATGTTGTTAATGTCTTCTACAGTGCAGACAGGTAACAAATATTTGTTGAGAGCATCTGCCATTTCCCCGTTCGCCACTTTTTAATTCCCCAGTCTCAACGTTTACTTGAGCTGACCTCTTCCTTTTTATATACCTGTAGAAACTCTTACTATCTGATTTAATATTGCTTGACAATTTACTTTCATAATTCAGCTTCTCTCTTTTTGTTATTGTTTTAGTCATCATTTGCTGGCTTATAAAAATGTCCCACTATGATGATGAATTGGTGCAGGTGCGGAATATCAGTGCATTGCTTTGGAATTACCGTACTCAAGGGTAAGCATGTGTTCTGCCTCATACAAACTCGGAAACGGTGCTATCTACATTCCAATAGCTTGAAATGCACATGCCAATTTCATATGTCCTTTTATTTACCGGAAATTAGCCGGCTATCTCCTGCATCAGAGCCTAATATTGCACAGAGTAATTACCAGAGTATTGTTTTCATGCACTAAATGTGACGACCAACTCCTGCCAATTGATTTCCAAGAATGTTGTTTCATTTATCAGACTGCGCCCCGTGCATGTGGCTTGACACCTTTAACTGTGCGGTGTAGTTTCTCTTTGGGACTATGTGGGAGGAATTAATCTCTATTTTGCCTGTAATCGTTATATCATTAGCACAGGTAATACAACAACAACAACAAGAAGGTACATTCATATAGCGTCATTAACGTAATACAACCTCACAAGGCGCTTCAGAGGAGTATTATAAAATGAAAAAATTGACACTGAGCCACATAAGGAAAAGTTATGGCAGGTGACCAAACGCTGGTTCAAAGAGGTATGTTTAAAGGAGCGTCTTAAACGAGGAGAGAGAGGTAGCAAGGCGGAGAGTTTTAGGCAGGGAATTCCACATCTTAGCAACTAGGCAACAGAAGGCACGGTCACAAATGGTTGAGCGACTATAATCAGACATGCTCAAGGGGGCAGAATTAGAGGAGCGCTCATATCTCGGGCTGGTGTGTGGCTGAAGGCGATCACAGAGATAGGGAGGGGCAGAATCTTGTATGTTTCAATGAGATCACCTCTCATTCTTCTAAACTCCAGAGAGTATAGGCCCATTCTACACAATCTCTCTTCAAAGGATAGCGCTCTCATTCCAGGAATCAATCTGGTGAACCTTCGTTGCAACGCCTCGAAGGCAAGTATATATTTCCTTAGATAAGGAGACCAAAACTGCGCACAGTACTCCAGGTGTGATCTCACCAAGAATCTAGTCAATTGTAGCAAGACGTCCTTACTCTTATACTCCAAGCCCCTTGCAATAAAGGCCAAAATGCCATTTTCCTTCCTTATTGTTTGCTGTCCCAGCATGCAAGCTTTCTGTGTTTCATGCATGAGGACACCCAAATCTTTCTGAAAACCAACATTTGAAAGTTTCTCACCATTTAAAAAATATTCTGTTTTTTCTATTCTTCCTATCAAAGTGAATAACCTCTCATTTCCCTACATTAGACTCCAAATGCCACCTTACTGCCCCCTGACTTAGTCTAATTATATCCCTTTGCAGACTCGTTCTGTCCTTCTTACAGATTACTGTCCCACCTAACTTTGTATCACCAGCAAACTTGGATGGATTACACTTGTTCCCTTCATCTAGGTCATTGATATAGATTGTAAATAGCTTTGGCCCCAACACAGATCCTTGCAGCACACCACTAGTTACAGCCTGCCAACATTAAAAAGAAACATTTATACCTAATTTCTCTTTTCTGTCCGTTAACCAATCCTCCATCCATAATACTATATTACCTCCAACCGCATGAGCGCTAATCTTGCGTAATGACCTTCTATGTGGCACCTTATCGAAGAACTTTCAGAAATACAAATCCAATGGTTCCCCTTTATCTACCCTGCTAGTTACATCCTGAAAAAACTCTAATAAATTTGCCAAACACGATTTCCCTTCATAAAGCCATGTTGACTCTGCGTAATCATGTTATGATTTTCTAAGTGACTTGATACCACTTCATTAACAATGGAGGCCAGCATTTTCCCGACGACTGATGGCAGGCTAACTGGCCTGTAGATCCTTGTTTTTTCTCTCCCTACTTTCTTGAACAGCGGTGTTACATTTGCGATCTTCCAATCCGTTGCAACCCTTCTAGAATCTAGGGAATTTTGGAAGTTCAAAACCAATGTTCCACTCTCACTTTAGCCAAATCTTTCAGAACCCGAGCATGTAGGCCGTGTCCCAGGCTCCACCCCAGCCTGTGCTGTGAGCACAGCTCACCCGGCGTAGTGTTGCGCCCCATAGAGAGCTGGGAAACCCTTGGTTCAAGCCCCAGGTAAGCTGAGTTCATTGATCCCAATCAGAGTGGTGCTGAGATAAAAGGAGCCGAAAGCCGACAGGCTGATTTCACCTACTGTGTTAATGAGCTCCAGACAGAGAAGGAGGAGCCCAGGCTATTTCCAGCCTGTGGTGTTAGCTCATCGCATCCGGCGGGGTACTGAACTCCTCATAGAGAAGAAGGTTAAAGGTTCCAACCGAGGTTTTTGCTGATTGAGCTGATCTCCGCCGGTGTCGTACTGTGCCACACAAAGCAGAAAGGGCCCCGGTTCCATCCCCGGCCTCTTCTCAGTTAGCTGATCACAATCTCAGGAACATAGCAGCAAGTGTCGGCCAATCAGTACGTTGAGCCTGCTCAATTAGATCATGGCTGATCTCATAGTCATAAAGTCATGGAGTCATAACGGCAAAGAAGGAGTCTATTCGGCCCATCGAGTCCGTACCAGCTCTCTAAAGAGCAATCCAGTCAGTCCCATTCACCTGCTCTATCCCCGTCGACCTGCAAGTTGATTTGCCTCAAGTGCCTATCCAGTCTCTCCTTGAAAATATTGAGTGTCTCCACTTCATTCGGCAGCGATTTCCAGGTCCTCACCACTCGCTGCGTTCAAAGGTTTTTCCTCACATTCCCCCTGTATCTCTTGCCCAAAACCTTAAATCAGTGTCCCCTAGTCCTTGTACCATCAACTAGTGGGAAAAAGCCTACCCCCGTCTAGCCTATCCAAACCCGTCATAATCTTGTCCACCTCTATCAAATCACCCCTCAACCTCCTTTGCTCCATTGAAAACAAATCCAGCTTCTCCAAACTGTCCTTGTAGCTAAGATCCCACATCCTGGGGACAATCCGATAAATCGTCTCAAGGACGTTTACATTCTTCCTAAATTGTGGTGACCAGAACTGGACGCAATACTCCAGTTGTGACCTCACCAGCGTTTTATAAATGTTCAGCATAACTTCTCTACATTTGTACTCAATACCTCTATTTATGAAGCCCAAGATCCCATATGTTTTGCTAACCACTCTCTCAATATGTCCTGCCACCTTCAGGGACCTATGCACATTAACTCCCAGGTCCCTCTGTCTCTGCGCACTATTTAAAACATTGTCTCTCCTTGTTCTTTCTGCCAAAACGCATCACCTCACACTTCTGTATTAAATACCATCTGCAAATTTTCTGCCATTCTGCTAGCTTTTCTAGGTCCTGTTGCAGGCGATTGGTATCATCATCACGGTTTGCCTCTCCCCAAGGTTGATGTCATTGGCTAATTTAAAAATTCTACTTTGTATTCCAATATTCAGGTTATTATATATATATATATATATATATATATATATATATATATATATATATATATATATATATATATATATGAAAATCAGTTGCCCCAGCACTGACCCTTGGGGAACACCACTGTCTACCATCCTCCAGTCTGAAAAACAGCCATTTACACAGTATAATCCTGAAGAATCTGTACTGCACCCTCCACACAGGAAACTGCTCCACACAGTGACAGCAGAAAGTCACATGCACGGGCGCAGTGTGATAAGCGCAACGGAATTCATAGAATTCAATTGGGAGAAGACGGTTGCCACATTTAGTGGATGAAGCAATACCTGGGAAATTATTCTGTGCAGTATTGTGTTTTGATTCAGGAGATAGCCGGGTAATTTGCGGAAAATTACTGGACATGCGCAATTGCCATACACATTTTAAGATGATAGAAGACAGATCGCTACTTTTCCGGGTTTGTTTCTGTCAGAGTTAATGCTTAGGCTTGAGTCCGGTAATTCCAAAGCAATGAGCTGACATTCCGTACCATCACCTCCTGATCATAATAGCACATATATACTTCCAGTAGGGATCAATGGATAATCATTTGGAAGGATAACCGAGGCTGATTTTCAGCCTTTGCCTCTTGCGGGCATTAAAACAATTTCTTCAGCCCCACCTTCATTCTACGGACAGCTCAGCTAATACAGCACACACCAGAGATCGAATCTGGGCTTGTGATCCACTCTAAGACATTGCTTGATCAACTTTCAATGCTATTTGCCGGAACAATGTTACCAAGATAAGAATTGGCCATTTTGGAGTAACCCATAAAACCCGTGAAATAAACTTGCACAACATTAAATGGTATTACAAACTTTAGAATAAAAACAACTCGCTCTTCTTTTTTGTGCAACGATTGGAACTAACATCAGTAATGATGTGACCTAATTGTCTCACTGGAGGCTTCCGTGAGCTATACATTGACTCTACCATGTGCTGGGGCAGATGAGACGTAATCTCTTCTGACCGACGATGCATGAGCCAGTAACCGGTCCGGTGTCTGCAATTTACTATCCAATTCTTGCCGCCGTTGGTGTCCCAGGGAAGACGTAATATTACGAGTTGTGAAAACCTGTGATAATCTGTGTCATTGCTCTTGCTGCCTATCGGAAAACTTAATCTCTCTGTGTGGATGTGTTTGCTAAATAGTCACATCTTCTGTGGTCAGCGCTCAATGAACAAACTACGCTAAGTTCACATTATGTATCACATATAATATTTAATTACAATAATAGATATTTCATCTCCAACATAGACTGCATTTCTGAAATCGTCTTATTCAAATGATTTGCTATCTCGTAAGCAGAATGGACCTCCATCAGAGTATAAGTATATGTTGACAGGTGCAGCGTGATCGAGAGATTTAACAGTCTTTTTACCACAGAGTTTATTTTAATGATTGCTAGAACTTGTAAGGGGTATCTTAATTGCGTCAGCCTTTGCTTTCTGACAGAGTGTGCGTTTCGAATCGCTCCCACACCCCTCTGGTTCCTAGAATGTGGACTTATTTAGGGGCTGTGAACAAAATTGCAGTAAACGACAGGTTCTGATGAAAGAATTTTACTTTATTAAATGAAAAATGTAACAAACTTGAAAAAAACGTTTTACTTAAACACAGATGGGGGAACACACGGTACATGCGAGGGTTAATGTCAATATATCAAACAAAACCTTATCCCTCCCAAAGATCCCACTATCTAGCTAGGTTTTTGGTTTCAGGAGATCAGGGATAATGCACACCAACGAATCCTTGACAGGGTTTTAGAGTCTTTTGTTTAAAAGACTCTGTAAGGCCCTTGTTGCTGCGAGGTGTCCGATGGTCACTGAGGCAGTCGCTCTGGTTTCTTCTTGCGTGCTGGTCTGTTTTCTGGCCTTCTTCCTCGTGGCTTGTGGTGGGTTTTGCTGGAGCAGGGAGAGAGCTGTGTGCGCATAGTCGGCGAGTCCGAAAGAGAGAGAAATTATGGCACAGGATTTCAATTATACTGTTTCTTTTTCGGACCCAAGAAAACCCCTTACTAAAACGGATTCCTTTAGGTTGCAAATGAACCTTGCTTAGTCCAATTGTCTAGTTTTGGTTGGCTTGCCAGTTCCGATGGCATTTGCTCAGTGTTAAACATGTCTTGATCGTTTTCCGATTTAAACACAGCCTTATCTACGCGCCAAATCTCCACCCTATTGTCCTAGGTCTTTTGGCGGGCTTTCTTAACTGCTCTGGTCGATACTTTGGCTGATGGGTTTTTGATGGGATAATGGGCTATGAAACTGTGTGCTGGAAGTTTTGTCAGGGGTCGTTTTTAGATTTCCAGCATCCTGTTTGCACCTGGGGATTTCAATAGGGTTCTTGGTATATTCATATTTGAAAGTGTTTGTGAGTTTTTGCTTTGTCTCTTGCACCTTGGTAGGATTTGCAGTGTTAACAATTCCCAGACAGCTTGATCTGTTCACTGCCTGGCCACGCCCCTCGCAGCTTGTCTTGTGTCTGTGAAAGGTGTCCCTCCCAACAGTAAGATTCAAAAGTCAGTTTCCGCAGGTTTTTTTCTTCCCTGATCTTTCCAAAACTGAGGTTTTTACATCAAATCACTTCACTTAGGTCCCATCATCCCAAGGTTGTATGAAAGGTCCAGAAATCACTCCCTTTAGGGATCTGTTTGAGTTTCTCGGGGATTTTGCGAAGCCTACAAACTTTTACTCATTGAATGTCCCAGTCACTCGCTTTCCACTCGTCCTGGTCAGAAGGAAGAACATTGATTGATGTCACTTCCTCTACCGGTAACTCTGAGTCTAGTTGTGTTTGTTGCACCATAATCGCTGAGATCTACGGACAGATGGGCGGAGGAAGAATGGGCAACGTTGTGTTATTCTAATTTGAGGTTGTAACAGAGCATTAATTGAACTGGGTTGTTTTTTATTGAAGTTTGTGAATAAAATTATTTTTTTCTCAAAAAGAAAGGAACTGTTTCAAGTTTGATTAGCTTTTCTAATGCCGACTGGGTTGATTTAAGTAAGGCACACAGTGATTGAATTGATAATATAAATATTTAAAAAACGAATATTCGGATTGATAATCTGACTGATATTTTCAGTGGTATTTTTGCAAAGTACAAATTCAACAAGAAGCTAAATTGCTTATTTCACTTAACAATGAAATGAATACTACCTGAATTTATGAGATGTAATTATCGTTGACAGCCAATCATTTTAACAGCATGATACATTACGAAAACTTAAAACCTGGCTCTTAAATTACTTTATCTGATCTGGTAGGGAAGTCATTAACAAATAGTTTTTCATACAATTCCTTCTTCCACCTTCCACCAAAATAATGATCAAAGTAACTTGAGATTAATACATAATATAGTTTAGAACAATAATTATGTAGCACCATTAACGAGAAATCATCCTTACGTGCTTCAAAATACAGACAAATAAGAAGAGCAAAAGAACGAGACATTTGGAGAGATAACCCATATCTTGACCAATGCGGTATTTTATAAGAACGTTGTTAAAATATCGAAGAGAGGTGGAGACGTTTACAGGGAGCTTTCCACAGCCGAATGCCTAAATGGCTAAAATGCACCGCCGACAATGATGGGCTGATGGACAAGAGCTGAGAGTTGGAAGAGGGCAAATTTCCCAACGCCTTGTAGGGCTGGAGTAGATTGCAGAGATTGGGAGGGGAGAGGCCCTGGAGGGATCTGAACACGAAGATTAGAATTTTAATATAGAGGCCTTGGTGGACCGGGAGCCAGTGCAGGTCAGCGAGCAAAGGTGAAGAGGCCTTTGAGCAAATTAAGATATAGGCAGCAGAGTGTCGGATGAGCGTAAGTTAATGGCGGGTGTAAGATTGGAGCACAGCCAGTAAAGCATTGAAATCATTTAGACTGGAGGTAACAAGAGCATGGATGAGGAGTTCAGCAGCAAATGTGCTGAGACAGTGGTGGAGATGGGCGATATTACGTAGGTGGAAGGTGATGGATCTTAGTAATGGAGAGGACTTGAAGTCGGATTCTCATCTCACGGTCAAAGAGACCACCGAGTTTGCAAACAGTCTGGTTCAGACTGAGACGGTTGCCAGGTTGGGGGATTGATTCGGTGTCTTGTGAATGGAGCTTGTACCGGGCGGAAGACAATGGCTTCAGGCATCCAAATATTTATTTGGAGCAAATTGCGACTCACCCAGGACTGGATATCTGCCAACACATTCGCCCTACATGTTAAGCCCAGTGACATATCCGATTGATTTAATAACTTACCTATGCTTCCGAGCAGTCTCGGGCCAACGTGATCGTCCCATCCTTTCCATGTTAATTACTATTTTTTACCTCCCCAGCCATTGCCACTAATCACCCCACTGTTATTACACATCAGCTACTCTTGGCTCTGTTCAGTGACACCGATCAACCTTTAATATCTTTTCTAGTCCCAGTTTTGTAAGTTTTCCAAACCAGTTCTCCCGGCACCAAGTCCACAAGCACCGTTTATGCCTCTTGGAATAATCAGTGATGTGTCAAGTGCCATCGGGACTGGAGAGCAGAGTTGTTCAGTTAGCGGCCCTTTCATCGCCCCAAGCTCCTCCTGCCTTTCCTGATGCATTAATCGTACTTCTGAAGCCATGAATGTGGGGCGACTGTGTTGGCAGTCGTTTCGTAAGACATCTAGTCCTGGATGAGTCACAGTTTGCCCAAAATAAACCTTTGGACGCCTGAAGCCATTGTTTTCGTCCTGGCACAAATTCCCTTCCGAATTTAACTTGTTTTGCCCATCCACCAATGTCCACACTACAGTTTGCTTGCTTTACCGGCGGATCCAGATTTATATCCTTCATGATGTTTCCTGCTTTTATTGGGAAATTCCGGATTCATTACTCATCGGTTGTATTGTTAATCTGAAACTCGCTTTCTATTGAGTTGTATTTTGCATTTTATTCAATTAACTGATTTCATATTCTTTGTCCGACTTCCACCCTGCCTCAGCTGATCTGCTGCTAAAAGACTGATCCATGCCTTTGTTACGTCTACACTAGACTATTTCACTTTTCTCTTGGACGGCCTCCGATCTTCCTCACGCAGTAAACTTGAGCGAATCTAATCCCCTGCTGTCCGTCTCCTAACTCGCTGCAAGTATCGTTCACCCATCACCCCGTGCTTGCTGAGCTTCACTAACTCCCAGTCCGACAACATCTCAGTTTTACAATCCTCATCCTTGTTTCCAAAGCCCTCATTGGTCTCGCCCAACCCAATCGCTGTAACGTCCTCCAGCCCGGCAACCTTCGAGATCTCTGCGCTGTTCTAATTCTGGCCTCATAGAAACATAGAAACATAGAAGATCAGAGCAGGAACAGGCCATTCGGCCCCTCGAGCCTGCTCCGCCATTCAATGCGATCAATGCTGATCATCCAAATTCAGTACCCTGTCCCTGCTTTCCCTCCATATCCCTTGAGCCCCTTAGCCTTAAGAAATATATCTAACTCCTTCTTGAATATATTTAATGAATTGGCCTCAACTGCCTTCTGTGGTAGAGAATTCCACAGGTTCACCACTCTCTGGGAAAATAAGTTCCTCCTCATCTCTGTCCTAAATGGCTTACCACTTATCCTTAGACTATGACCCTTGGTTCTGGACTCCCTCGCCATTGGGAACCGGCTTCCTGCATCTAGTCCGTCTAGTCCTGTTAGAATTTTAGGAGTTTCAATGAGAACTCCTCTCATTCTTCTAAACTCGAGCTAACATAAGCCTAATCGACCCAATCTCTCTCCATACGTTATTCCTGCAATTTCAGGTATCAATCTGGAGAATCTTCGCTGCATTCCCTCCATGGCAAGAACATCCTTCCTCAGACCAAGGCGACCAGAACTGCACACAGTACTCAAGGTGTGGTCTCACCAACGCCTTGTACAACTGCAGCAAGACATCCTTGCTCCTGTACTCGAATCCTCTCGCTATGAAGGTCAACAGACCATTTGCCTTCTTAACCGCCTGCTGCACCTGCATGCTTACCTTCAGTGACTGGTGCACAAGGACACCCAGGTCACGTTACACTTCCCCTTTTCCCAATCTATTGCCGTTCAGATACTAATCTGTCTTCCTGTTTTTACCATCAAGTGCATAACCTCGCATTTATCCACATTATACTGCATTTGCCCAATCACCGAACCTGTCCAAATCATACTGGAGTTTCTCTGCATCCTCCTCACAGCACACACGCCCACCCAGCTTTGTATCGTCTGCCAACTTGGAGATATTACATCTCGTTCCCTCGTCTAGATCATTAATACATATTGTGAATAACTGGGGTCCTAGCACCGATCCCTGCGGTACCCCACTAGTCACTGCCTGCCACTCGGAAAAATACCTGTTTATTCCAACTCTTTGCTCCCTGTCTGCTAAACAGTTTTCTATCCAAGTCAGTACCTTACCCCCAAGCCCATGTGCTTTAAATTTGCACGCTAATCTCTTATGCGGGATCTTATCGAAAGCCTTCTGGAAGTCCAAATACACCACATCCTCTCGTTCTCCCTTATCTATTCAACCAGTTACATCCTCCAAAAATTCCATCAGATTAGTCAAGCATGATTTACCTTTTGTAAATCCATGTTGACTTTGTCCGATCCTATCGCTGTTTTCCATGTGCTTTGCTATTACATCTTTTATAATGGACTCTAGCATTTTCCCCACTACCGATGTCAGGCTTACCAGTCTGTAATTCCCCGTTTTCTCCCTACCATATTTTTTAACCAGTGGGGTTACATTAGCTACCCTCCAATCCATGGGAACTGTTCCAGAGTCTATAGAATTTTGGAAGATGACCAGCAATGCATCTACTATTTCTAGGACCAGTTCCTTAATACCCTAGCATGTACATTATCAGGCCCTGGGGATTTATCGGCCTTCAATCCCGTCAATTTCCCTAACACCATTTCCCTACAAATACTGATTTCATTCAGTTCCTCCCTCTCATTAGACCCTATGTCCCCGACATCTCGGGGAGTTTATTTGTGTCCTTCTTTTTGAAGGCAGAACCGAAGTATGTATTTAATTGGGCTGACATTTCTTTGTTCCCCATTATAAATTCCCCTGATTCTGACTGCAAGGGACCGACGCTTGACTTCACCAATCTTTTTCTCTTTACATATCTATAGAAGCTTTTACACTCCGTTTTTATGTCCCATGCTAGCTTACTCTCATACTCTATTTTCCCCCTCTTAATTAATCCCTTTCTCCTCCTTTGCTGAATCCTAAACTGCTTCCAGTTCTCAGGTTTGCTGCTTTTTCTGCCAAATTTATATGTCCTCTGCTTGGATCTTATGCAATACGTAATTTCCCTTGTTAGCCACGGTTGATTCACATTTTTTGTTTTATTTTTATGCCAAACAGGGATGAACAAATTCTGTAGTTCATCCATGCGATCTTTAAATGTTTGCCATTGCTTATCCACAGTCAACCCTTTGAGTAACATTCCCCAATCAATCCTACCCAATTCGCACCTCATACAATCGTAGTTTCTTTTTTTTTAAATTCAGGACTCTAGTCTCTGAGTCAAATACTTCACTTTCCATCTTAATGAAGAATTATATCATATTATGATCGCTCCGCCCCAAGGGGCCTCGCACAACAAGATTGCTAATTATTCCTTTCTCATTACATAATACCCAGTCTAAGATGGCCTGATCTGTAGTTGGTTCCTCGACATATTGGTCCAGAAAACCATCCCGTATACACTCCAGGAATTCCTCCTCCACAGTATTGTTACTAATTTGGTTAGCACAATCTATATGTAGATTAAAGTCACCCATGATAACTGCAGTGCCCTTATTGCACGAGTCTCTAATTTCCCGTTGAATGCCATCCCCAACCTTCGCATTACTGTTTGGGGGTCTGTATACAACTCCTACTAACGTTTTCTGTCCCTTGGTATTTCTCAGCTCTACCCATACAGATTCTGCATCATCAGAGCTAATATCCTTCCTTACAATTCTGTTAATCTCCTCTTTAACCAGCAATGCTACCACACCTCCTTTTCCTTTTTGCCTGTCTTTCCTGAATATTGAATACCCCTGGATGTCGAGTTCCCAGCCCTGATCACCCTGGAGCCATGTTTCTGTAATCACAATCATATCATATTCGTTTACATCTATTTGCGCCGCTAATTCATAAACCTTATTACGAATACTCCTCGCATTAAGACACAAAGCCTTCAGTCTTGTTTTTTTAATACTCTTTAACATTTAGAATTTTTATTTACTGTGGCCATGTTTGATTTAAACCCTTGATTTCTTTGAATCCTCAGATCCGAGGAAAGGCAATCGACATGAAAGCTTAACTCTATTTCTCTCTCCAAAGATGCTGAGATGTTGCCTGATCTGTTTAGTGTATTCAGCATGTTCTGTTTATATTTGATTTTTCAGACCATTTCAGTCCCCCTGCTCTGTTCCAAACTCCAGTAAACTCATTCTCCTCTGAAACTCACTGTGGATGGGATCTCACCTGCCAGACATCATGATGTCATAGCCCGGCCAGTTTCCCTCCATCGACACCCCCTCTGGTACATTCCGTGAAACCGACTTCTAATTCACTGCTTGCTTTACCTTCACTCGCCATTCTCGCTGGAACTCATCGCTCCATTATTTTGTTTCATTTGATTGTTTTTGTTCACCTGGTGAACAAACAGCAGTAGATATTTTATATTACAATTACATAAATCATCTACCACGTGTCGTAAGACAAATTTCCGTCCTCGGATGCAGCCAGAAAGCTTTGAAGCTTTGAATTTCATCCAAGATCATGTACATCGTCTCGGGCAGGCTTTGGGAATGGAACAAGAAGCCTCACTGCCTCTGGGATGGGAAGGACAAATCCTCAGAGATTGTCGCTTCTGATTCCTGTGCAATGGCCCTGCCACACAGAGCAGGTTTTGGACTTGGGGGAAAACTATGGAATATCCCTACATTCAAACCATACCTTCTATCCGCAGGTGTGTAGGTTGTCCTGTCGAGATTGATCAATAATGTCCTTCCTCATTTACCTTCTCTCCCTTACAGTTAACTTGATTGCGATTGTGATCCTGTCCAGATCAAAGTGTGGGCTCTCCGAATGTGTCACTCGCTACCTGCTGGGAATGGTGGTGAAGGATCTGTTGGTCATTATCACCGAGGTCATATTTTATCGGATCAGTTATTATCTTTACCCGGGATCTGTCCTGTCCATCATCCCTGTATGCAGTGTTGTCGCTGTCCTCACTCGTGCATCCAGAGACAGTTCAGTCTGGTTAACAGTCACTTTCTCTCTTGATCACTTTTTTGCTATTTGTTGCCAAAAGCTGAAAACAAAATATTGCACCAAGAAAACTGCGGCTGTGGTTAAAGCAGCAACCTGCATTCTGCTGAGTTTGAAAAGTGCTACTTGGTACTTTATATATGAACCTAAGGTGATTATCGACAATGTAACGTGCTTTTGTGTTATAAAATCAAGCTATTTTACTGAGCCCGGATGGGTGGCCATTTGACTGGTTCGATCTGATTTTAACCCCATTGCTTCCATTCGCTTTAATTTTGCTGCTCAACGCTCTGATCGTCAGACAGATATTAGTTGCCAGTCGTGTCCGCAAGGGACTGAGGGGTCAGAGCAAGGAAGAGAATGGCAATGACCCAGTAATCGAGAGCAGAAGGAAGTCCGTCATTTTGCTCTTCAGCATATCCGGCAGTTTCATAATTTTGTGGTTACCATACGGTATAGACTTCTTATATTATAACATTGCAGAAGCAAGTTACTCAGATTATAATGATTCATTAATGATTTGTCATCATGTCGGATTAATGCTACACAATTTCAATTCCTGCACAAACACATTTATTTATGTGGTAACTCAGATCAAGTTCAGAGAGCATTTCAAGAGCGCGGTGAAATATCCGGTTACTCTAATTATTAAATTAATTAATAAAACACAACTGAGCTTAGCCCGGACGTGGTACCCAGTGTTTCCAGTTCAGTAATGTAATATTGATCCCTAGGTGTGCCTCGCCTGAATTGCAGGAATCGTTCGATCTCTGCATTTCATTCAGGATCAAGTTAGAAATTGGGTAACGGGTCAGGTCGCTATTTTGATTGGCAACTCTGGCATTTGTGTTTCACGTGCAGGGCAGCTATTTTGTTGAGTTTCAGCTGAGCTTCTGTCTTAGTCAGTTCATCCCTTTCATGCAACAATCCGTGTGTCTCATCCACAGTGATATCTGCTCAACAGGGAGACAGACAGAGCTGGGCTGTAGTTTACAGCACATGAGATAAAGTTTAGAGATCGATTTAAAACAATAAATCATCAGTTTCATTTACTTATTGAAAATAAGAGCAATCTAAAATTGAAGGAAGCCTGTGAATATTAATAAATAAACATGACGATTTATTGAACCGTACTACTCCTTACTTGTCAACTGGCACTTTCTAAAGTTGGCTTTTTAATGATGGCTTTCTATGAAGCGTGTGAGCTTATGGTATTTGTATTGTTATACCCGACTGTCTCTCAGCTGTGCCGTCTATTTGTCCTATTCGCTCTCTATTTCAGTATCTTTGAACTTCCTGTCTGTCTTTAGTTCTCTCAAGTCATTTGATGGGCCATCGGTGAATTCACCCTGGGGAGAAATGATTCAGCCATTGAATGCTTTAATAGATCCGGCAGTTTGAAATATCCTGGTGAATTCCCGCAGGTTGGATGTGTTTGACTGTTGTGCGTTTGGAGAGTGATTGAAAATGTATATGAGCCTGAAGGATCCAGCTTGTTCCCAAAGAATTCTGGGATACTTGATCATGTGAACTGAAAAGGTTCAGCTTGTTTCCAATGCATTCTGGGATACTTGACTATGCAGGTTTAGCGGACTGAAACACATTTGCAGACAGCAAGGGGCCTCTTCTCTTATCAAACTTCGGAATGTGTGTATATTCACAGCCTCAGGAGAGCCATTGTCAAAACAAAGCCTGGCCTCCCAAAAGAAAATGGAGCAATTAACAACCAACACTGTTCCAGTCACTGAGGGCAAAAGCCATTACGATCTTGAGCCATCCGGCTTGTTCGACAGTTAGGGATAAAATATGTTTTCTGAAACTCTAACCTATGCCTACAAAGGGGAAGAGATAGCAGCAAGAATTTGGGGAGTAGGATGAGACAACCAAAATCTGTGACTGGCATGGTCATGAGGTATCCGAGTTCAAGGGGAGGGCCCGAGAGTTGAGTAACTAACATTATAAACAACAGGGAGTAACTGTAGTGACACTGTTTGTACATGTACGCCCCATTCTGTAGTAAGTGGGCGGTGCTTATAGAAATGTATAACTTGAATGAACCGTTACTGGTCCCTCAGAGAGTGCACCCCTAGCTTGAGGAAGCTGAGTGGCTCTCCCTTATGCACAAGTCTTTTGTTTGTTTTAATAAATTCTGAACTTGTCCTCAATTCCGTCTCCGTCTGAGGTTTCTCCAAAATTCGAATCTAGCAGTTCTTGTCAGAAGTGGGATACTGCAGGTAAGGACCAGAGAAGTTAAAAACACTGGAAGTGACGGCTGAGGCGAGAACCGTGTTGTGTCCGAAGGGAAGAAGCCAGAGTAAGGATTCTAGGAGGAACACGGGGCCTTGTCCTGTCCTAAGGGGAAAGCCAGAGTAAGGCTTCAAGGAGGAACAAGGACTCGCTCGTCACCGGTGGAGCTAAAATCGTGTATGGTTCAGACAGTATAAAAGTACCCACGAATTAAATGATTCCTCACGGAGTCCGCAGACTGACGGAATTGATTAGAGATAAGTGTATATTTCTGATTTAGAGCTTAAGGTGATTCGTTTGTGCCGATTAAAGTATAAGATAGAGTATAAGAATATACGTAACAAATAATAAGGATCACATGGGTGATGAGAGGAGACCTCTTTCACCGGACATTCCGGCTATGGCCCCCAGTGTCACTGTCGTTCAACAGGTCCGAGAGGCTAATTTGAAACTTCAAAGTGAAAGGTTAAAAATGGGTGGAAAGAAACAAGCCCAGTACTTGACCAAATAAAGTGGTGGGCGGAACTAAAGGACGCCAAACAAGCCAAGTACGGGGCGGTTTTGTGTACTAGTTGGATGGATCAGATGGGACCTATAATCGTGGATAAGGGGCGGAGAACGGCCCCGTTACAAGGATTCTTGACACCCGTGAAGGAGGCTAAAGTCCAAGTCAGTAATCTCCTGCACCTGAAGTCACCCGGGACTGAGAATCTAGACGACTTAAAAAACTGAGGTGACATTGTCGAGGCTCTACAAAAAGAGACTCGAGACACGCCAACCTCAGATCTCCGGCCCCCATCGGGGACCGTAGAGGGTCAACGAGTTCAGGCCACCCAACCGACGTGACCCCCGAATACACTCGTATCTTCAGTCTGGAGCAGGGAAAGCTGCTGAGACGCCTATGTAAAACGAAAAAAATATATAAATTTAAAGTTTTATCGACATGGAAGTTAGTAATCTCTGTGCCGAGACAAATAAAAAAAAGTAAACTCCAGGATTTGCTGAGTGAAAGGAATCTTGAAAGGAAAGGGAATGCTGAGATATCAGTTTGTGTGAAAGTGTTTGTGAAAAGTGAGAAATTTTCCTGACTGTGAATGTTTAAGAAGTTACAATATTTATTTTGTCTGAAAGACTGTAAAAAAAATGTCTGACATTTTTGTTTTAGTTCCATCCAATCTTTTGTACAGAGAGCTAAAAGCTGTTTAACCCTTTGAAGACTTGTCTTGAAGGATGGACAAGCGTGTGTTGTTTTAAGTTTGTTAATTATTTTACAGCAGATAAACTTCAGCCTTGAAGTCACAGCTGCCAATGTGCCTGGAAGAAAATGAATTTGAATGTTTACAAGGCATGGGTAATTGTTTCTTTGTTAATGTGGCTATGGTTTCTTTCTTTTCCAAGTGATACTGGTTAGGTTAAAAAAAATTGATCTGGATTGAATTGGAGTTATTGAGGTTAATTAACCTATTAAAACCAGACTTTCATTGTGGCCACGGCGAAATTCTGGTTTGTGTAAATTTGTGCAGACCGCATTGAATAAGATATTTAATCGTCTGAAACCAGACTTTAAAATATTTACGTCTTGGATACAGAACGGGTTCTGTTCCAAAGCATTGGCAGAGGAATCACAAGGGAAATTCGCCTTTACTGTCAGGGATAGAAAGGATACATGTACCAGGGTCCCGCAGGGATTCCACACTAGTCCAAATATATTCCACCGGGTACTGATTCAAGCCTTAGACGAGTTAGAACTATCAAAGTATCAATGTGCCTTACTCCAATATGTCGATGACAATGATTGCATCAGAGGATGCCAAATGACACATGGGAGCATTAATAGCCACCCTCCAGTCACTTAAGAAAGCTGTCTTTAAATTGAACCCAAAAAGGCACAGTTTGGACTGTCCAAAGTAAAGTATCTAGGACACGAAATTAACCGGCAGGAAAAATAAGCAGCCATAAAAGATAGGCCAGGGCCAGTGACCGTCCGGGGAGTGAGGAAAGTGTTGGGACTATTTAGCTGCTGCAGGAATTTTATATCAGACTTTGCAGGGAAACAGAGCCGATTCAATGGTTAGTTAAAGGGGGAAGAAATACTGCCTGGTAATAACTGACCAATTTACCAGATGGGTGGCAGCATTTGCCAGCCGAGAATGCTCAGCAAGGACAGCAGCACAAATACTGGCCAGTGAAGTAATACCCAGATGGGGAGTTCCACTCAAAATTGACTCTGATAATGGTAGGCTTTTAAAAAATATATAATGAAAGAAACTTGTAAGCTGTTAAATATATCACAAAAGTGCCACATACCATATCATTCCCAGAGCTCGGGGATGGTAGAAATAATTAACAGGACACTGAAAAATGCGCTGACAAAAGCCATCCAAGAAACAGGGAAATATTGTTCGGAATTACTACCCAGCATATTAATGAGGCTCCGAGCCACCCCAGGACGGACGACCGGACTGACCCTTTATGAATTAATGACAGGAAGAGCTAAGAGACTGCCACATGATCTGGCTGGAGGGTTGGGAGAACCAGGACCAGTATAAGATAGATTATGACGATATTTAGTACAACTAAACCAGGAGGTACAAGCACTAAATACAGAAGTAAGGAACCAGCAACAGATTAAAGATCAGGAGAGACAAAGTACTGGACTTAAACCAGAGGAGTTGCCCAAAAATGGCCAACATGTAAGGACGCAAGTTATTGGAAGAAAGGGATTGGAACCTCGGTGGATGGGGCCATATACTGTATTAATGACAATTGATACATGTGTTTGTCTACAGGAACCTCCGTTTGCCTACAGGGGAAAAAAATGGATCTAAGATGGAGACATTGGAGCCAGACCAAGTCGTTGATGGGTCCCGGGGAAGAGATTTCCCCATCTCTTGGGGACCCTATGATTAAAAGGAAATAATAACGAATATTGAGCTGTCTTTTCTCCCCTATATTTGATCAGGACCGAATTTCGAAGGGCTTTGGTCTATTCTTCGGGTCACTATTTTACCTGTCTCTTTCTTACAGATGAGCATGCCCGACCTCAGTACTGCCACCACTTCCGGGGAAGGGATCCTGCGAACTCTCATTGCTATACGAATCTAACCTTCCCCGGAACTCACCCCTTGACTCGAGAGTTCCGATTATCTCCCTTTTGTGGTAGGATTACCGGACCCCTCGCTCTACATCCCAACAGAACTCAGAATATTTTATTCACCCTACCCCGCGCAGTGGAGATAGACCGGTTCCGAGACACAGCTGCTCCATGGAACCACAGGTGTCGGGACTGGAAGACCTTCCCCAGGGGATATCCACTCCCTTGTATAGGCCCTCCTACCTCCAAAGGAGGACAGTGCAACCTGTCTTCACACATCCTCGTCCGACGGGTCCTAACCCTCACATAATTACCTTAACTCAGATAAGTTACATCGATCCACTGTCACAAGGACACCGGATCCGCCACAATAAAGTAGCCTTAACCCATCTCCGAGCCTTGCGCACACGGCTAATAGCAGGACAGACCACAAGGGGGGCCAGAGACAGGCAGAGAGAGAGAGAGAGAGAGAGAGCCGGCCAGTTACCACAAGCCAGTGCTGAGACTGTTAAACGAGCTTTTTCTGTGAGATGACCACTGTTCCACACAAAACACACAAGGGTGTCTGTACCAGTAAAATCACAGGAAGAAAGGACAGTAAGAAATATGACGTCATTTACTGTTTACTGCAAGAATGTGCTATTTTGTTTTGTTTTATCTGTTCTGTTCGTGCTTAGTTAAAGTGTGAAAACACAGCTTTTTTTTGGATTGGAAATTTTTGTTTTAATTTACGTAAAGTGACGCAATTGCGTGCGCCTGACAATGTTTCGCTCCACCTTCTTAAAGACCTGCAAAGGAGTTAACCCTTTCCACTGACAGCTGTTTAAGTTCACGGAGCAACAACTTTAGTATGGAATTTAAAGACATTGGACATTATTAAATTTAAGTTTCTTAATTTTAGTTTAACATTTCCCAGAAGTAAAATTATGATTTGATAAATTAACCTCTTGGGAGTTAAGCACAGTAACAATGGATTATGTTCTTTCTTTTGTTATATGGAAGTTACCTTGTAAACTAATTGCAGCACTTCTGTTTCTAATTTTAAAACACTGTGTAAGCCACCTAGCCTGGAAATCATTTGTTTCTGAAATTACAATTGATAAGATAAATTAATAGAAATGAAATTGAACATTGACAAAACCTATCAGCTCAACAGTACTGCTGTTTGGATTTCGGGATAATTTTGAAATGACAAAATGGACTCAGGCACGATATGTTGGGTTACTTTTGGAAAAATAAAAGATCCTGTAAAATAATGATAAATAAAAAAACGCTAATAACTTGGACCGTGAGAACGTTTGATCTATGTTTTCAATCTTTAAAATTGTACTGGACAGTAAATTTTCTCCAGGGCTCATGAATGAGATATGAATGGTAATTAAAGGGAAGTGATTGAAGGTGTAAGATTGAAACAGGAAAATTACGCTACTGAATGGGAATTTTAAAAGCTTTCCAGTGAAAGTCAGGAAAAAGTAGCTAAGAATAGCAAATTGATAGCTTTCTCTTGGAGACATTTGTGTACCTGCCTCTGATGAACCTTTTTTGAAAACTGAATTTGATAGTCCGGCCACTATCCAAGACATCGGGACCATGCAGAGGAAGATGAACACAGACCTCCAGACAATCTTTTGATAAGATACCTGAAAGCCCGAGAAAGGCACATTTGGCATGATATGGAGATACCGATATGAGTGTGCAAATGTGATTCGTTACGTATGAAGCAATTACCATCCGGGAATGTATGTTGAATTTGCACTGACGAGCGGGTCTCAGACAAGTTCAGTTACTTGACAACAGCAAAACATGAAATGGTTAATGTGGCTCAGGCGAGTGAGACATATTTTAAAGCATTGACACATACTCCATCGAGAAACTATCTAATTAATGAAACAATCAGAATAGAGTTAAATTCACTGGTACCTGTTAGAGGGATTCAACATTGAAGTTGAAGTGGAGAGTTACCTGGAATCTGGATTGGGACAATTGAGGGCTAAGGAGAAATCATGTTTAGCAAGAAATATCCACAAGAGGGATAAGAGTAAAAGAGAGATCTGGAGAATCTTTTAAGTCCATGATTTGTTGTAGATGTTAAACTGTAATGTCGCTTGAAATGATTGTATGACTGGTGGTAACTGTGACTGTAATGATTGTGTTTTGTAGGTAACAGAGCGTGGGAAAAACCAGTACGAATCCAGTATGAGGTGATTTTGGTGGTGCCTCCTGTGTCACTACTACCGCAACTGCCATGCTTTATGGGTCTAACAGGACCTGTCCTATCAACCAACACGTTTTTAAGTATGAGCTGCACAATTATGTGGCACAATTCGGATACTACATTCCCCTGTTGTCTAAGGGTGTCAGTGAGCTGATGACGCGACTGAACTCCTCCCTAAAGCATTTTTATGTTTTGGAGGAAGACAACTCGAGAATAGATATTGCAATTGACAGCATAGAGGACAACTCACACTGGTGGGATATTGGGCTTAATATATCAGCACACCTTTAGATTTGTATTATTTCACACGCTCTGGTAGTGCTCCAACTTGTAATGATAGTGTATTTGATATATGTAACCTATGTAGTAAGACACATAAGCCAATTGGGTACTCATGCCTATGACTAACCAGCACCAACAAATCAATTGAGCACACCGAAAGAGAAGATCCGAAGCAACGTAGAGGAGACCCCAGGCGGGGTAACATCAGGAAAGACAGAAGAAACAGAGGAGACCCCAGGCGGGGCAGAATTTGAAAACCGGAACAGTGAAATTAATTTAATGATGGTGAAAGGTGACCACATTGGTGGATGACATTTGTAACTGGAGACTAAAGATACAGATCCATCCATGGATCCGACTGGTTTCACATGTATTAGTCGTGGTGCAGTTAGTAATTGTCCTGGCCGTGTTATATTTGATATGCAGGAAATGTAAACGTACTCAGGTGAAACAAATTGCAAAGCTAGTGGTTAAAACTGTTAATGCTTATACTGCTCCTAGTCCAAGCGTTTCAGATGATGACTTAAACAAATTGTTGGAAAAATCAAGTTTATGAATAATGAAGTAATTGTATAATGAATCAGGGAATGCCTAAATTAACTTTACTCACCTGATGCATACCTGATGCCTAGACGGAAGGCCACCCCGACAGGATTCAGACCAGACCATATGCAACAAATGTGCGGCCTACCTGGAATAGCCAATGGCCTAGTGGGGGGAGTATAGAACAAATTGGGAGGGGGGGGGGGTTACAGGTAAACCTTCATCATTCGTGCTATTTGATCCGGGAAAACCTATATGCGTTTTTGACATATTATACACTCACTGGCTTATCACACTATTTAGCGTAGAGAGCATCATTCTCCAAACCACTTCAATGGTCCTTTCCCGGTGATTGGAAGGGAGGACTGAAGGATACAGCTGGTTCCCAAATAATTCTGGGTTCTTGGCTATGCAGGTTTAGCTGACTGAAACACATATGCAGACAGCAAGGGGCCTCTTCTCTTATCAAACTGCGGAATGTGTGTATATTCACAGCCTCAGTAGAGCCATTGTCAAAACACAGCCTGGCCTCCCAAGAGATAAGGGTGCAATTAACAACCAATACTGTTCCAGTCACTGAGTGCAAAAGCCATTACGGCCTTGAGCCATTCTGCTTGTTCGACAGTTAGGGATAAAATATGTTTTCTCCAACTATAAACTATGCCTACAAAGGGGAAGAGATAACAGCAAGAATTTAGGGAGTAGGATGAGACAACAAACATCTGTGACTGGCATGGTCAGTGGGAATCCGAGTTCAATGGGAGGGCCCGACAGTTGAATGACTAACCACATAACCAATAGAGAGTAACTGTAGGGACACTGTTTGTACATGTACGCCCCATTCTGTAGCAAGTGGGCGGTGCTTATAGAAATGTATAACTTGAATGAACCGTTAATTGTCCCTCAGAGAGTGCAGCCCTAGCCTGAGGAAGCTGAGTGGCTCTCCCTTATGCAAAAGTATTTTGTTACTTTTAATAAATTCTGAACTTGTTCTTAATTCCGTCTCCCTTTGAATTTTCTCCAAATTTGCATCTAACAGTTAGTTTGAGCGACCAGATGAAGGCCGCAGGTAAGTGTCAATGGGATCGAAGCACGAAAGAAGAAACAAGCAGTAACACTCAGGCCGCCTGTCCCGCCCCGCGCTCTCCAATCTCCCGCTGCCGGAGTGAGTGAGGCGCCGACAAGCAGTAACATTCAGGCCGCCTGTCCCGCCCCGCTCTCTCCAATCACCCGCTGCCGGAGTGAGTGAGGCGGCGACAAGCAGCAACATTCAGGCCGCCTGTCCCACCCCGCTCTCTCCAATCACCCGCTGCCGGAGTGAGTGAGGCGGCGACAAGCAGCAACATTCAGGCCGCCTGCCCCGCCCCGCTCTCTCCAATCACTCGCTGCCGGAGTGAGTGAGGCGGCGACAAGCAGCAACACTCAGGCCGCCTGTCCCGCCCCGCTCTCTCCAATCACTCGCTGCCGGAGTGAGTGAGGCGGCGACAAGCAGCAACATTCAGGCCGCCTGTCCCGCCCCGCTCTCTCCAATCACCCGCTGCCGGAGTGAGTGAGGCGGCGACAAGCAGCAACATTCAGGCCGCCTGTCCCGCCCCGCTCTCTCCAATCACCCGCTGCCGGCGGAAAGCAACGAATGCCGCCTCAGACAGCGCATTACTGCACATCCCTGGGAGTGAAGACCCCACTGAAACAGAGTTGTGCATAGCTTTGCGTCTGGGATGTGTAAGAGACGATGTTGAGGTTGAGAAGAATCGTACAATTTATTTCAATTCACTGAATTTTGCAAGGGACATGTTTTATTACGACATTGCCATTAACAATTTACATTAAGAGATTACATGATAAACTGAATTAAAAACAAACCTGTTTTGAAATCCTCAGTCATGGCCCACATGACGTCACTCAAACGGGACTCACATGACGTCACACTATCATGGCCCTCATGGCGTCACACTAACACGGCCTTTGCTCTTTGCCCTGCGGGGAATGACCCCAAAATCCTTCCCCACGTCACAGGGACAGCGATTGTCCGTTTGTCAACATGGGCTCGGGGTTAGGGGTCAGGGGCGACTCCAGCCCCGCGCTCAGTTTGTGCCTCCAGGGCTGCGCAGCCTCTTGCGATGCCCGGAGCTGGCGAAACAGCCTCAATAATTGCAAATCTTCCTTTTTCTGTTAGAATAAAACAATAAGATACCAAATCTGAGATAGTGCAGTAACAAAATAATCCGGCCTAAGTCAGCTGATGTATTGCATTCAACATCCATTACTAATGCTTCAGAATACAGTTTGTGAATTGTTTTGTTGTAAAAGGAAACTGGTGCAAAAAGCAAATTCCCCTTTAGGCTGAGAATGAAGCCCAGCCGGAACCAGAAACTAGTTATCCAGTCAGTGATCAGACACTCACCACATGCTGGATCAGAGGATCAACATCATCAACCACATGTGCTGAATAGAAACTCGATTTGAAAATAACTACTTTACTCATTAAGTAAATACAGCATGTAACAACTTGCTTCAGTCTGTGCTGTTCTGTTGTGTGCAATGTGCTATCACATCAGGTAAAACGCCGCAAAACTGTTCGTCAGTTGTTTGTAATATTATGCAAGTGGAGGAAGTTCACTGTCAGCTCCCGGGAGGAGAGTGTGTGATTGACAGCTGCAGACTGTGTGCAGAGAGATAAGTGCAGGGATTTCGCTGACAGTTCCCGGGCGGAGAGTGTATTATAAAGTATTACAATTATTAACAGCACTGTAACAAGGCTTTCAGCCCAACAGGTCCATGTCGGTGTTTATGCTCCACTCGATCCTCCTCCAACACTTCTTTGTCTAAACCACTCAACATATCCTTCTATTCATTTCTCCATAATGAGATTATCTAACTTCCCCTTAAATGTCTCTGTGCTATTGGCTTCAACTATTCCTTCTGGTAGCGTATTCCACATTCAATCCACCCTCTGAGTAATGACGTTTATCCTGAATTCCCCACTTAATTTATTAGTGACAATGTTCTATTTATGGTCCATAGTTCACGAGATTGATTCCTGGGATACCGGGACTATCGTACGAGAACAGATTGAGTAAATTGGGCCTGTATTCTCTTGAATTCAGTTGAATGAGAGTGGATCTTATTCAAGGATACAACATTATTACAGGGCTTGATAGAATGGATGCTGGGAGAATGTTTCCCTTGACTTGGGAGTCGAGAACCAAGGGCCACAGCCTCAGAATAAAGGGTCGGCCATTTACAACTGAGATGAGAAGAAATTTCTTCACACAGAGTGTAGTGAATCTTTGGAATTCTCTACCCCAGAGGGCTATGGAATGCTCAGTCATTGGGTATATACAAAACAGAAGTCGATAGATGTCTGACTAGTAAAGGCATTCAGGGTAATGGCGATAGGGCGGTTGAATGGAGTTGAGGCAGATGATTAGGCATGACCTCATTGAATGGCGGAGCAGTCTCGAAGGGCCGAATGGTCTACCCCTGCTCCAATTTCTTATGTCCTTATGTTCTTATGGTGTCCCCCGCAAGTGGAAGCATCCTGTCTTCCTCTACACTAAGAAACCGCTTCATAATCCTAAATGCCTCTAACTGGTCACCCACAGTCTGCTCTTCTCCAGACAGAAGAGCCCCAGTCTGGACAATCTTTCCCGATAGTCAGTTCTGGTATAATTCTAGTAGATGATTTATTACACACCTTCTCCAGTGCCACTATGTCTTTCATATTATATGGAGACCAGATCTGCTCCCATTACTCCGGGTGTAGTCTCACCAATGATATACAAAATTCACATAGCTTCTCTGCTTTTCTATTCTATGCCTTTGGAAATTAACCCCAGTGCATTGTTTGCTTGTTTATGTCTTTACTAACCTGTGTCGCTGCATTTAGTGATTTGTGTATCTGTAACCACAGATCTCACTGTTCCTCTATCACAATTAAACACACATTTTCAAAGGAGTAGGTGGCCTCCTTATTCTTCCTACTAAAATATACTACCTCACATTTACCGATATTGAAGATAATTTTTCAATTGCAATCCCATTCTGCAAGTTTATTAATGTCTTCCTGTATTGTATCATGTCCACCTCTGATTCATCAAAACCCCCAATTTAGTGTCATGCGCAAATTGTGAACGTGTACTTCCGATTCCCGAGTGCCAATCATTGATGTAAATGCAGAGAAACAGTGGTCCCGGCACCGATCATTATGGAACTCCACTCACCATCATTTATCAATCTGAGTAACTAGCTTTAACCCCCTAATTATATGCTTTATGTTTAGTAGCCAGCTTGCTATCCATTCCGCAACTTGTGCCTTGACTCCACGTGATCTGGCCTTACTATTGAGTCTACTGCCTTATCCAAGTTTTTTTGTAATTCGACTATACAGCCTCCACTGTATCAAGAGCAGGGGTAATCTCCCCGGTATACAAACTAATATTTATCCCTCACTCAACATCATTAAAACAGATTATCTGGTCATTATCACATTGCTGTTTGTGGGACCTTGCTGTGTGCAAATTGGCGGCCGCGTTTCCTACATTAAACCATTGACTACACTTGAAAATGCTTAATTGGCTGTAAAGCGGTTTGGGACGTCCTGAGGTCGTGAAAGGCGCTGAGAGTCATTTATTATTTTAAACCTTAGCTGCACTTTCTGTTACTTCTTTAAGTAATTCAATAAGGTTCATCAACCATGACCTTCATTTTTGTAATCGGCACTGACCACTCTTTATTACATTTTCAGTTTCTAGATATTTTGCTGTTGCATCTCTGAGTAAGTATTATATTACCTTTCCTACCAGGTGCAGACTGTATGCAGAGAGATTATTGAATGAGGTTATCTGACTGTTCTCGGGGCAGAGTGTGTGATTGACAGCTGCAGACTGTGTACAGAGCGATGAGTGAAGGAAGTTCTCTGGCATTTCCCGGAGGGGTGTGTGTGATTGACTGCTGCAGATTGTGTACAGAGTGATAAGTGCCGGTATTCCTCTGTCTGTTCCCCGGGAGTTGTCAGCTCAGTTAATAACAATGCCAACGTCGAGCTCTCGATCCCTGTACAGAGCAATGACTTTCTATGGGGCGTGAAATTACTTATATTTGTACTCACGTTAAAAATGGAAAACTTCGAAAGGAAATCTGAAAAAAGAGCCTTAAAACAGTGTGTTTAATTAATATTTTTATTAAAGCGTTTCACTAATCCATTTCTATTAAATAAATTACATTGAAAGCTATTTTTACCAACCCTGGTGATATCTCACATAAACAAAAAACACAAACATGGCCATCTGTAGGTCACACAAACATGGCCGTCAGTAGGTGACACAAACATGGCCGTCTGTAGTTCACACAAACATGGCCGTCAGTAGGTGACACAAACATGGCCGTCAGTAGGTGACACAAACATGGCCGTCAGTAGGTGACACAAACATGGGCGCCCGAAGGTGTCCTTTGCCCTGCGGTGGATGACGCGGTCCCAAGGAGTAGTTAAAGCAAATAACATCGACACATTGAAGGGGAAGTTAGATAAACACATGGTGGAGAAACGAATATATTGATGGATATGGACGGAGAAGGGTTGGAGGAGGCTCAAGTGGAGCATAAACACCGGCATGGACCTTTTGGGCTGAAAGGTTTATTTCAGTACTGTAAATATTTTATAATAAACTCTCCTCCCGGGAACAGTCAAATAACTTCCTGCACTGATCTCTCTGGACACTCTCTGCAGCTGCCAATCATACACTCTCCTCCAGGGAACATCAGGTGATTCCTGCTCTTACATCAAATTGCAAAGAATTGACAGGACGTTATTCTTGTTCTTTCTGGTTGATAACCTGGGATAGCACATCGCACCCACAAGATGGATAGCTTCAGACTGAAGCTACAAATACCTGCTGTGGTTCCCTGACAGTTCCCGGGCAGAGTGTTTGTAATTGACAGATGCAGACTGCATGCAGAAATAAGTGGAGAAATGTTGAGGGTGTTAGTTGGAGGCTGGCTGCAGCTGAGAATATTAGATGGCTGTGGAGGATCTGAGAATGTTAGGTTTGGCTGGGGAGGATCTGAAGATATCAGTTGAGCAATGGAGGCACTATGGATATTCGATGGCGTGGGAAGGATCTGAGGATATTAGTTTGGGTGTTGGAGATTTCAGTATAATTTGTTGGGTGGTGATGATTGAGGATATTAGATGTGTTTGGGGAAGATCTGAAGTTATTAAGTGGGTTGGGGAGGAGCTGAGTATGTTAGGAGTGGGGAGGAGCTTAGGATATTAGATGAGGTGTGGAGGAGCTGAGGATATTAGGTGGGGTGGTGAGGAGCTGAGGATAATTGGTAGGTTGGGAAGGAGCTGAGGATAATTGTTGGGTAGGGGAGGAGCTGAGGATATTAGATAGGATGGCGAGGAGCTAAGGATACTAGGTGTGGTGAAGAGGAGCTGAGGATAATAGGTGGGGTGGCGAGGCACTGAGGATTTTATGTGGGGTGGGCAGGAGCTGAGGATAATAGTTCGGGTTGAGGAGGAGCTTAGCATATTAGATGCATAAATAGATACCGAAAGTCGTAAAGAGAGGCTGGAACAAACAGGACAGCGGATCTGTTAGTTGAAATAAATAATAACTTCAGACACTTCTTCGAAAAGCAGTAGTAGAAAGTGACAAGCAAGGAGTTTATTCTGCAATAAATCTTCAGATTTTCGAGTAAAATTCCAAAACCTCACACAGTTGTAGATGTCTACCTTTATTAATTATTATTTGTGTTTATTCAATAAAACTGATGCTTCTCTTCAAATGTGGAAGGACATCTTATAATACACATTAGAAAACTTGCAGACTGTGCTGTTAAATGACAAATGGAGTTTAACATAGATGAATGCCCGTTGATGCAGTTTTGTAGGAAAATAGAATATCATGAGGGCAGTGTGGTTGACGTTGTGTACATGAACTTTCAAAAGGCGTTTGATAAAATACCACGTAATGGACTTGTTCATAAAATTATATCCCATGAGAGTAAAGTGACAGGGCAGCATGGATACCAAATTTGCTCAGGGACAGAAAGCAGAGAGCAGTGGTGACAAGTTGTTTTTCAGACTGGAGGGAGGTATACAGTGGTGTACCACAGGGGTCGCTATTCGAGTACTGCTCGTTTTGATATACATTAATGACCTAGAGTTGAGTAAACACAACTTCATTTTATAGTTTGCAAATGAAACGAAATTCGGAAATCTAGTACATAATGAGGAGGGCAGTAACAGACTTCAGGAGGACATAGACTGACTGGGCAAAATAAGAACATAAAAAATAGGAGCAGGACTAGGCCATTCGGGACTTCGAGCCTGCTCCGCCATTCAATACGTTTATGTCTGAACTTTGTTTAAAAACAAATTCATGTAACATTTTCGAACTGACCCTCATTCCTGCATATACAGTTATCTCCTTACTCAGTTTTCTGGTATATTTTGCATTAACAGAATAAAATATCAGTGGAACCTAAAACAGACGCTAAATCCCCAGTAAAACAGATCCTATGAAGCAAATTTGGCTGGGTCTTGACCCTCATAAAATGTTCCTCAGACTGGAGGGTCCGAGAGATTTATGAAGTCCGTGACCTGATGCTGCGCTTCCCCAATGGAGTTTCTTTCCAAATCCAATCCCTTCTCTTACAACATAAACCAAACTCTGATTCAAATGTGCAGACATATGGCAGATTAAATTTAACACAGAGAATTGTGAGGTGATGCATTTGGTAGGATGAATGAGGAGATACAATATGAAATAAATGGTACAATTTTAAAGTGAGTGTTGATCAGAGAGACCTGAGGTGTTGTACACACATCTTTGAAGGTGGCAGGACAAGTTGAGAAAGCTGTTAAAAAGCATATGGGATCATTGGCTTTATTAATAGATCAATAGAGAACAAAAGCAAGGAATTCATGCTGAAACTTTATAGGCTTCAGCGGGAGTATTGTTTTCAATTCTGGGAACCAGACTTTAGGAAAGAGCTCAAGGCCTTGGAGCGGGAGCAGAAGAGATTGACCAGAATGGTGACAGGGATGAGGAACTTCAGTTATGTGGAGAGACTTGAGAAGCTGGGTTTCTTCTCCTTCGAGCAGAGGAGGTTAAGAGGAGATTTGATAGCGGTGTTCAAAATCTTAAATTCATTTGACAGCGTAAATAAGGAGCAACTGTTTCCACTGGCAGATAGGTCGTTACCCAGAGGACACAGATTCAATGTGAGTGGCAAAAGAACCAGAGACGATATGAGGAGGCTTTTTTATTTACAAAGCGAGTTGTTGTGATCTGGAATGCATTGTCTGAAAAGTTGGTGGAAGCAGATATAATAGTAACATTGAAAAGGGATTTGGAAAATATACTTGATGTAAAAAATTACCGGGGAAATAGCAGAGGAGTTTGATTAATTGGATCCCTCTACCAAAGAGCCGGCACAGGCACGATGGGCCGAATGCACTCCTTCAGCGCTGTATCATTCTATGATTCTATAATCACCTGCAATTTAGACAATAAGAAACTGAATGGGGCAGAAGGACAAAGGGATCTAGGGATACAGGTGTACAAATAATTAAAATCAGTATCACAGGTCAGCAAAGCAATTAAAATGCTAACAATGAACTGAGGTTTATTTCTAAGGCTACAGAATTCAAAAGTAGTGATCTTGGCAAAAGGTGGGAAGTGGTGTTCCATGAGGATCGTTGCTGGGAACACTCTTGTTCACCATTTACAGAAACAATTTGAACTCGAGAATCGGAAAGGCAATTTCAAAGTTTGTGGATGCCACCGAAATGGGGTTTATAGTTAATACAGAGCGGGACTGCGACAGAATACAGGAAGACGTTATTAAAGTTGCAGAATGGGATTCTAATTGGCAACGGAATTTCATTAGAGAAGTGTGAGAGAGTGCATTCTAATAGGAAGAATGAGGAGATCAAATAATACTTGGAAAATAAGTGTCTAAATGAGGTTGTGGAGAAGAGAGACGCGAGGGTACAGATATACAAGTCACAAAATGTAGTGACACATGTTAATAAGGCCATAAAAACAAAGAAAGCACTACGGTTCATTTCTCGAGGGATGGAATTGTAAAGCAGCAAGTTATGTTAAACTTGCATAGAACCTTTGTTAGAACGCTCTTAGAGTATTGTGAACATTTCTGGTCGCAATTTTATAAAATGGGCACAGAGGCACTGGAGAAGATGCAAAAAGGATTTACTAGAATGATACCAGAACTGAGAGGTTATACCGATCAGGCAAGATTTAACAGTCTGGGGCTCATTTCTTTAGCAAAGACTGAGGGATGATCAGCTAGAGTTCTTTAACAATATGAAAGGGTTTGATAGGTTGATGTAGAGAAGGCGTTTCCACTTGCGGGTGAGACCAGAACGCTGGGCCATAGATTTCAAATCGTCATATATAAATCCAATAGGGAATTCAGCAGAAACCTCATAACTCAGGGGGTGGTCAGAATGTAGAAATCGCTCCCACAAGGAGCAGTTGGTGTGAATAGAATAGATACATTCAAGGGGAAGCGAGATAAGCACATGAGGGAGAAAGGAATTGAAGAATATTGTGACTGGGTTAGATGAAGGAGGGTGGGAGGAGGCTCGTGTGGAGCACGAAAACCGACCTGGACATTGTGAGCCGAATGGCCTGTCTCTGTAATGTAAATACATTGTAAGTTGTGTTAAAGTTGTATAGGACTCACTTAGAGAACTGTGCATACCATAAAAACACTACAGAATTACTGGAGAAAGTGCGAAAAGTAATGACAATAATAAATTGCATTTATATAGCGACTTCAAAGTAGTGAAACACCAAAGGCGCTTCATTGGACGTTATCAAACAAAACTTGACACCAAGCCACATAAGGAGATATTAGGAAAGATGACCAAAATATTTTCCAAATAGGTAAGTTTTAAGGAGCATGATAAAAGGAGGAGTGAGAGTTTGAGAGGCAGAGGGGTTTAGGGAGGGGATCCCCGAGCTTAGAGTCCAGGCAGCTGAAGGCACGGCCACCAATGGTGGAGCGGTTAAAATCGGGCCTGTGCACGATGCCGGATTTGGAGGAGGCCAGAGATGTCGTGGGGTGGGGGGGGGGGGGGGGTGTTTTAGAGCTGTTGGATTTTATAGAGATAGGGAGGCCATGCAGAGATTTGAAAACAAGCAAGATAATTTAAAAATTGAGGCTTTGCCGGAATGGGAGCCAATGTAGGTCAGCGAGCACAGGGGTGGTGTGTGAACGGCTCCAGGTGTGAGTTAGGACACGGCAGCAGAGTTTTGGATTAGCTGAAGTTTATGGACGGTGGGAGATGGGATGCCGGCCAGAAGAGCGTTGGAGTAGTCAAGTCTAGAGCGAGCAAAAGTGATGGATGAATGTTTGATGAACAGATGAACTGGGGCAGATGTGGAGTTAAGCGGTGTAACGGAGGTGGAAGTGGGCTGTCCTGGTGATGGATTGGATATATGGTCGGAAAATCATCCTGCGGTCAAATACCACACCAAGGTGGCGAATGGTCTGGTTCAGCCTTAGACAGGTGCCAGGGACACGGATGGAGTCGATGGCTAGACAACGGACTTTGTGATGGGAGCCAATGGGGTCGGTCTTACAAATATTTCGTTGGACGGCACCAGGACTGAGAGTTTACAGCCACCAGAAAGATTGAACAGGTTGGGTCTTTCGGCTACAGAAGAAAGTCGACAAAGAGAAGGCCTGATAGAGGACTTGAAAATTGTAAATATTTTGAACAGTTGATGTGGATAGAATGTTTACACTTGTGGTAGAATCCTAAACTAAAGGGCCATAAATGTAAGAAAATTACTAATAAATGCAATCGGGAAATAAGGAGCAATTCCATTTCTCAGAGAGTGTTTAAAATGTGGAATTCATTACCATAGGGAGTGGTTGAGGCAAATAGCTTAGCTGCTATCAAAGGGAAATTGGACGAGTACATGAGAGAAAAGGGAATAGAAAGCAATGCTGAGAATCTGAGATGAGGTAGTTGCAATGGGAAGAGAGTCGTGTGAAGCATAATCATCAGCAAAGTCTATTTGGGCCGAATGTTTTTTTTGCTGTATATTCGATGCAATGTAATCCTCTGAACGGCAGCTCAGCTCTGTCTGCCGATCTATTGACGAGGCTCTGACTCTGGAAGCTGTAAATGGATTGCTGCACTCAATAGCTGAAATGACTCTTTACAGAAGAGCTCGGACAGACTACAACAAATTAGTGGTCCTGCACAGAAAGACAATGTGGGAACTGTCAGTCAGAAATAGTACCGTGTCCTAAACAGAGTGTTTGCCCCGCCACTGGTTGTATTTTCAGATCACCAGCGGTCCCTGATGTAATTCAGTTGCTGGACGTCTGGTGCTAAATATTAATTTCATGGACTGGAAACACTGGTACCCGCCTCTGGGGGCGGGGGGGGGGCGCTCAGTTGTTCTGATTCTTAATTAATTGAATAATTGAGGCAACCGGATATTTCACCGCACTCTTGCACTGCTCTCTGAACTTGGACTGGTCACCCCATAAATAAATGTGTTTGTGCAGCAACTTAAACTTCGCAGCATAAAGCCGACTTCCTGAAATATAGCGAAAGAACCATTGATATTATCTATTCCTACAATGCTATAATAAAAGAACTCTATAACAAATGCCAACCACAGAAGTATGAAGCTGCCAGATATGGTGAAGAGTAAAATCACAGACTTCCTTCTGCTCTCCATCTCTGGGTCACTGCGATTCTCGCCCTTGCTCTGTCTCCTCAGTCCCTTACGGACTCGACTGGCCACTAAAATGTTTCTGACTGTCAGAGCGTTGAGCAACAAAATTAAAGCGAATGGAAGCAATGGGGTTAAAACCGTATCAAACCAGTCAAATACCACCCATCCTGGCTCAGTGTAGTAGCTTGGCTTGACAATACAGAACCACGGGACATTGTCGATTATCCTTCTAGGTTCGCGTGTAAAGTAGAAGGGGACGTTTTTTAAACAGAGCAGAATGCAACTTGTTGCTAGAACCACAGCTGCAGTTTTCTCGGTGCAATATTTTGTTTTCAGCTTTTGGCAGCAAATGGCCACAAATCGATCAAAGGTGAAAGTGACGGTGAACCACACAGAACAATCTGCGGCTGCCACAGTCAGGACAAAGGTAACACTACACACAGGGGTGGTGTCCAGGATAGATCCCGGGAAATAATACCATCTGAATCGCCTCAGTATGCACTCAGTGATAATGAACAGTAGATCCGCCGCTGCCATGGCCACCAGGTAGCGAGTGGTGCAGGTGGAGAGCCCGCACTTTCCCCGGGACAGGATCAGAATCGCCACTAAATTAACTGTAAAAAAGAGAAGGGAAAGGAGACTGAAAATTACTGATCAAACATTCTCCGTGTCTGAGCCCAGACACTAAGGCCTGGATTTTTGCCAACCCTAATCTGTTGTGTTAGGGTCGTGTCAGAGATTAAATTTTTAAAATCTCATCATAAACCCAACTTGTGTCCAACCTGCCCACTTCCGAGTGTAACGGAGACGGGACGGTGGCGGGGGAGGTTGGAGGGAGAAGCAGGGCTCCCATGAGGCGGGTTGGAAATGTAATTATTTTAATGAGACTGGCAGCCTCTGATTTTACATGTTTTACAGGATTAACAGTAGCCGGCCTGGTTTTCCAGTCCTCGGGAATCCCAGCAGCTGAGGAGTGGCGAGGCCAGCGTCGGGGAGAGTTTTAATGCATTCACAACACTGCTTGTAGACCAGGAGGAGCAGGAGTGCTTCCCCCCGGCCTCCCAATCTCCCCACCCCGTGGAGCCCACCCCCGTAAAAAGATACAAGAGTCGGAGATTGGAATTAATCGTGTCGAGGATAGGACCCCGCCCCCCCGGATCGGATACCCTTCCAGGATCGGTCACCACACACGGGATCAAATACATTTTGGGATCGAACTTCTCCCCGCCGGTGTCGGGATTCAGATCCGACCCACAATGCCCACAATTGGACAACCCCTCCTGCCCAGGAAATCCCTCCCCCCGGAATCAGACACCACCCGGGGTCGGGAATCGTACCTCCCCCCGGTGTGGGGTCAAACCCTCCTGGGCTGGGACACCCCCTCCCGTATTCGGGGATTGGAACCAACACCAGGATCGGACACCCCGCCCCCATCCCGGGATGTCAAACCATATCCAGTCCGCTGTGATTTTGAGGCCAGCTCGGGTTTACTGAAATCTCGCCGAAGAGAGGCGGACGGACATGGCCAGAAACATTAAGGGGCATCTGGAGCGCAGCTCCGACCTGAGAAGGAAGGAACTCACTCGTGTTGTGGGACATTAGGTGAAGCATGAAACGCTAGATGCGGATTCAGAGCCTGAATAAGAAAGAGAGATTGGTGAAATGCAGAATTAAACTCTGTCAAATAACAATTGAATATTTTCATCAAACATCTTCAAGATATTGATTTCAGAAATGGGGGAGATAATGGCCCAAAAATTAGTGTTGATACGCGAGAGTACGCATTGTGTACTCTCGCGTATTCTGTCTCCAATTGCCGGTTTTCTGCATCCACTGCGCATGCGCTGAAAACCGGCACTTGGTGATTTCAAAAGGAGGCGGTTTCTAAGTGAACCGTGTGCACGCTACAGGCTGCACGCACGCAGAGCACTTAGTGCTTTGAACGCGCAGGTCAGCATGGAAGATTTTACACATAAAAAAGGTGTAAGAGCCTCTTTTAACAAGGTAAGTACTTAATTAAGTATTATTTTGATATTTTTTTAACAGGTATATCTTTTTTTAGAGACTTTAAAGACAGGTAAGTTTATTTTTATAACTTTTTAAAAGATTTTAAAATTTACAAAAATTAAATTTTTTGTTTAAAATGGTTAATTTATTTAACTATACTTATTTTACTAATGTGATGTTTTTTTAAAAATTTAATTGAGGTTTAGCTGTTCTTTTGGGGTGGTATAGTATTCATAGCTTTCACAGCACTTATGTGAAAGCTATGAATGAAAGATGGTGTGCTGCCATTGGCTCTAACTGAGTCACGTGATCCCACAGCTCCCACGAATTAACTGCGCCTGTGGGATACGGAAGCACTGCACAGCTGCTGTCCAGAACATCAAGTTCGTGCGAGCTGGAACTGAAAAAGCCAGCGCGCAGTGAGAGATCGCGGGGAGGCCTTACCCTCGCACGAAGGCTCCCTCACGAATTTTTGCGCCAATTTATAAAGCAATCAAAGAGAGGATAAGATATTTGGTTCGGATGGATTGCATCCACGCAAACTAATAAAGATAAGGAACAGATAACAGAGGCACTATTACATATTGATAAAAAGTCATAGAAAAAGAAATACTGCCAGGGGACTGGCGGAGAGCTAATGTTATTCCTGCATTTTAAAAGGGAGATTGAAAAAGTCCAAGGACCTGTAGTTAGCATAACCGTGGTGATAGGACATATAATGGAATCCTTACTCCAATATAACAGAAAAAAACATAAAAACACAAAATCTAAGAAAGGTTAGTCAGAACGTATTCCAAAAAGAAATGTCATGCTTGACCAAACTTAGTAAATTCTTTGAGTAAGTATCAGTAAATGTAGATAAGGGTAATTTGATAGATGTAATATACTTTGATTTTCTAAACCCCTTCGATAAGTTGCAGACCTCGATAAGTCCCATTGCAGACTCATGACTAATCTCAGAGCAAGTGGAGCAAAGGGACAAGCAGCAGAATGGATAGCAAGCTCGCTATAAAAACAGAGAACATGGAGTAGGGGATAAAGGAATTTACTCAGATTAGCGGAAGGTGAGAAGTGGTCTTCCACATGGACTGGCGCTGGGACCACAGTTGTTCACCATTTACATAATCGATATGGACTTGGGAAGCTGAAGCACAAATTCAACATTTGCAGGCGAATCCAATTTGGGAGTACAGTTAATACAGTGAAAGTATGCAACAAAATACCTCAAGACAGTAATAAAATTGCAGAATGGGCGTTTAAATGGTATATTAATGTCAATGTAGCTAAGTGTGAGGTGCTGAATTTTGTTATGAAGAATGAGGTTCTCAAATATCCATTGGAAAAAAGAGTCTGAATGGGGTGGAGGGCAATGGGTTTTCGGGCTACAGACTCACAAATCATTTAAAGTAGCAAGGCAGGTTAACAAGGCCATCAAATACAGACACAGCACTGGGGTACATTTCTAGAGGAATGGACTCGAAAAGCAAAGAGGTTCTGTTAAATTTGTAGAACCCTGGTAATACCGTACTTAGCATACTGTGTAGAGTTCAGGACTCCATATTACAAAATGGATATCGAGGCACTGCGGAAGGTCCAAATATTTTACAAGGATGATACCAGAACTGAGAGATTATAACTGTCAGGATACATTGAATAGGCTGGGGCTCTTTCCTCTGGAGTAGAGAAGGCTGAGGGGTGAACAGATACAGACCGAGGGAACAGAACAACATCAATGCATTTCTCTTTCTGCGCTGAGAGCCAAAGATATTCAACCAGCAGCAAAAATCTTCACCTTTACATTCGTAAAACACGAAGGCAGCTCCATGGAAGGGAAAGATCAGTCACCTGAAAAAATGGTTTCAAAGTCGATCTGTCTTCTTCCACATCAGTTAATGACCCACACACAGTGCAATTCTACAGTGACAGATAGTCCCAGTAATACCTGGCCACTGGGGTCAGATGTTCCACTCCTGTTAGTGACCCACATTCAGTACAATTCTACAGTGACAGATAATCCCTGTAATTGATGGTCACTGGGGTCATGTGTTCCACAGCTGTTAGTGACCCACACTCAGTACAATTCTGCAGTGACAGATACTCCCAGTAATACATGGCCACTGGGGACAGGTGTTCCACTCTGGTTGGTGACGCACACTCAGTACAGTTCTACAGTGACAGATACTCCCAGTAATACATGGCCACTGGGGACAGGTGTTCCACTCCGGTTAGTGACCCACACTCAGTACAGTTCTACAGTGACAGATATTCCCAGTAATACATGGCCACTGGGGACAGGTGTTCCACTCCGGTTAGTGACCCACACTCAGTGCAAATCTGCAGTGACAGATACTCCCAGTAATACATGGCCACTGGGGTCAGGTGTTCCACTCCGGTTAGTGACCCACACTCAGTGCAATTCTGCAGTGACAGATACTCCCAGTAATACATGGCCACTGGGGTCAGGTGTTCCACTCCGGTTAGTGACCCACACTCAGTACAATTCTACAGTGACAGATATTCCCAGTAATACATGGCCACTCCGGTCAGGTGTTCCACTCCGGTTAGTGACCTAGACTCAGTACAATTCTACAGTGACAGATACTCCTCCGAATGCCTTCTCTCAGGGAATTGCCCGCACTGTGTTCTGATTCAACAGTAAAGGATTTTCCATTAAAGGCAATAACTTCACAATTCAGCGAGATAGAAACAGAGGTTTATTTTATGTTGAGGCAATGGAATAAACCCGCCGACGTAACTCAGGACATTACCGAATTGTTATCACTGATCGGGTGTCTCTATAATGGGAATCACTAGATCAGCATGTAGCATTGTCCGTCAAAGAGCAAAACCACAGATAAGCTCACACACAGATTTACACAACTTCAATAGTTACAGTCACTTACCAAGAACACCAACGACAGCAACGGTCATGTAGTATATTTTCGCTATTTTGTCAATTGGTCGATGCATTTTCTACGTGAAGCGACTTGCCCTTCGTGCTGCAGGAAATCTCTCTGAATTGAATTCTAAGGCGATACATTCCCAGAGCCTTTAATTTATACACTGCGGGATCTCCACGGGGACATTGAGGTTGCAACATCGTTCAAAATAGTTATTTTTAAAATTTGAAAAAACAGATTACGACAGCCGAGTTATGTCCCTGTTGTGATGAAGTATATTTAATGCTGAGATTGAAATTGAAAACCCCAAAGACTGGAGAATTCTGATCACATTATTGAAGTAATGCAAATTGCCAGCTGTATTCTCCCAGCAATGGCGATGTTGTTTCAAACACCATCAGGCCCATCTCTAGCCCTCATATTGTTTCGGTGATGTCCTTCCCTCTGCTGTGGCCATTCAGTAATTATATTACAAATGTTAGAGTGTCCTCTCAGGGCTGGTCTGTTGTACTCTGTGATGTGGCTGCCAGATTTAAATGTGGCCATTCAGTTAAGAAATTAAAGTGTGGAGTTCGTGTCGATCGATTCTCCATCCAGTACAACCCCTCACTAATAAAGCCCATCAAATCTACATACATTCTCAAACTAATAAACTACCTCTAATAAAAATATCCAAACTGAAGCAGCCCCTCATTAAAATACAGCACCTCAAATTAATACAGCCCCTCAAACTAATACAGCCCCTCAAACTAAAACAGCCCCTCAAAGTAATACAGCCCCTCAAACTAATATATTACCTCAAACTAATACAGTCCCTCAAAGTAATACAGCCCCTCAAACAAACACAGTATCGCAAACTAATACAGCCCCTTGTCTGTCTTTCCCTCTGTTTTCCTTGTATATCTCACCCTCTGTTTCCCTTGTCTGTCTCTCCCTCTGTTTCCCTTGTCTGTCTTTCCCTCTGTTTTCCTTGTCTATCTCACCCTCTGTTTCCCTTGTCTGTCTCTCCATCTGTTTCCCTTGTCTGTCTCTCTCTCTCTTTCGCTTGTCTGTCTCTCCCTCTGTTTCCCATGTCTCTCTCTAACTCTGTTTCACCTGTCTCTCTCTCCCTCTGCTTCCCTTATCTGTCTCTCCCTCTGTTTTCCTTGTCTGTCTCTCTATGTGTTTTCCCTGTCTGTCTCTCCATCTGTTTAACTTGTCTGTCTCTCTCTCTCTCTCTGCTTCACTTGTCTGTGTCTCCCACTTTTTCCCATGTCTCTCTCTCCCTCTGTTTCCCTTGTCTCTCTATCCCTCTGTTTCCCTTGTCTGTCTCTCCCTCTGTTCCCTTGTCTGTCTCTCCCTCTGTTTCCCATGTCTATCTCTCCCTCTGTATCCCATGTCTGTCTCTCCCTCTGTTTCCCTTGTCTGTCTCTCCCTCTGTTTCCCTTGTCTGTATCTCCCTCTGTTTCCCATGTGTCTCTCTCCCTCTGTTTCCCTTGTCTGTCTCTCCCTCTGTTTCCCTTGTCTGTATCTCCCTCTGTTTCCCTTGTCTCTCTATCCCTCTGTTCACCTTGACTGTCTCTCCCTCTGTTTCCCTTGTCTGTATCTCCCTCTGTTTCCCTTGTCTCTCTATCCCTCTGTTCACCTTGTCTGTCTCTCCCTCTGTTTCCCATGTGTCTCTCTCCATCTGTTTCCCTTGTCTGTCTCTCTATGTGTTTCCCTTGTCTGTCTGTCCCTCTGTTTCCCTTGTCTGTCTCTTCCTCTGTATCCCTTGTCTGTCTGTCCCTCCCTCTGTTTCCCTTTTCTGTCTCTCCCTATGTTTCCCTTGTCTGTCTCTCCCTCTGTCTCCCTTGTCTGGCGCTCACTCTGTTTCCCTTGTCTGTGTCTCCCTCTGTTTCCCTTGTCTGTCTTTCCCTCTGTTTCCCTTGTCTGTCTCTCTCTGTGTTTCCCTTGTCTGCCTCTTCCTCTGTTTCCCTTGTCTGTCATTCCCTCTGTTTCCCTTATCAGTCTCTCCCTCTGTTTCCCTTGTCTGTCTATCCCTCTGTTTTCCTTGTCTGTCTCTCCCTCTGTTTCCCTTGTCTGTCTCTCCCTCTGTTCCCCTTGACTGTCACTCCCTCTGTTTCCCTTGTCTGTCTCTCTATGTGTTTCCCTTGTCTGTCTCTCCTTCTGTTTCCCTTGTCTGTCTCTTCCTCTGTATCCCTTGTCTGTCTCTCTCTCCCTCTGTTTCCCTTGTCTGTCTCTCCCGATGTTTCCCTTGTCTGTCTCTCCATCTGTTTCTCTTGTCTGTCTCTCTCTCTGTTTCCCTTGTCTGTCTCTCCCTCTGGTTCCCTTGACTGTCTCTCCATCTGTTTCTCTTGTCTGTCTCTCTCTCTGTTTCCCTTGTCTTTCTCTCCCTCTGGTTCGCTTGTCTGTCTCTCCCTCTGTTTCCCTTGTCTGTCTATCCCTCTGTTTTCCTTGTCTCTCTCTCCCTCTGTTTCCCTTGTCTCTCTCTCCTTCTGTTTAACTTGTCTGTCTGCATGTCCGTTTACATTGTCTCTCTCTCCCTCTGTTTCCTTTGTCCCTCACTGCCTCTGTTTCTATTGTCTGTCTCTCCCTCTGTTCCCCTTGGCTGTCTCTCCCTCCGTTTCCCGTATCTGTCTCTCCCTCTGTTTCCCTTGTCTGTCTCTACCTCTGTTTCCCTTGTCTGTCGCTCCCTCTGTTTCCCTTGTCTGTCTCTCCCTCTGTTTCCCTTGTCTGTCTCTCCCTCTGTTTCCCTTGTCTCTCTCTCCCTTTGTTTCCCTTCTCTGTCTCTCCCTCTGTTTCCCTTGTCTGTCTCTCCCTCTGTTTCCCTTGTCTGTCTCTCCCCCAGATTCCCTTGTCTGTCTCTCCCTCTGTTTCCCTTGTCTGTCTCTCTTTCCCCATGTTTCCCTTGTCTGTCTCTCCCTCTTTTCCCCTTGTCTGTCTCTCCCTCTGATTCCCTTGTCTGTCTCTCCCTCTGTTTCCCTTGTCTGTCTCTCTCTCTCCCCATGTTTCCCTTGTCTGTCTCTCCCTCTGTTTCGCGTGTCTGTCTCTTTCTCCCTTTTTGTCTTGTCTGTCTCTCCCTCTGTTTCCCTTTACTTTCTCTCCCTCTGTTTCCCTTGTCTGTCTATCCCTCTGTTTCGCTTGTCTGTCTCTCTCTCCCTGTTTGTCTTGTCTGTCTCTCACTCTGTTTCCCTTGTCTGTCTCTCTCTCCCTGTTTGTCTTGTCTGTCCCTCCCTATGTTTCCCTTGTCTGTATCTCCATTTGTTTCCCTTGTCTGTCTCTCCCTCTGTTTCCCTTGTCAGTCTCTCCCTCTGTTTCCCTTGTCTCTTTTTCCCTCTGTTTCCCTTGTCTGTATCTCCGTCTATTCCCTTTTCCGTCTCTCGCTCTGTTTCCCTTGTCTGTCTCTCCCTCCGATTCCCTTGTCTGTCTCTCCCTCTGTATCCCTTGTCTCTCTCTCCCTCTGTTTCCCTTGTCTCTCTATCCCTCTGTTTCCCTTGTCTGTCTCTCCGTCTGCTTCCCTTTTCTGTCTCTCGCTCTATTTCCCTTGTCTTTCTCTCCCTCTGTTTCCCATGTCTCTCTCTCCCTCTGTTTCCCTTGTCTCTCTATCCCTCTGTTTCCCTTGTCTGTCTCTCCCTCTGTTCCCTTGTCTGTCTCTCCCTCTGTTTCCCATGTCTATCTCTCCCTCTGTATCCCATGTCTGTCTCTCCCTCTGTTTCCCTTGTCTGTCTCTCCCTCTGTTTCCCTTGTCTGTATCTCCCTCTGTTTCCCATGTGTCTCTCTCCCTCTGTTTCCCTTGTCTGTCTCTCCCTCTGTTTCCCTTGTCTGTCTCTCCCTCTGTTTCCCTTGTCTGTATCTCCCTCTGTTTCCCTTGTCTCTCTATCCCTCTGTTCACCTTGACTGTCTCTCCCTCTGTTTCCCTTCTGGGTCACTCCATCTGTTTCCCTTGTCTGTCTCTCTATGTGTTTCCCTTGTCTGTCTCTCCCTCTGTTTCCCTTGTCTGTCTCTTCCTCTGTATCCCTTGTCTGTCTGTCCCTCCCTCTGTTTCCCTTTTCTGTCTCTCCCTATGTTTCCCTTGTCTGTCTCTCCCTCTGTCTCCCTTGTCTGGCGCTCACTCTGTCTCCCTTGTCTGTGTCTCCCTCTGTTTCCCTTGTCTGTCTTTCCCTCTGTTTCCCTTGTCTGTCTCTCTCTGTGTTTCCCTTGTCTGCCTCTTCCTCTGTTTCCCTTGTCTGTCATTCCCTCTGTTTCCCTTATCAGTCTCTCCCTCTGTTTCCCTTGTCTGTCTATCCCTCTGTTTTCCTTGTCTGTCTCTCCCTCTGTTTCCCTTGTCTGTCTCTCCCTCTGTTCCCCTTGACTGACACTCCCTCTGTTTCCCTTGTCTGTCTCTCTATGTGTTTCCCTTGTCTGTCTCTCCTTCTGTTTCCCTTGTCTGTCTCTTCCTCTGTATCCCTTCTCTGTCTCTCTCTCCCTCTGTTTCCCTTGTCTGTCTCTCCCGATGTTTCCCTTGTCTGTCTCTCCATCTGTTTCTCTTGTCTGTCTCTCTCTCTGTTTCCCTTGTCTCTCTCTCCCTCTGGTTCCCTTGACTGTCTCTCCATCTGTTTCTCTTGTCTGTCTCTCTCTCTGTTTCCCTTGTCTGTCTCTCCCTCTGGTTCCCTTGTCTGTCTCTCCCTCTGTTTCCCTTGTCTGTCTATCCCTCTGTTTTCCTTGTCTCTCTCTCCCTCTGTTTCCCTTGTCTCTCTCTCCTTCTGTTTAACTTGTCTGTCTGCCTGTCCGTTTACATTGTCTCTCTCTCCCTCTGTTTCCTTTGTCCCTCACTGCCTCTGTTTCCATTGTCTGTCTCTCCCTCTGTTCCCCTTGGCTGTCTCTCCCTCCGTTTCCCGTGTCTGTCTCTCCCTCTGTTTCCCTTGTCTGTCTCTACCTCTGTTTCCCTTGTCTGTCGCTCCCTCTGTTTCCCTTGTCTGTCTCTCCCTCTGTTTCCCTTGTCTGTCTCTCCCTCTGTTTCCCTTGTCTCTCTCTCCCTTTGTTTCCCTTGTCTGTCTCTCCCTCTGTTTCCCTTGTCTGTCTCTCCCTCTGTTTCCCTTGTCTGTCTCTCCCCCAGATTCCCTTGTCTGTCTCTCCCTCTGTTTCCCTTGTCTGTCTCTCTTTCCCCATGTTTCCCTTGTCTGTCTCTCCCTCTTTTCCCCTTGTCTGTCTCTCCCTCTGATTCCCTTGTCTGTCTCTCCCTCTGTTTCCCTTGTCTGTCTCTCTCTCTCCCCATGTTTCCCTTGTCTGTCTCTCCCTCTGTTTCGCGTGTCTGTCTCTTTCTCCCTTTTTGTCTTGTCTGTCTCTCCCTCTGTTTCCCTTTACTTTCTCTCCCTCTGTTTCCCTTGTCTGTCTATCCCTCTGTTTCGCTTGTCTGTCTCTCTCTCCCTGTTTGTCTTGTCTGTCTCTCACTCTGTTTCCCTTGTCTGTCTCTCTCTCCCTGTTTGTCTTGTCTGTCCCTCCCTATGTTTCCCTTGTCTGTATCTCCATTTGTTTCCCTTGTCTGTCTCTCCCTCTGTTTCCCTTGTCTGTCTCTCCCTCTGTTTCCCTTGTCTCTTTTTCCCTCTGTTTCCCTTGTCTGTATCTCCGTCTATTCCCTTTTCCGTCTCTCGCTCTGTTTCCCTTGTCTGTCTCTCCCTCCGATTCCCTTGTCTGTCTCTCCCTCTGTATCCCTTGTCTCTCTCTCCCTCTGTTTCCCTTGTCTCTCTATCCCTCTGTTTCCCTTGTCTGTCTCTCCGTCTGCTTCCCTTTTCTGTCTCTCGCTCTATTTCCCTTGTCTTTCTCTCCCTCTGTTTCCCATGTCTCTCTCTCCCTCTGTTTCCCTTGTCTCTCTATCCCTCTGTTTCCCTTGTCTGTCTCTCCCTCTGTTCCCTTGTCTGTCTCTCCCTCTGTTTCCCATGTCTATCTCTCCCTCTGTATCCCATGTCTGTCTCTCCCTCTGTTTCCCTTGTCTGTCTCTCCCTCTGTTTCCCTTGTCTGTATCTCCCTCTGTTTCCCATGTGTCTCTCTCCCTCTGTTTCCCTTGTCTGTCTCTCCCTCTGTTTCCCTTGTCTGTCTCTCCCTATGTTTCCCTTGTCTGTATCTCCCTCTGTTTCCCTTGTCTCTCTATCCCTCTGTTCACCTTGACTGTCTCTCCCTCTGTTTCCCTTCTGGGTCACTCCATCTGTTTCCCATGTCTGTCTCTTCCTCTGTATCCCTTGTCTGTCTGTCCCTCCCTCTGTTTCCCTTTTCTGTCTCTCCCTATGTTTCCCTTGTCTGTCTCTCCCTCTGTCTCCCTTGTCTGGCGCTCACTCTGTTTCCCTTGTCTGTGTCTCCCTCTGTTTCCCTTGTCTGTCTTTCCCTCTGTTTCCCTTGTCTGTCTCTCTCTGTGTTTCCCTTGTCTGCCTCTTCCTCTGTTTCCCTTGTCTGTCATTCCCTCTGTTTCCCTTGACTGACACTCCCTCTGTTTTCCTTGTCTGTCTCTCCCTCTGTTTCCCTTGTCTGTCTCTCCCTCTGTTCCCCTTGACTGACACTCCCTCTGTTTCCCTTGTCTGTCTCTCTATGTGTTTCCCTTGTCTGTCTCTCCTTCTGTTTCCCTTGTCTGTCTCTTCCTCTGTATCCCTTGTCTGTCTCTCTCTCCCTCTGTTTCCCTTGTCTGTCTCTCCCGATGTTTCCCTTGTCTGTCTCTCCATCTGTTTCTCTTGTCTGTCTCTCTCTCTGTTTCCCTTGTCTGTCTCTCCCTCTGGTTCCCTTGACTGTCTCTCCATCTGTTTCTCTTGTCTGTCTCTCTCTCTGTTTCCCTTGTCTGTCTCTCCCTCTGGTTCCCTTGTCTGTCTCTCCCTCTGTTTCCCTTGTCTGTCTATCCCTCTGTTTTCCTTGTCTCTCTCTCCCTCTGTTTCCCTTGTCTCTCTCTCCTTCTGTTTAACTTGTCTGTCTGCCTGTCCGTTTACATTGTCTCTCTCTCCCTCTGTTTCCTTTGTCCCTCACTGCCTCTGTTTCCATTGTCTGTCTCTCCCTCTGTTCCCCTTGGCTGTCTCTCCCTCCGTTTCCCGTGTCTGTCTCTCCCTCTGTTTCCCTTGTCTGTCTCTACCTCTGTTTCCCTTGTCTGTCGCTCCCTCTGTTTCCCTTGTCTGTCTCTCCCTCTGTTTCCCTTGTCTGTCTCTCCCTCTGTTTCCCTTGTCTCTCTCTCCCTTTGTTTCCCTTCTCTGTCTCTCCCTCTGTTTCCCTTGTCTGTCTCTCCCTCTGTTTCCCTTGTCTGTCTCTCCCCCAGATTCCCTTGTCTGTCTCTCCCTCTGTTTCCCTTGTCTGTCTCTCTTTCCCCATGTTTCCCTTGTCTGTCTCTCCCTCTTTTCCCCTTGTCTGTCTCTCCCTCTGATTCCCTTGTCTGTCTCTCCCTCTGTTTCCCTTGTCTGTCTCTCTCTCTCCCCATGTTTCCCTTGTCTGTCTCTCCCTCTGTTTCGCGTGTCTGTCTCTTTCTCCCTATTTGTCTTGTCTGTCTCTCCCTCTGTTTCCCTTTACTTTCTCTCCCTCTGTTTCCCTTGTCTGTCTATCCCTCTGTTTCGCTTGTCTGTCTCTCTCTCCCTGTTTGTCTTGTCTGTCTCTCACTCTGTTTCCCTTGTCTGTCTCTCTCTCCCTGTTTGTCTTGTCTGTCCCTCCCTATGTTTCCCTTGTCTGTATCTCCATTTGTTTCCCTTGTCTGTCTCTCCCTCTGTTTCCCTTGTCTGTCTCTCCCTCTGTTTCCCTTGTCTCTTTTTCCCTCTGTTTCCCTTGTCTGTATCTCCGTCTATTCCGTTTTCCGTCTCTCGCTCTGTTTCCCTTGTCTGTCTCTCCCTCCGATTCCCTTGTCTGTCTCTCCCTCTGTATCCCTTGTCTCTCTCTCCCTCTGTTTCCCTTGTCTCTCTATCCCTCTGTTTCCCTTATCTGTCTCTCCGTCTGCTTCCCTTTTCTGTCTCTCGCTCTATTTCCCTTGTCTTTCTCTCCCTCTGTTTCCCTTGTCTGTCTCTCCCTCTGTTTCCCTTGTAGCTCTGTCCTTCTGTTTACCTTGTCTGCCTCTTCCTCTGTTTCATTGTCTGTCTCTCCCTCTGTTTCCTTGTCTGACTCTCACTCTGTTTCCCTTGTCTGTGACTCCCTCTGTTTCCCTTGTCTGTCTCTCTCTTCTATTACCTTGTCTGTCCCTCCTTCTGTTTCCCTTGTCTGTCTGTTTCTCTGTTTCCCTTGTCGGTCTGTCCATCTGTTTCCCTTGTCTCTCTATCCCTCTGTTCCCCTTGACTGTCACTCCCTCTGTTTCCCTTGTCGGTCACTCCATCTGTTTCCCTTGTCTGTCTCTCCATCTGCTTCCCTTATCTGTCTCTCCTTCTGTTTCCCTTGTCTGTCTCTTCCTCTGTATCCCTTGTCTCTCTCTCCCTCTGTCTCCTTGTCTGTCCCTCCTTCTGTTTCCCTTGTCTGTCTTTTTCTCTGTTTCCCTTGTCGGTCACTCCATCTGTTTCCCTTGTCTGTCTCTCCCTCTGTTTTCCTTGTCTGTCTCTCCCTCTGTTCCCCTTGACTGTCACTCCCTCTGTTTCCCTTGTCTGTCTCTCTATGTGTTTCCCTTGTCTGTCTCTCCTTCTGTTTCCCTTGTCTGTCTCTTCCTCTGTATCCCTTGTCTGTCTCTCTCTCCCTCTGTTTCCCTTGTCTGTCTCTCCCGATGTTTCCCTTGTCTGTCTCTCCATCTGTTTCTCTTGTCTGTCTCTCTCTCTGTTTCCCTTGTCTGTCTCTCCCTCTGGTTCCCTTGACTGTCTCTCCATCTGTTTCTCTTGTCTGTCTCTCTCTCTGTTTCCCTTGTCTGTCTCTCCCTCTGGTTCCCTTGTCTGTCTCTCCCTCTGTTTCCCTTGTCTGTCTATCCCTCTGTTTTCCTTGTCTCTCTCTCCCTCTGTTTCCCTTGTCTCTCTCTCCTTCTGTTTAACTTGTCTGTCTGCCTGTCCGTTTACATTGTCTCTCTCTCCCTCTGTTTCCTTTGTCCCTCACTGCCTCTGTTTCCATTGTCTGTCTCTCCCTCTGTTCCCCTTGGCTGTCTCTCCCTCCGTTTCCCTTGTCTGTCTCTCCCTCTGTTTCCCTTGTCTGTCTCTCCCTCTGTTTCCCTTGTCTCTCTCTCCCTTTGTTTCCCTTCTCTGTCTCTCCCTCTGTTTCCCTTGTCTGTCTCTCCCTCTGTTTCCCTTGTCTGTCTCTCCCCCAGATTCCCTTGTCTGTCTCTCCCTCTGTTTCCCTTGTCTGTCTCTCTCTCCCCATGTTTCCCTTGTCTGTCTCTCCCTCTTTTCCCCTTGTCTGTCTCTCCCTCTGTTTCCCTTGTCTGTCTCTCTCTCTCCCCATGTTTCCCTTGTCTGTCTCTCCCTCTGTTTCGCGTGTCTGTCTCTTTCTCCCTTTTTGTCTTGTCTGTCTCTCCCTCTGTTTCCCTTTTCTGTCTCTCCCTCTGTTTCCCTTGTCTGTCTATCCCTCTGTTTCGCTTGTCTGTCTCTCTCTCCCTGTTTGTCTTGTCTGTCTCTCACTCTGTTTCCCTTGTCTGTCTCTCTCTCCCTGTTTGTCTTGTCTGTCCCTCCCTATGTTTCCCTTGTCTGTATCTCCATTTGTTTCCCTTGTCTGTCTCTCCCTCTGTTTCCCTTGTCTGTCTCTCCCTCTGTTTCCCTTGTCTCTTTTTCCCTCTGTTTCCCTTGTCTGTATCTCCGTCTATTCCCTTTTCCGTCTCTCGCTCTGTTTCCCTTGTCTGTCTCTCCCTCCGATTCCCTTGTCTGTCTCTCCCTCTGTTTCCCTTGTCTCTCTCTCCCTCTGTTTCCCTTGTCTCTCTATCCCTCTGTTTCCCTTGTCTGTCTCTCCGTCTGCTTCCCTTTTCTGTCTCTCGCTCTATTTCCCTTGTCTTTCTCTCCCTCTGTTTCCCTTTTCTGTCTCTCCCTCTGTTTCCCTTGTAGCTCTGTCCTTCTGTTTCCCTTGTCTGCCTCTTCCTCTGTTTCATTGTCTGTCTCTCCCTCTGTTTCCCTTGTCTGACTCTCACTCTGTTTCCCTTGTCTGTGACTCCCTCTGTTTCCCTTGTCTGTCTCTCTCTTCTATTACCTTGCCTGTCCCTCCTTCTGTTTCCCTTGTCTGTCTGTATCTCTGTTTCCCTTGTCGGTCTGTCCATCTGTTTCCCTTGTCTCTCTATCCCTCTGTTCCCCTTGACTGTCACTCCCTCTGTTTCCCTTGTCGGTCACTCCATCTGTTTCCCTTGTCTGTCTCTCCATCTGCTTCCCTTATCTGTCTCTCCTTCTGTTTCCCTTGTCTGTCTCTTCCTCTGTATCCCTTGTCTCTCTCTCCCTCTGTCTCCTTGTCTGTCTCTCACTCTGTTTCCCTTGTCTGTGACTCCCTCTGTTTCCCTTGTCTGTCCCTCCTTCTGTTTCCCTTGTCTGTCTGTTTCTCTGTTTCCCTTGTCGGTCACTCCATCTGTTTCCCTTGTCTGTCTCTCCCTCTGTTTCCCTTCTCTGTCTCTCCCTCTGTCACCCTTGTCTGTCTCTTATTCTGTTATCTTGTCTGTGTCTCCCTCTGTTTCCCTTCTCTGTCTCTCCCTCTGTCTCCCTTGTCTGTCTCTCACTCTGTTATCTTGTCTGTCTCTCCCTCTGTTTCCCTTGTCTGTCTCTCCCTATGTTTCCCTTGTCTGTCTCTCCCTCTGTTTCCCTTGTCTGTGTCTCCCTCTGTTTCCCATGTCTCTCTCTCCCTCTTTTTCACTTGCCTGTCTCTCCCTCTGGTTCCCTTGTCTGTCTCTCCATCTTTTTCTCTTGTCTGTCTCTCTCTCTGTTTCCCTTGTCTCTCCCTCTGTTTACCTTGTCTGTCTCTCCCTCTGTTTCACTTGTCTGTCTCTCCCTCTGTTTCCCTTGTCTGTGTCTCCCTCTGTTTCCCATGTCTCTCTCTCCCTCTTTTTCCCTTGCCTGTCTCTCCCTCTGGTTCCCTTGTCTGTCTGTCTCTCTGTTTCCCTTGTCTGTACGTCTCTCTGTTTCCCTTGTCTCTCTCTCCATCTTTTTCTCTTGTCTGTCTCTCTCTCTGTTTCCCTTGTCTGTCATTCCCTCTGGTTCCCTTGTCTGTCTTTCCATCTGTTTCTCTTGTCTGTCTTTCTCTCTGATTCCCTTGTCTGTCACTCCCTCTGTTTCCCTTGTCTGTCTCTCCCTCTGTTTCCCTTGTCTGTCTCTCCCTCTGTTTCCCTTGTCTCTCTCTCCCTCTGTTTCCCTTGTCTGTCTCTTTCTCTTTTTCCCTTGTCTCTCACGCCCTCTGTTTCCTTTGTCCCTCACTGCCTCTGTTTCCCTTGTCTGTCTCTCCCTCTGTTCCCCTTGGCTGTCTCTCCCTCTGTTTCCCTTGTCTGTCTCTACCTCTGTTTCCCTTCTCTCTCTTTCCTTCTGTTTCCCTTGTCTGTCTCTCCCTTTTTTTCCCCTTTTATCTCTCTCCCTCTGTTTCCCTTGTCTGTCTCTCCCTCTGTTTCCCTTGTCTGTATCTCCCTCTGTTTCCCATGTGTCTCTCTCCCTCTGTTTCCCTTGTCTGTCTCTCCCTGTGTTTCCCTTGTCTGTCTCTCCCTCTGTTTCCCTTGTCTGTCTCTTCCTCTGTATCCCTTGTCTGTCTGTCCCTCCCTCTGTTTCCCTTTTCTGTCTCTCCCTATGTTTCCCTTGTCTGTCTCTCCCTCTGTCTCCCTTGTCTGGCGCTCACTCTGTTTCCCTTGTCTGTGTCTCCCTCTGTTTCCCTTGTCTGTCTTTCCCTCTGTTTCCCTTGTCTGTCTCTCTCTGTGTTTCCCTTGTCTGCCTCTTCCTCTGTTTCCCTTGTCTGTCATTCCCTCTGTTTCCCTTATCAGTCTCTCCCTCTGTTTCCCTTGTCTGTCTATCCCTCTGTTTTCCTTGTCTGTCTCTCCCTCTGTTTCCCTTGTCTGTCTCTCTATGTGTTTCCCTTGTCTGTCTCTCCTTCTGTTTCCCTTGTCTGTCTCTTCCTCTGTATCCCTTGTCTGTCTCTCTCTCCCTCTGTTTCCCTTGTCTGTCTCTCCCGATGTTTCCCTTGTCTGTCTCTCCATCTGTTTCTCTTGTCTGTCTCTCTCTCTGTTTCCCTTGTCTGTCTCTCCCTCTGGTTCCCTTGACTGTCTCTCCATCTGTTTCTCTTGTCTGTCTCTCTCTCTGTTTCCCTTGTCTGTCTCTCCCTCTGGTTCCCTTGTCTGTCTCTCCCTCTGTTTCCCTTGTCTGTCTATCCCTCTGTTTTCCTTGTCTCTCTCTCCCTCTGTTTCCCTTGTCTCTCTCTCCTTCTGTTTAACTTGTCTGTCTGCCTGTCCGTTTACATTGTCTCTCTCTCCCTCTGTTTCCTTTGTCCCTCACTGCCTCTGTTTCCATTGTCTGTCTCTCCCTCTGTTCCCCTTGGCTGTCTCTCCCTCCGTTTCCCGTGTCTGTCTCTCCCTCTGTTTCCCTTGTCTGTCTCTACCTCTGTTTCCCTTGTCTGTCGCTCCCTCTGTTTCCCTTGTCTGTCTCTCCCTCTGTTTCCCTTGTCTGTCTCTCCCTCTGTTTCCCTTGTCTCTCTCTCCCTTTGTTTCCCTTCTCTGTCTCTCCCTCTGTTTCCCTTGTCTGTCTCTCCCTCTGTTTCCCTTGTCTGTCTCTCCCCCAGATTCCCTTGTCTGTCTCTCCCTCTGTTTCCCTTGTCTGTCTCTCTTTCCCCATGTTTCCCTTGTCTGTCTCTCCCTCTTTTCCCCTTGTCTGTCTCTCCCTCTGATTCCCTTGTCTGTCTCTCCCTCTGTTTCCCTTGTCTGTCTCTCTCTCTCCCCATGTTTCCCTTGTCTGTCTCTCCCTCTGTTTCGCGTGTCTGTCTCTTTCTCCCTATTTGTCTTGTCTGTCTCTCCCTCTGTTTCCCTTTACTTTCTCTCCCTCTGTTTCCCTTGTCTGTCTATCCCTCTGTTTCGCTTGTCTGTCTCTCTCTCCCTGTTTGTCTTGTCTGTCTCTCACTCTGTTTCCCTTGTCTGTCTCTCTCTCCCTGTTTGTCTTGTCTGTCCCTCCCTATGTTTCCCTTGTCTGTATCTCCATTTGTTTCCCTTGTCTGTCTCTCCCTCTGTTTCCCTTGTCTGTCTCTCCCTCTGTTTCCCTTGTCTCTTTTTCCCTCTGTTTCCCTTGTCTGTATCTCCGTCTATTCCGTTTTCCGTCTCTCGCTCTGTTTCCCTTGTCTGTCTCTCCCTCCGATTCCCTTGTCTGTCTCTCCCTCTGTATCCCTTGTCTCTCTCTCCCTCTGTTTCCCTTGTCTCTCTATCCCTCTGTTTCCCTTATCTGTCTCTCCGTCTGCTTCCCTTTTCTGTCTCTCGCTCTATTTCCCTTGTCTTTCTCTCCCTCTGTTTCCCTTGTCTGTCTCTCCCTCTGTTTCCCTTGTAGCTCTGTCCTTCTGTTTACCTTGTCTGCCTCTTCCTCTGTTTCATTGTCTGTCTCTCCCTCTGTTTCCTTGTCTGACTCTCACTCTGTTTCCCTTGTCTGTGACTCCCTCTGTTTCCCTTGTCTGTCTCTCTCTTCTATTACCTTGTCTGTCCCTCCTTCTGTTTCCCTTGTCTGTCTGTTTCTCTGTTTCCCTTGTCGGTCTGTCCATCTGTTTCCCTTGTCTCTCTATCCCTCTGTTCCCCTTGACTGTCACTCCCTCTGTTTCCCTTGTCGGTCACTCCATCTGTTTCCCTTGTCTGTCTCTCCATCTGCTTCCCTTATCTGTCTCTCCTTCTGTTTCCCTTGTCTGTCTCTTCCTCCGTATCCCTTGTCTCTCTCTCCCTCTGTCTCCTTGTCTGTCCCTCCTTCTGTTTCCCTTGTCTGTCTTTTTCTCTGTTTCCCTTGTCGGTCACTCCATCTGTTTCCCTTGTCTGTCTCTCCCTCTGTTTTCCTTGTCTGTCTCTCCCTCTGTTCCCCTTGACTGTCACTCCCTCTGTTTCCCTTGTCTGTCTCTCTATGTGTTTCCCTTGTCTGTCTCTCCTTCTGTTTCCCTTGTCTGTCTCTTCCTCTGTATCCCTTGTCTGTCTCTCTCTCCCTCTGTTTCCCTTGTCTGTCTCTCCCGATGTTTCCCTTGTCTGTCTCTCCATCTGTTTCTCTTGTCTGTCTCTCTCTCTGTTTCCCTTGTCTGTCTCTCCCTCTGGTTCCCTTGACTGTCTCTCCATCTGTTTCTCTTGTCTGTCTCTCTCTCTGTTTCCCTTGTCTGTCTCTCCCTCTGGTTCCCTTGTCTGTCTCTCCCTCTGTTTCCCTTGTCTGTCTATCCCTCTGTTTTCCTTGTCTCTCTCTCCCTCTGTTTCCCTTGTCTCTCTCTCCTTCTGTTTAACTTGTCTGTCTGCCTGTCCGTTTACATTGTCTCTCTCTCCCTCTGTTTCCTTTGTCCCTCACTGCCTCTGTTTCCATTGTCTGTCTCTCCCTCTGTTCCCCTTGGCTGTCTCTCCCTCCGTTTCCCTTGTCTGTCTCTCCCTCTGTTTCCCTTGTCTGTCTCTCCCTCTGTTTCCCTTGTCTCTCTCTCCCTTTGTTTCCCTTCTCTGTCTCTCCCTCTGTTTCCCTTGTCTGTCTCTCCCTCTGTTTCCCTTGTCTGTCTCTCCCCCAGATTCCCTTGTCTGTCTCTCCCTCTGTTTCCCTTGTCTGTCTCTCTCTCCCCATGTTTCCCTTGTCTGTCTCTCCCTCTGTTTCCCTTGTCTGTCTCTCCCTCTGATTCCCTTGTCTGTCTCTCCCTCTGTTTCCCTTGTCTGTCTCTCTCTCTCCCCATGTTTCCCTTGTCTGTCTCTCCCTCTGTTTCGCGTGTCTGTCTCTTTCTCCCTTTTTGTCTTGTCTGTCTCTCCCTCTGTTTCCCTTTTCTGTCTCTCCCTCTGTTTCCCTTGTCTGTCTCTCCCTCTGTTTCGCTTGTCTGTCTCTCTCTCCCTGTTTGTCTTGTCTGTCTCTCCCTCTGTTTCCCTTGTCTGTCTCTCTCTCCCTGTTTGTCTTGTCTGTCTCTCCCTATGTTTCCCTTGTCTGTATCTCCATTTGTTTCCCTTGTCTGTCTCTCCCTCTGTTTCCCTTGTCTGTCTCTCCCTCTGTTTCCCTTGTCTCTTTTTCCCTCTGTTTCCCTTGTCTGTATCTCCGTCTATTCCCTTTTCCGTCTCTCGCTCTGTTTCCCTTGTCTGTCTCTCCCTCCGATTCCCTTGTCTGTCTCTCCCTCTGTTTCCCTTGTCTCTCTCTCCCTCTGTTTCCCTTGTCTCTCTATCCCTCTGTTTCCCTTGTCTGTCTCTCCGTCTGCTTCCCTTTTCTGTCTCTCGCTCTATTTCCCTTGTCTTTCTCTCCCTCTGTTTCCCTTTTCTGTCTCTCCCTCTGTTTCCCTTGTAGCTCTGTCCTTCTGTTTCCCTTGTCTGCCTCTTCCTCTGTTTCATTGTCTGTCTCTCCCTCTGTTTCCCTTGTCTGACTCTCACTCTGTTTCCCTTGTCTGTGACTCCCTCTGTTTCCCTTGTCTGTCTCTCTCTTCTATTACCTTGTCTGTCCCTCCTTCTGTTTCCCTTGTCTGTCTGTTTCTCTGTTTCCCTTGTCGGTCTGTCCATCTGTTTCCCTTGTCTCTCTATCCCTCTGTTCCCCTTGACTGTCACTCCCTCTGTTTCCCTTGTCGGTCACTCCATCTGTTTCCCTTGTCTGTCTCTCCATCTGCTTCCCTTATCTGTCTCTCCTTCTGTTTCCCTTGTCTGTCTCTTCCTCTGTATCCCTTGTCTCTCTCTCCCTCTGTCTCCTTGTCTGTCTCTCACTCTGTTTCCCTTGTCTGTGACTCCCTCTGTTTCCCTTGTCTGTCCCTCCTTCTGTTTCCCTTGTCTGTCTGTTTCTCTGTTTCCCTTGTCGGTCACTCCATCTGTTTCCCTTGTCTGTCTCTCCCTCTGTTTCCCTTCTCTGTCTCTCCCTCTGTCACCCTTGTCTGTCTCTTATTCTGTTATCTTGTCTGTGTCTCCCTCTGTTTCCCTTCTCTGTCTCTCCCTCTGTCTCCCTTGTCTGTCTCTCACTCTGTTATCTTGTCTGTCTCTCCCTCTGTTTCCCTTGTCTGTCTCTCCCTATGTTTCCCTTGTCTGTCTCTCCCTCTGTTTCCCTTGTCTGTGTCTCCCTCTGTTTCCCATGTCTCTCTCTCCCTCTTTTTCACTTGCCTGTCTCTCCCTCTGGTTCCCTTGTCTGTCTCTCCATCTTTTTCTCTTGTCTGTCTCTCTCTCTGTTTCCCTTGTCTCTCCCTCTGTTTACCTTGTCTGTCTCTCCCTCTGTTTCACTTGTCTGTCTCTCCCTCTGTTTCCCTTGTCTGTGTCTCCCTCTGTTTCCCATGTCTCTCTCTCCCTCTTTTTCCCTTGCCTGTCTCTCCCTCTGGTTCCCTTGTCTGTCTGTCTCTCTGTTTCCCTTGTCTGTACGTCTCTCTGTTTCCCTTGTCTCTCTCTCCATCTTTTTCTCTTGTCTGTCTCTCTCTCTGTTTCCCTTGTCTGTCATTCCCTCTGGTTCCCTTGTCTGTCTTTCCATCTGTTTCTCTTGTCTGTCTTTCTCTCTGATTCCCTTGTCTGTCACTCCCTCTGTTTCCCTTGTCTGTCTCTCCCTCTGTTTCCCTTGTCTGTCTCTCCCTCTGTTTCCCTTGTCTCTCTCTCCCTCTGTTTCCCTTGTCTGTCTCTTTCTCTTTTTCCCTTGTCTCTCACGCCCTCTGTTTCCTTTGTCCCTCACTGCCTCTGTTTCCCTTGTCTGTCTCTCCCTCTGTTCCCCTTGGCTGTCTCTCCCTCTGTTTCCCTTGTCTGTCTCTACCTCTGTTTCCCTTCTCTCTCTTTCCTTCTGTTTCCCTTGTCTGTCTCTCCCTTTTTTTCCCCTTTTATCTCTCTCCCTCTGTTTCCCTTGTCTGTCTCTCCCTCTGTTCCCTTGCCTGTCTCTCCCTCTGTTCCCTTGACAGTCTCTCCCTCTGTTTCCCTTGTCTGTCTCTCCCTCTGTTTCCCTTGTCTGTCTCTCCCTCTGTTCCCTTGTCTGTCTCTCCCTCTGTTTCCCTTGTCTGTCTCCCCCTCTGTTTCCCTTGTCTGTCTCTTCCTCTGTATCCCTTGTCTGTCTCTATCTCCCTCTGTTTCCCTTTTCTGTCTCTCCCTATGTTACCCTTGTCTGTCTCTCCCTCTGTCTCCCTTGTCTGTCTCTCACTCTGTTTCCCTTGTCTGTGACTCCCTCTATTTCCCTTGTCTCTCTCTCCTTCTGATTACCTTGTCTGTCCCTCCTTCTGTTTCCCTTGTCTGTCTCTCCCTGTGTTTTCCTTGTCTGTCTCTCCCTCTGTTTCCCTTGACTCTCTCTCCCTCTGTTTCCCTTGTCTGTCTCTCCTTCGGTTTCCCTTGTCTGTCTCTCCCTCTGTTTCCCTTGTCTGTGTCTCCCTCTGTTTCCCTTGTCTCTCTCTCCCTCTGGTTCCCTTGTCTCTCTCTCCCTCTGTTTTCCTTGTCTGTCTGTCTCTGCATCTGTTTCACTTGACTGTCTCTCCCTCTCTTTCACTTGTCTCTCTTTCCCTCTGTTTCCCTTATCAGTCCCACCTTTTTTTTCCTTTTATCTCTCTCCCTCTGTTTCCCTTGTCTGTCTCTCCCTCTGTTTACCTTGTCTGTCTCTCCCTCTGTTTCCCTTGTCTGTCTCTCCCACTGTCTCCCTCATATGTCTCTCAATCTTTTTCACTTGTCTGTGTCTCCCTCTATTTCCCATGTCTCTCTCTCCCTCTGTTTCCCTTGTCTGTCTCTCCGTCTGTTTCCCTTGTCTGTCTCTCCCTCAGTTTCCCTTCTCTGTCTCTCCCTCTGTCACCCTTGTCTGTCTCTTATTCTGTTATCTTGTCTGTGTCTCCCTCTGTTTCCCTTCTCTGTCTCTCCCTCTGTCTCCCTTGTCTGTCTCTCACTCTGTTATCTTGTCTGTCTCTCCCTCTGTTTCCCTTGTCTGTCTCTCCCTATGTTTCCCTTGTCTGTCTCTCCCTCTGTTTCCCTTGTCTGTGTCTCCCTCTGTTTCCCATGTCTCTCTCTCCCTCTTTTTCACTTGCCTGTCTCTCCCTCTGGTTCCCTTGTCTGTCTCTCCATCTTTTTCTCTTGTCTGTCTCTCTCTCTGTTTCCCTTGTCTCTCCCTCTGTTTACCTTGTCTGTCTCTCCCTCTGTTTCACTTGTCTGTCTCTCCCTCTGTTTCCCTTGTCTGTGTCTCCCTCTGTTTCCCATGTCTCTCTCTCCCTCTTTTTCCCTTGCCTGTCGCTCCCTCTGGTTCCCTTGTCTGTCTGTCTCTCTGTTTCCCTTGTCTGTACGTCTCTCTGTTTCCCTTGTCTCTCTCTCCATCTTTTTCTCTTGTCTGTCTCTCTCTCTGTTTCCCTTGTCTGTCATTCTCTCTGGTTCCCTTGTCTGTCTTTCCATCTGTTTCTCTTGTCTGTCTTTCTCTCTGATTCCCTTGTCTGTCACTCCCTCTGTTTCCCTTGTCTGTCTCTCCCTCTGTTTCCCTTGTCTGTCTCTCCCTCTGTTTCCCTTGTCTCTCTCTCCCACTGTTTCCCTTGTCTGTCTCTTTCTCTTTTTCCCTTGTCTCTCACGCCCTCTGTTTCCTTTGTCCCTCACTGCCTCTGTTTCCCTTGTCTGTCTCTCCCTCTGTTCCCCTTGGCTGTCTCTCCCTCTGTTTCCCTTGTCTGTCTCTACCTCTGTTTCCCTTCTCTCTCTTTCCTTCTGTTTCCCTTGTCTGTCTCTCCCTTTTTTTCCCCTTTTATCTCTCTCCCTCTGTTTCCCTTGTCTGTCTCTCCCTCTGTTCCCTTGCCTGTCTCTCCCTCTGTTCCCTTGACTGTCTCTCCCTCTGTTTCCCTTGTCTGTCTCTCCCTCTGTTTCCCTTGTCTGTCTCTCCCTCTGTTCCCTTGTCTGTCTCTCCCTCTGTTTCCCTTGTCTGTCTCCCCCTCTGTTTCCCTTGTCTGTCTCTTCCTCTGTATCCCTTGTCTGTCTCTATCTCCCTCTGTTTCCCTTTTCTGTCTCTCCCTATGTTACCCTTGTCTGTCTCTCCCTCTGTCTCCCTTGTCTGTCTCTCACTCTGTTTCCCTTGTCTGTGACTCCCTCTATTTCCCTTGTCTCTCTCTCCTTCTGATTACCTTGTCTGTCCCTCCTTCTGTTTCCCTTGTCTGTCTCTCCCTGTGTTTTCCTTGTCTGTCTCTCCCTCTGTTTCCCTTGACTCTCTCTCCCTCTGTTTCCCTTGTCTGTCTCTCCTTCGGTTTCCCTTGTCTGTCTCTCCCTCTGTTTCCCTTGTCTGTGTCTCCCTCTGTTTCCCTTGTCTCTCTCTCCCTCTGGTTCCCTTGTCTCTCTCTCCCTCTGTTTTCCTTGTCTGTCTGTCTCTGCATCTGTTTCACTTGACTGTCTCTCCCTCTCTTTCACTTGTCTCTCTTTCCCTCTGTTTCCCTTATCAGTCCCACCTTTTTTTTCCTTTTATCTCTCTCCCTCTGTTTCCCTTGTCTGTCTCTCCCTCTGTTTACCTTGTCTGTCTCTCCCTCTGTTTCCCTTGTCTGTCTCTCCCACTGTCTCCCTCATATGTCTCTCAATCTTTTTCACTTGTCTGTGTCTCCCTCTATTTCCCATGTCTCTCTCTCCCTCTGTTTCCCTTGTCTGTCTCTCCGTCTGTTTCCCTTGTCTGTCTCTCCCACTGTCTCCCTTATATGTCTCTCAATCTTTTTCACTTGTCTGTGTCTCCCTCTATTTCCCATGTCTCTCTCTCCCTCTGTTTCCCTTGTCTGTCTCTCCCTCTGTTTCCCTTGTCTGTCTCTCCGTCATTTTCCCTTGTCTCTCGCTCCCTCTGTTTCCCTTCTCTATCTCTCTCTCTGTTTCCCTTGTCAGTATCTCCTTCTTTTTCCCTTGTCTGTCTCTCCCTCTGTTTCCCTTGTCTGTCTCTCCCTCTGTTTCCCTTGTCTGTCTCTCCGTCTGTTTCCCTTTTCTGTCTCTCCCTTTGTTTCCATTGTCTGTCTCTACCTGTGTTTCCCTTGTCTGTCTCTCCCTCTGTTTCCCTTGTCTGCCTCTCCCTCTGTTTCCCTTGTCTGTCTCTCCCTCTGTTTCCCTTGTCTGTCTCTCCCTCTGTTTCCCTTGTCTGTCTCTCCCTCTGTTTCCCTTGTCTGTCTCTCCCTCTGTTTCCCTTGTCTGTCTCTCCCTCTGATTCCCTTTTTTGTCTCTCCCTCTGTTTCCCTTGTCTGTCTCTCCCTCTGTTTCCCTTGTCTTTCTCTCCCTCTGTTTCCCTTGTCTGTCTCTCTTTCTCTGTTTGTCTTGTCTGTCGCTCCATCTGTTTCCCTTGTCTGTCTCGCCCCCTGTTTCCTCTGTCTGTCTCTCCCTCTGTTTCCCTTGTCTGTCTCTCCCTCTGTTTGCCTTGTCTCTCTGTCTCTCTGCCTACTTGTCTCTCTCTCTCCATCTGTTTCCCTTGTCTGTCTCTCTCTCTCTGGTTCCCTAGTCTGTCTCTCCCTCTGTTTCGCTTGTCTGTCTCTCCCTCTGTTTCCCTTGTTGGTCTCTCCCTCTGTTTCCCTTGTCTGTCTGTCCCTCTGTTTCTCAAGTAGAATTTAGGGAGTTAGGAGCCAAGCTAAAAAGTAGGACCTCTAAGGTAGTAATCTCTGGATTACTACCAGTGCCACGTGCTAATAAGAGTACAGAGAACAGGATAGTTAGGCTAAATACGTGGCTTGAGCAGTGGTGTAAGAGGGAGGGTTTTAAATTTTTGAGGCATTGGAACCAGTTTTGTGGTAGGTGTGACCTATACAAAAGGAACGGTCTACACCTGTGCAAAGATGGAACTGATGTTCTCGGGTTAATTTTTGATAAAGCAGTTCGGGAGCATTTAAACTAGTATGGCAGGGGGCTAGAAACCTATGTAGTGAAATAGAGGAAAGTGAAAGGCAGACAGAAATAAATGGTAAAAGGGTGAGGAACAAAAAACAAAGGGCCAAACTAATTCATAAAAAATGTGAGCATAAAAAAAGCCTGAGGGTTTTATACCTTAATGCGAGAAGCATCAGGAACAAGGTAGATGAATTAGCTGTGGAAATAGAGGTTAATAATTATGATCTAATTGGGATTACGGAAACATGGTTGCAGGGTGAGCAGGGATGGGAGCTTAACATACAGGGGTATTCAGTATTTAGGAAGGATCGACAAAAAAGAAAGGGAGGAGGGGTAGCATTGCTGGTAAAAGAGGGGATAAATGCAATTGAAAGGAAGGATATTAACTCAGTTAATACAGAATCTATATGGGTGGAGCTAAGAAATAGCGAGGGGCGAAAAACTTTAATAGGAGTGGTATATAGGCCTCCAAATAGTAAAATAGAGGTTGGGGAGGGCATCACGAGGGAAATTAGAGAAGCGTGCAATAAGAGCACAGCTGTCATCATAGGTGACTTTAACTTACATATAGATTGGACTAGCCTTATCAGTAAAAATAATGAGGAGGAGGAATTCCTTGAGTGTTTAAGGGATGGTTATCTGGATCAATATGTCGAGGAACCAACTCGGGAACAGGCTATATTGGACTGGGTACTGTGCAATGAGAAGGGACTAATTAGTAATCTTGTTGTACGGGGACCCTTGGGTCAGAGCGATCATAACATGATCGATTTCTCACTCGAAATGGAGAGCGAAGAAATTGACTCAGAGACTAAGGTCCTGAATTTAAACAAGGGGAATTATGATGCCATTAGACGGGAACTGAGTAGGTCTGATTGGACAACGTTCCTGGGAGGACTGGAGGTAGATAAACAATGGCAAGCATTTAAAGATAGAATGAAAAAATTGCAAAAATTGTTTATACCAATCTGGCATAAAAGGAAATCTAAAAAGGTGACTCAACCGTGGATAACAGGGGAAATTAGAGAAAGCATAAAATCCAAAGATAGGGCGTATAAAATAGCCAAAAAAAGCGCCAGAGCGGAAGATTGGGAACAGTTTAAGATAGAGCAAAGGAGGACAAAGGGCTTAATCAAGAGGGGCAAAATAGCTTACGAAAGCAAGCTGGCGGAAAATATAAAAACTAACTCCAAAAGCTTTTATAAGTATATCAAGAGGAAAAGACTGGTGAAAACCAAAGTTGGTCCATTGCAGTCAGATACGGGGGAATATATAATGGGAAATAAGGAAATGGCAGACCAACTAAATGCATACTTTGGGTCAGTCTTTACGAAGGAAGACACAAAAAACCTCCCTGGGATATCGGGAAAAATAGGGACATTGGCAAAGGAGGAACTGATGCAAATCAATATCTCTAAGGATATGGTGTTAAGGAAGCTAAAGGGATTGAAGGCGGACAAATCCCCAGGGCCTGATAACATGCATCCTAGGGTACTGAAGGAGGTGGCACTAGAGATAGCGGATGCACTAAGTATGATTTTTCAGAATTCATTAGACTCGGGAACAGTGCCCATGGATTGGAGGGTAGCTAACGTTACCCCACTATTCAAAAAGGGGGGTAGGGAAAAAGCAGGTAATTACAGACCTGTAAGCCTTACATCAGTTGTGGGCAAAATGCTGGAGTCCATCATTAAGGATGAAATAGCGGAGCACTTAGCAAATGGGGACAGGATAGGACAGAGTCAACATGGATTTACAAAGGGTAAATCGTGCTTGACTAACCTATTGGAATTTTTTGAGGGAGTAACTGGTAAAATAGATGAGGGAGAGCCAGTAGATGTGGTGTACCTGGACTTCCAAAAGGCCTTCGATAAGGTCCCACATAAAAGATTAGCATGGAAAATTGAAGCTCATGGGATAAAGGGGAAAGTATTGACGTGGATAGAGAACTGGCTGTCAGATGGAAAACAGAGAGTTGGAATAAACGGCTCATTTTCTGAATGGCAGGCAGTAACAAGTGGGGTACCACAGGGATCTGTCCTGGGTCCCCAGCTGTTCACAATTTACATTAATGACCTGGATCAGGGAGTCGGATGCAGCATTTCCAAATTTGCAGACGACACCAAACTAGGAGGGGGGGTGGGCTCAGAGGAGGAGATCTGGAAGCTCCAGAGCGATTTGGACAGACTGGGTGATTGGGCGGATAAATGGCAGATGCACTATAATGTGGACAAGTGCGAAGTTATCCACCTTGGGTGCAGGAACGGGAGGGCAAATTATTATTTAAATGGCAATAAATTGGGAGAGGGGGAAGTACAGAGAGACCTGGGTGTTCTTGTACACCAGTCACTGAAGGCGAGCATGCAGGTGCAACAGGCGGTCAAGAAGGCAAACGGTATGCTGGCCTTCATAGCAAAAGGGTTGGAATACAGGAACAGGGATACCTTGCTGCAGCTGTACAGGGCACTGGTGAGACCACACCTCGAGTACTGCGTACAGTTTTGGTCACCTCATCTGAGGAAAGATGTTCTTGCCATGGAGGGGGTGCAGCGGCGATTCACCAGGCTGATACCAGGAATGGCGGGATTGACCTATGAGGAGAGACTATGTAGTTTAGGGATGTACACACTGGAGTTTAGAAGATTGAGAGGGGACCTCATAGAAGTGTATAAAATTCTGACAGGTCTAGACAGACTAGATGCAGAAGGAATGTTTCCCTTGGCGGGTGAGAACAGAACTAGAGGACATAATTTAAGGATAAGGGCTAAACCATTTAGGACAGAAATGAGGGGAAATTTCTTCACTCAGAGAGTGGTGAACCTGTGGAACTCATTGCCACAGAGGGCAGTGTACGCCAGCTCATTAAATATATTTAAGAGGGAATTAGATATATTTCTACAGGCAAAAGGGGTTAAGGGTTACGGAGAGAAGGCGGGGACGGGATACTGAATTGGAGGATCAGCCATGATCACATTAAATGGCGGAGCAGGCTCGAAGGGCCGGATGGCCTACTCCTGCTCCTATCTTCTATGTATCTATGTATCTATGTATCTTGTCTATCTCTCTCACCCTGTTTCTCTTGTCTGTCTCTCCCTCTGTTTCCCTTGTCTCTCTCTCCCTCTGTTTCCCTTCCCTGTCTGTCAGTCTGCTTCCCTTTTCTGTCTCTCGCTCTGTTTCCCGTGTCTGTCTCTCCTGCTGTTTCCCTTGTCTGTCTCTCCCTCTGTTTCCCTTGTCTGTCTCTCCCTCTGTTTGCCTTGTCTCTCTCTCTCTCTCTCTGCCTCACTTGTCTGTCTCTCCCTCTGTTTCGCTTGTCTATCTCTCCCTCTGTTTCCCTTGGCTGTCTCTCCGTCTGTTTCGCTTGTCTTTCTCTCCCTCTGTTTCCCTTGTCTGTCTCTTCCTCTGGTTCCCTAGTCTCTCTCTCTCCCTCTGTTTCCCTTGTCATTCTCTCCCTCTGATTCCCATGTCTGTCTCTCCATCTGTTTCCCTTGTCTGTCTCACCCTCTGTTTCCCTTGTCTGTCTCTCTCTCTGTTTCCCTTGTCTGTCTCACCCTCTGTTTCACTTGTCTGTCTCTCTCTCTGTTTCCCTTGTCTGTCTCACCCTCTGTTTCCCTTGTCTGTCTCTCTCTCTGTTTCCCTTGTCTGTCTGACCCTCTGTTTCCCTTGTCTGTCTCTCCCTCTGTTTCCCTTGTCTGTCTCTCTCTCTGTTTCATGTGTCCATCTCTCCCTCTGATTCCTATGTCTGTCTCTCCCTCTCTTTCCCTTGTCTGTCTCTCCCTCTGTTTCCCTTGTCTGTCTCTCTCTCTCTGTTTCCCTTGTCCGTCTCTCTGTCTGTTTCCCTTGTCTGTCTCTCCCTCTGTTTCCCTTGTCTGTCTCTCCCTCTGTTTCCCTTGTCTGTCTCTCCCACGGTTTTCCTTGTCTCTCGCTCCCTCTGTTTCCCTTGTCTGTCTCTCTCTCCCTTTGTTTCTCTTGTCTGTCTCTCCCTCTGATTCCCCATCTGTCTTACCCATTGTTTCCCTTGTCGGTCTCACCCTCTGTTTCCCTTGTCTGTCTCTCACTCGCTCTGCTTCCCTTCTCTGTCTCTCCCTCTGTTTCCCTTGTCTGTCTCTCACTCGCTCTGTTTCCCTTCTCTGTCTCTCCCTCTGTTTCCCCTGTCTAACTCTCCTTCTGTTTCCCTTGTCTTTCTTTCCCTCTATTTCCCATGTCTGTTTCTCCATCTGTTTCTCTTGTCTGTCTCTCCCTCTGTTTCCCTTGTCTGTCTCTCTCTCTGTTTCCCTTATCTGTCTCTCCCTCTGCTTCCCTTGTCTGTCTCTCCCTCTGTTTCCCTTGTCTCTCAATCCCTTTGTTTACCTTGTCTGTCTCTCTCTCTGTTTCACTTGTCTGTCTCTCTCTTCCTCTGTTTCCCTTGTATGTCTCTCCATCTGTTTCCCTTGTCTGTCTCTCCCTCTGTTTCCAATGTCTGTCTCTCCAGCTGTTTCCCATGTCTGTCTCTCCCTCTGTTTCCCTTGTCTGTCTCTCCCACTTTTTCCCTTGTCTGTCTCTCCCTCTGTTTCCCTTGTCTGTCTCGCTCTCCCTCTGTTTCCCTTGTCTTTCTCTCCCTCTGTTTCCCTTGTCCGTCTCTCCGTCTGATCCCTTGTCTGTCTCTCCCTCTGTTTCCCTTGTCTGTCTATCCCTCTGTTCCCCTTCCCTGTGAATCCCTCTGTTTCCCTTGTCTGTCTCTCCCTCTGTTTCCAGTGTTTGTCTCACACTCTGTTTCCCTTGTCTGTCTCTCCCTCTGTTTCCCTTGTCTTTCTCTCCCTCTGTTTCCCTTGTCTGTCTCTCTTTCTCTGTTTGTCTTGTCTGTCGCTCCATCTGTTTCCCTTGTCTGTCTCTCCCTCTGATTCCCTTTTTTGTCTCTCCCTCTGTTTCCCTTGTCTGTCTCTCCCTCTGTTTCCCTTGTCTTTCTCTCCCTCTGTTTCCCTTGTCTGTCTCTCTTTCTCTGTTTGTCTTGTCTGTCGCTCCATCTGTTTCCCTTGTCTGTCTCGCCCCCTGTTTCCTCTGTCTGTCTCTCCCTCTGTTTCCCTTGTCTGTCTCTCCCTCTGTTTGCCTTGTCTCTCTGTCTCTCTGCCTACTTGTCTCTCTCTCTCCATCTGTTTCCCTTGTCTGTCTCTCTCTCTCTGGTTCCCTCGTCTGTCTCTCCCTCTGTTTCGCTTGTCTGTCTCTCCCTCTGTTTCCCTTGTTGGTCTCTCCCTCTGTTTCCCTTGTCTGTCTGTCCCTCTGTTTCTCAAGTAGAATTTAGGGAGTTAGGAGCCAAGCTAAAAAGTAGGACCTCTAAGGTAGTAATCTCTGGATTACTACCAGTGCCACGTGCTAATAAGAGTACAGAGAACAGGATAGTTAGGCTAAATACGTGGCTTGAGCAGTGGTGTAAGAGGGAGGGTTTTAAATTTTTGAGGCATTGGAACCAGTTTTGTGGTAGGTGTGACCTATACAAAAGGGACGGTCTACACCTGTGCAAAGATGGAACTGATGTTCTCGGGTTAATTTTTGATAAAGCAGTTCGGGAGCATTTAAACTAGTATGGCAGGGGGCTAGAAACCTATGTAGTGAAATAGAGGAAAGTGAAAGGCAGACAGAAATAAATGGTAAAAGGGTGAGGAACAAAAAACAAAGGGCCAAACTAATTCATAAAAAATGTGAGCATAAAAAAAGCCTGAGGGTTTTATACCTTAATGCGAGAAGCATCAGGAACAAGGTAGATGAATTAGCTGTGGAAATAGAGGTTAATAATTATGATCTAATTGGGATTACGGAAACATGGTTGCAGGGTGAGCAGGGATGGGAGCTTAACATACAGGGGTATTCAGTATTTAGGAAGGATCGACAAAAAAGAAAGGGAGGAGGGGTAGCATTGCTGGTAAAAGAGGGGATAAATGCAATTGAAAGGAAGGATATTAACTCAGTTAATACAGAATCTATATGGGTGGAGCTAAGAAATAGCGAGGGGCGAAAAACTTTAATAGGAGTGGTATATAGGCCTCCAAATAGTAAAATAGAGGTTGGGGAGGGCATCACGAGGGAAATTAGAGAAGCGTGCAATAAGAGCACAGCTGTCATCATAGGTGACTTTAACTTACATATAGATTGGACTAGCCTTATCAGTAAAAATAATGAGGAGGAGGAATTCCTTGAGTGTTTAAGGGATGGTTATCTGGATCAATATGTCGAGGAACCAACTCGGGAACAGGCTATATTGGACTGGGTACTGTGCAATGAGAAGGGACTAATTAGTAATCTTGTTGTACGGGGACCCTTGGGTCAGAGCGATCATAACATGATCGATTTCTCACTCGAAATGGAGAGCGAAGAAATTGACTCAGAGACTAAGGTCCTGAATTTAAACAAGGGGAATTATGATGCCATTAGACGGGAACTGAGTAGGTCTGATTGGACAACGTTCCTGGGAGGACTGGAGGTAGATAAACAATGGCAAGCATTTAAAGATAGAATGAAAAAATTGCAAAAATTGTTTATACCAATCTGGCATAAAAGGAAATCTAAAAAGGTGACTCAACCGTGGATAACAGGGGAAATTAGAGAAAGCATAAAATCCAAAGATAGGGCGTATAAAATAGCCAAAAAAAGCGCCAGAGCGGAAGATTGGGAACAGTTTAAGATAGAGCAAAGGAGGACAAAGGGCTTAATCAAGAGGGGCAAAATAGCTTACGAAAGCAAGCTGGCGGAAAATATAAAAACTAACTCCAAAAGCTTTTATAAGTATATCAAGAGGAAAAGACTGGTGAAAACCAAAGTTGGTCCATTGCAGTCAGATACGGGGGAATATATAATGGGAAATAAGGAAATGGCAGACCAACTAAATGCATACTTTGGGTCAGTCTTTACGAAGGAAGACACAAAAAACCTCCCTGGGATATCGGGAAAAATAGGGACATTGGCAAAGGAGGAACTGATGCAAATCAATATCTCTAAGGATATGGTGTTAAGGAAGCTAAAGGGATTGAAGGCGGACAAATCCCCAGGGCCTGATAACATGCATCCTAGGGTATTGAAGGAGGTGGCACTAGAGATAGCGGATGCACTAAGTATGATTTTTCAGAATTCATTAGACTCGGGAACAGTGCCCATGGATTGGAGGGTAGCTAACGTTACCCCACTATTCAAAAAGGGGGGTAGGGAAAAAGCAGGTAATTACAGACCTGTAAGCCTTACATCAGTTGTGGGCAAAATGCTGGAGTCCATCATTAAGGATGAAATAGCGGAGCACTTAGCAAATGGGGACAGGATAGGACAGAGTCAACATGGATTTACAAAGGGTAAATCGTGCTTGACTAACCTATTGGAATTTTTTGAGGGAGTAACTGGTAAAATAGATGAGGGAGAGCCAGTAGATGTGGTGTACCTGGACTTCCAAAAGGCCTTCGATAAGGTCCCACATAAAAGATTAGCATGGAAAATTGAAGCTCATGGGATAAAGGGGAAAGTATTGACGTGGATAGAGAACTGGCTGTCAGATGGAAAACAGAGAGTTGGAATAAACGGCTCATTTTCTGAATGGCAGGCAGTAACAAGTGGGGTACCACAGGGATCTGTCCTGGGTCCCCAGCTGTTCACAATTTACATTAATGACCTGGATCAGGGAGTCGGATGCAGCATTTACAAATTTGCAGACGACACCAAACTAGGCGGGGGGGTGGGCTCAGAGGAGGAGATCTGGAAGCTCCAGAGCGATTTGGACAGACTGGGTGATTGGGCGGATAAATGGCAGATGCACTATAATGTGGACAAGTGCGAAGTTATCCACCTTGGGTGCAGGAACGGGAGGGCAAATTATTATTTAAATGGCAATAAATTGGGAGAGGGGGAAGTACAGAGAGACCTGGGTGTTCTTGTACACCAGTCACTGAAGGCGAGCATGCAGGTGCAACAGGCGGTCAAGAAGGCAAACAGTATGCTGGCCTTCATAGCAAAAGGGTTGGAATACAGGAACAGGGATACCTTGCTGCAGCTGTACAGGGCACTGGTGAGACCACACCTCGAGTACTGCGTACAGTTTTGGTCACCTCATCTGAGGAAAGATGTTCTTGCCATGGAGGGGGTGCAGCGGCGATTCACCAGGCTGATACCAGGAATGGCGGGATTGACCTATGAGGAGAGACTATGTAGTTTAGGGATGTACACACTGGAGTTTAGAAGATTGAGAGGGGACCTCATAGAAGTGTATAAAATTCTGACAGGTCTAGACAGACTAGATGCAGAAGGAATGTTTCCCTTGGCGGGTGAGAACAGAACTAGAGGACATAATTTAAGGATAAGGGCTAAACCATTTAGGACAGAAATGAGGGGAAATTTCTTCACTCAGAGAGTGGTGAACCTGTGGAACTCATTGCCACAGAGGGCAGTGTACGCCAGCTCATTAAATATATTTAAGAGGGAATTAGATATATTTCTACAGGCAAAAGGGGTTAAGGGTTACGGAGAGAAGGCGGGGACGGGATACTGAATTGGAGGATCAGCCATGATCACATTAAATGGCGGAGCAGGCTCGAAGGGCCGGATGGCCTACTCCTGCTCCTATCTTCTATGTATCTATGTATCTATGTATCTTGTCTATCTCTCTCACCCTGTTTCTCTTGTCTGTCTCTCCCTCTGTTTCCCTTGTCTCTCTCTCCCTCTGTTTCCCTTCCCTGTCTGTCAGTCTGCTTCCCTTTTCTGTCTCTCGCTCTGTTTCCCGTGTCTGTCTCTCCTGCTGTTTCCCTTGTCTGTCTCTCCCTCTGTTTCCCTTGTCTGTCTCTCCCTCTGTTTGCCTTGTCTCTCTCTCTCTCTCTCTGCCTCACTTGTCTGTCTCTCCCTCTGTTTCGCTTGTCTATCTCTCCCTCTGTTTCCCTTGGCTGTCTCTCCGTCTGTTTCGCTTGTCTTTCTCTCCCTCTGTTTCCCTTGTCTGTCTCTTCCTCTGGTTCCCTAGTCTCTCTCTCTCCCTCTGTTTCCCTTGTCATTCTCTCCCTCTGATTCCCATGTCTGTCTCTCCATCTGTTTCCCTTGTCTGTCTCACCCTCTGTTTCCCTTGTCTGTCTCTCTCTCTGTTTCCCTTGTCTGTCTCACCCTCTGTTTCACTTGTCTGTCTCTCTCTCTGTTTCCCTTGTCTGTCTCACCCTCTGTTTCCCTTGTCTGTCTCTCTCTCTGTTTCCCTTGTCTGTCTGACCCTCTGTTTCCCTTGTCTGTCTCTCCCTCTGTTTCCCTTGTCTGTCTCTCTCTCTGTTTCATGTGTCCATCTCTCCCTCTGATTCCTATGTCTGTCTCTCCCTCTCTTTCCCTTGTCTGTCTCTCCCTCTGTTTCCCTTGTCTGTCTCTCTCTCTCTGTTTCCCTTGTCCGTCTCTCTGTCTGTTTCCCTTGTCTGTCTCTCCCTCTGTTTCCCTTGTCTGTCTCTCCCTCTGTTTCCCTTGTCTGTCTCTCCCACGGTTTTCCTTGTCTCTCGCTCCCTCTGTTTCCCTTGTCTGTCTCTCTCTCCCTTTGTTTCTCTTGTCTGTCTCTCCCTCTGATTCCCCATCTGTCTTACCCATTGTTTCCCTTGTCGGTCTCACCCTCTGTTTCCCTTGTCTGTCTCTCACTCGCTCTGCTTCCCTTCTCTGTCTCTCCCTCTGTTTCCCTTGTCTGTCTCTCACTCGCTCTGTTTCCCTTCTCTGTCTCTCCCTCTGTTTCCCCTGTCTAACTCTCCTTCTGTTTCCCTTGTCTTTCTTTCCCTCTATTTCCCATGTCTGTTTCTCCATCTGTTTCTCTTGTCTGTCTCTCCCTCTGTTTCCCTTGTCTGTCTCTCTCTCTGTTTCCCTTATCTGTCTCTCCCTCTGCTTCCCTTGTCTGTCTCTCCCTCTGTTTCCCTTGTCTCTCAATCCCTTTGTTTACCTTGTCTGTCTCTCTCTCTGTTTCACTTGTCTGTCTCTCTCTTCCTCTGTTTCCCTTGTATGTCTCTCCATCTGTTTCCCTTGTCTGTCTCTCCCTCTGTTTCCAATGTCTGTCTCTCCAGCTGTTTCCCATGTCTGTCTCTCCCTCTGTTTCCCTTGTCTGTCTCTCCCACTTTTTCCCTTGTCTGTCTCTCCCTCTGTTTCCCTTGTCTGTCTCGCTCTCCCTCTGTTTCCCTTGTCTTTCTCTCCCTCTGTTTCCCTTGTCCGTCTCTCCGTCTGATCCCTTGTCTGTCTCTCCCTCTGTTTCCCTTGTCTGTCTATCCCTCTGTTCCCCTTCCCTGTGAATCCCTCTGTTTCCCTTGTCTGTCTCTCCCTCTGTTTCCAGTGTTTGTCTCACACTCTGTTTCCCTTGTCTGTCTCTCCCTCTGTTTCCCTTGTCTTTCTCTCCCTCTGTTTCCCTTGTCTGTCTCTCTTTCTCTGTTTGTCTTGTCTGTCTATCCCTCTGTTCCCCTTCCCTGTGAATCCCTCTGTTTCCCTTGTCTGTCTCTCCCTCTGTTTCCAGTGTTTGTCTCACACTCTGTTTCCCTTGTCTGTCTCACCCTCTGTTTCCCTTGTCTTTCTTACCCTCTATTTCCCTTGTCTGCTTCTTCATCTGTTTCCCTTGTCTGTCTCTCCCTCTATTTCCCTTGTCTGTCTCTCCCTCTGTTTCCCTTGTCTGTATCTCTCTCTGTTTCCCTTGTCTGTCTCTCCCTCTGTTTCCCTTGTCTGTATCTCTCTCTGTTTCCCTTGTCTGTCTCTCCCTCTATTTCCCTTGTCTGTCTGTCTCTCTGTTTCCCTTGTCTGCCTCTTCCTCTGTTTCGATTGTCTGTCTCTCCCTCTGTTTCACTTGTCTGTCTCTTCCTCTGCTTCCCTTGTCTGTCTCTCCCTCTGTTTCCCTTGTCTGTCTCTCCGTCTGCTTGCCTTGTCTCTCTCTCTCTCTCTCTGCCTCCCTTGTCTGTCTCTCCAACTGTTTACCTTGTCTGTCTATACCTCTGTTTCCCTTGTCTGTCTCTCTCTCTCTCTCTGCTTGCCTTGTCTGTGTCTCCCTCTTTTTCCCTTGTCTGTCCCTCCTTCTGTTTCCTCCGTCTGTCTCTCCCTCTGTTTACCTTGTCTGTCTGTCTCTGCATCTGTTTCACTTGACTGTCTCTCCCTCTCTTTCACTTGTCTCTCTTTCCCTCTGTTTCCCTTATCAGTCCCTCCATTTTTTCTCCTTTTATCTCTCTCCCTCTGTTTCCCTTGTCTGTCTCTCCCTCTGATTCCCTTTTCGGTCACTCCATCTGTTTCCCTTGTCTGTCTCTCCCTCTTTTTCCCTTGTCTGTCTCTCCATCTGTTTCCCTTGTCTCCCTCTCTCCCTCTCTTTCCCTTTTCTGTCTCTCCCTCTTGTTCCCTTGTCTGTCTCTCCCCCTGTTTCCCTAGGCTGTCTTTCCTTCTGTTTCCCTTGTCTGTCTCTCTCTCTCTCTGTTTCCCTTGTCTCTCTCTCCCTCTGTTTCCCTTGTCTTTCTCTCCCTCTGTTTCCATTGTCTGTCTCTCCAGCTGTTTCCCATGTCTGTCTCTCCCTCTGTTTCCCTTGTCTGTGTCTCCCACTTTTTCCCTTGTCTGTCTCTCCCTCTGTTTCCCTTGTCTGTCTCGCTCTCCCTCTGTTTCCCTTGTCTGTCTCTCTCTCCCTCTGTTTCCCTTTTCTGTCTCTCTCTCTCGCTCTGTTTCCCTTGTCTTTCTCTCCCTCTGTTTCCATTGTCTGTCTCTCTCTCCCTCTCTTTCCCTTTTCTGTCTCTCCCTTTTTTTCCCTTGTCTGTCTCTCCCCCGTTTCCCTAGGCTGTCTTTCCTTCTGTTTCCCTTGTCTGTCTCTTCCTCTGTTTCCCTTGTCTCCCTCTCTCCCTCTCTTTCCCTTTTCTGTCTCTCCCTCTTTTTCCCTTGTCTGTCTCTCCCTCTGTTTCCCTTGTCTGTCTCTCCCTTTGTTTCCCTTGTCCGTCTCTCCGTCTGATCCCTTGTCTTTCTCTCCCTCTGTTTCCCTTGTCTGTCTATCCCTCTGTTCCCCTTCCCTGTGAATCCCTCTGTTTCCCTTGTCTGTCTCTCCCTCTGTTTCCAGTGTTTGTCTCACACTCTGTTTCCCTTGTCTGTCTCACCCTCTGTTTCCCTTGTCTTTCTTACCCTCTATTTCCCTTGTCTGTTTCTCCATCTGTTTCCCTTGTCTGTCTCTCCCTCTATTTCCCTTGTCTGTCTCTCTCTCTGTTTCCCTTGTCTGTATCTCTCTCTGTTTCCCTTGTCTGTCTCTCCCTCTGTTTCCCTTGTCTGTATCTCTCTCTGTTTCCCTTGTCTGTCTCTCCCTCTATTTCCCTTGTCTGTCTGTCTCTCTGTTTCCCTTGTCTGCCTCTTCCTCTGTTTCGATTGTCTGTCTCTCCCTCTGTTTCACTTGTCTGTCTCTTCCTCTGCTTCCCTTGTCTGTCTCTCCCTCTGTTTCCCTTGTCTGTCTCTCCGTCTGTTTCCCTTGTCTCTCTCTCCTTCTGTTTAACTTGTCCGACGCTCCTTCTGTTTCCCTTGTCTGTCTCTCTCTCTCTCTCTGTTTCCCTTGTCTCTCTCTCCCTCTGTTTCCCTTGTCTGTCTCTCTCTGTTTCCCTTGACTGTCTCTCCATCTGTTTCTCTTGTCTGTCTCTCTCTTTGTTTCCCTTGTCTGTCTCTCGCTCTGTTCCCCTTGACTGTCACTCCCTCTGTTTCCCTTGTCTGTCTCTCCTTCTGTTTCCCTTGTCTGTCTCTTCCTCTGTATCCCTTGTCTGTCTCTCTCTCCCTCTGTTTCCCTTGTCTGTCTCTCCCGATGTTTCCCTTGTCTGTCTCTCCATCTGTTTCTCTTGTCTGTCTCTCTCTCTGTTTCCCTTGTCTGTCTCTCCCTCTGGTTCCCTTGACTGTCTCTCCATCTGTTTCTCTTGTCTGTCTATCCCTCTGTTTTCCTTGTCTCTCTCTCCCTCTGTTTCCCTTGTCTCTCTCTCCTTCTGTTTACCTTGTCTGTCTGTCTCTCCGTTTACATTGTCTCTCTCTCCCTCTGTTTGCTTTGTCCCTCACTGCCTCTGCTTCCCTTGTCTGTCTCTCCCTCTGTTCCCCTTTGCTGTCTCTCCCTCCGTTTCCCGTGTCTGTCTCTCCCTCTGTTTCCCTTGTCTGTCTCTACCTCTGTTTCCCTTGTCTGTCGCTCCCTCTGTTTCCCTTGTCTGTCTCTCCCTCTGTTTCCCTTGTCTGTCTCTCCCTCTGTTTCCCTTGTCTCTCTCTCCCTTTGTTTCCCTTCTCTGTCTCTCCCTCTGTTTCCCTTGTCTCTCTCTCTCTGTTTCCCTTGTCTGTCTCTCCCTCTGTTTCCCTTTTCTGTCTCTCCCCCTGATTCCCTTGTCTGTCTCTCTCTCTGTTTCCCTTGTCTGTCTCTCCCTCTGGTTCCCTTGTCTGTCTCTCCCTCTGTTTCCCTTGTCTGTCTATCCCTCTGTTTTCCTTGTCTCTCTCTCCCTCTGTTTCCCTTGTCTCTCTCTCCTTCTGTTTACCTTGTCTGTCTGTCTCTCCGTTTACATTGTCTCTCTCTCCCTCTGTTTCCTTTGTCCCTCACTGCTTCTGTTTCCCTTGTCTGTCTCTCCCTCTGTTCCCCTTGGCTGTCTCTCCCTCCGTTTCCCGTGTCTGTCTCTCCCTCTGTTTCCCTTGTCTGTCTCTACCTCTGTTTCCCTTGTCTGTCGCTCCCTCTGTTTCCCTTGTCTCTCTCTCTCTGTTTCCCTTGTCTGTCTCTCCCTCTGTTTCCCTTGTCTGTCTCTCCCCCTGATTCCCTTGTCTGTCTCTCCCTCTGTTTCCCTTGTCTGTCTCTCTCTCCCCATGTTTCCCTTGTCTGTCTCTCCCTCTTTTCCCCTTGTCTGTCTCTCCCTCTGATTCCCTTGTCTGTCTCTCCCTCTGTTTCCCTTGTCTGTCTCTCTCTCTCCCCATGTTTCCCTTGTCTGTCTCTCCCTCTGTTTCGCTTGTCTGTCTCTTTCTCCCTTTTTGTCTTGTCTGTCTCTCCCTCTGTTTCCCTTTACTTTCTCTCCCTCTGTTTCCCTTGTCTGTCTATCCCTCTGTTTCCCTTGTCTGTCTCTCTCTCCCTGCTTGTCTTGTCTGTCCCTCCCTATGTTTCCCTTGTCTGTATCTCCATTTGTTTCCCTTGTCTGTCTCTCACTCTGTTATCTTGTCTGTCTCTCCCTCTGTTTCCCTTGTCTGTCTCTCCCTATGTTTCCCTTGTCTGTCTCTTCCTCTGTTTCCCTTGTCTCCCTCTCTTCTTCTCTTTCCCTTTTCTGTCTCTCCCTCTTTTTCCCTTGTCTGTCTCTCCCTCTGTTTCCCTTGTCTGTCTCTCCCTCTGTTTCCCTTGTCCGTCTCTCCCTCTGTATCCCTTGTCTGTCTCTCCCTCTGTTTCCCTTGTCTGTCTATCCCTCTGTTCCCCTTCCCTGTGAATCCCTCTGTTTCCCTTGTCTGTCTCTCCCTCTGTTTCCAGTGTTTGTCTCACACTCTGTTTCCCTTGTCTGTCTCACCCTCTGTTTCCCTTGTCTTTCTTACCCTCTATTTCCCTTGTCTGTTTCTCCATCTGTTTCCCTTGTCTGTCTCTCCCTCTATTTCCCTTGTCTGTCTCTCCCTCTGTTTCCCTTGTCTGTATCTCTCTCTGTTTCCCTTGTCTGTCTCTCCCTCTGTTTCCCTTGTCTGCATCTCTCTCTGTTTCCCTTGTCTGCCTCTCCCTCTATTTCCCTTGTCTGTCTGTCTCTCTGTTTCCCTTGTCTGCCTCTTCCTCTGTTTCGATTGTCTGTCTCTCCCTCTGTTTCACTTGTCTGTCTCTTCCTCTGCTTCCCTTGTCTGTCTCTCCCTCTGTTTCCCTTGTCTGTCTCTCCGTCTGCTTGCCTTGTCTCTCTCTCTCTCTCTGCCTCCCTTGTCTGTCTCTCCAACTGTTTACCTTGTCTGTCTATACCTCTGTTTCCCTTGTCTGTCTCTCTCTCTCTCTGCTTGCCTTGTCTGTGTCTCCCTCTTTTTCCCTTGTCTGTCCCTCCTTCTGTTTCCTCCGTCTGTCTCTCCCTCTGTTTACCTTGTCTGTCTGTCTCTGCATCTGTTTCACTTGACTGTCTCTCCCTCTCCTTCACTTGTCTCTCTTTCCCTCTGTTTCCCTTATCAGTCCCTCCCTTTTTTCTCCTTTTATCTCTCTCCCTCTGTTTCCCTTGTCTGTCTCTCCCTCTGATTCCCTTTTCGGTCACTCCATCTGTTTCCCTTGTCTGTCTCTCCCTCTTTTTCCCTTGTCTGTCTCTCCCTCTGTTTCCCTTGTCTCTCTCTCCTTCTGTTTAACTTGTCCGACCCTCCTTCTGTTTCCCTTGTATGTCTCTCTCTCTCTCTCTGTTTCCCTTGTCTCTCTCTCCCTCTGTTTCCCTTGTCTGTCTCTCTCTCTGTTTCCCTTGTCTGTCTCTCCCTCTGGTTCCCTTGACTGTCACTCCCTCTGTTTCCCTTGTCTGTCTCTCCTTCTGTTTCCCTTGTCTGTCTCTTCCTCTGTATCCCTTGTCTGTCTCTCTCTCCCTCTGTTTCCCTTGTCTGTCTCTCCCGATGTTTCCCTTGTCTGTCTCTCCATCTGTTTCTCTTGTCTGTCTCTCCCTCTGATTCCCTTTTCGGTCACTCCATCTGTTTCCCTTGTCTGTCTCTCCCTCTTTTTCCCTTGTCTGTCTCTCCCTCTGTTTCCCTTGTCTGTCTCTCTCTCTGTTTCCCTTGTCTGTCTCTCCCTCTGGTTCCCTTGACTGTCTCTCCATCTGTTTCTCTTGTCTGTCTCTCTCTCTGTTTCCCTTGTCTGTCTCTCCCTCTGTTCCCCTTGACTGTCTCTCCCTCTGTTCCCCTTGACTGTCACTCCCTCTGTTTCCCTTGTCTGTCTCTCCTTCTGTTTCCCTTGTCTGTCTCTTCCTCTGTATCCCTTGTCTGTCTCTCTCTCCCTCTGTTTCCCTTGTCTGTCTCTCCCTCTGTTCCCCTTGACTGTCACTCCCTCTGTTTCCCTTGTCTGTCTCTCCTCTGTTTCCTTGTCTGTCTCTCCATGTTTCCTTGTCTGTCTCTCCCTCTGTTTCCCTTGTCTGTCCTCTACTCCTATGTTTCCCTTGTCTGTCTCTCTCCATTTGTTTCCCTTGTCTGTCCTCTCCCCTCCTTTTCCCTTGTTGTCTCTCCCACTGTTTCCCTTGCTCTGCCTCACCCTCTGTTTACCTTGTCGTGCTCTCTCCTCTGTTTCCCTTGTCTCTCTCTCCCTTCTGTTTCCCTTGTCTCTTCTCCTCCCCTCTGTTTCCCTTGTCTGTCTCTCCCCTGTTTCCCCTTGTCTTGTCTCTCCCTCTGTTTCCCTTGTCTGTCTCTCCCTCTGGTTTCCTTGTCCTGTCGCTCCCTCGTTTCCCTAGTCTGCTCGCTCCCTCTGTTTCCCTTGTCCCTGTCTCTCCCCTCTGTTTCCCTTGCCAGTCCCTTCCCTCCTGCTTCCCTTGTCTGTCTCTCCCTCCTGTTTCCCTTGTCTGTCTCTCCTATCTGTTTGTCCCTTGTCTGTCTCTCCCTCTGTTTGCCTTTGTCCCTCACTGCCTCTGTTTCCCTTGTCTGTCTCTCCCTCTGTTCCCCTTGTCTGTCTCTCCCTCCTGTTTCCCTTGTCTGTCTCTCCCTCTGTTTCCCTTGTCTGTCTCTACCTCTGTTTCCCTTGTCTGTCTCTCCCTCTGTTTCCCTTGTCTGTCTCTCCCTCTGTTTCCCTTGTCTGTCTCTCCCTCTGTTTCCCTTGTCTCTCTCTCCCTTTGTTTCCCTTCTCTGTCTCTCCCTCTGTTTCCCTTGTCTCTCTCTCCTCTGTTTCCCTTGTCTGTCTCTCCCTCTGTTTCCCTTGTCTGTCTCTCCCTCTGATTCCCTTGTCTGTCTCTCCCTCTGTTTCCCTTGTCTGTCTCTCTCTCCCCATGTTTCCCTTGTCTGTCTCTCCCTCTGTTTCCCTTGTCTGTCTCTCCCTCTGATTCCCTTGTCTGTCTCTCCCTCTGTTTCCCTTGTCTGTCTCTCTCTCTCCCCATGTTTCCCTTGTCTGTCTCTCCCTCTGTTTCGCTTGTCTGTCTCTTTCTCCCTTTTTGTCTTGTCTGTCTCTCCCTCTGTTTCCCTTTACTTTCTCTCCCGATGTTTCCCTTGTCTGTCTCTCCATCTGTTTCTATTGTCTGTCTCTCTCTCTGTTTCCCTTGTCTGTCTCTCCCTCTGGTTCCCTTGACTGTCTCTCCATCTGTTTCTCTTGTCTGTCTCTCCCTCTTTTCCCCTTGTCTGTCTCTCCCTCTGATTCCCTTGTCTGTCTCTCCCTCTGTTTCCCTTGTCTGTCTCTCTCTCCCCATGTTTCCCTTGTCTGTCTCTCCCTCTGTTTCGCTTGTCTGTCTCTTTCTCCCTGTTTGTCTTGTCTGTCTCTCCCTCTGTTTCCCTTTACTTTCTCTCCCGATGTTTCCCTTGTCTGTCTCTCCATCTGTTTCTATTGTCTGTCTCTCTCTCTGTTTCCCTTGTCTGTCTCTCCCTCTGGTTCCCTTGACTGTCTCTCCATCTGTTTCTCTTGTCTGTCTCTCTCTCTGTTTCCCTTGTCTGTCTCTCCCTCTGGTTCCCTTGTCTGTCTCTCCCTCTGTTTCCCTTGTCTGTCTATCCCTCTGTTTTCCTTGTCTCTCTCTCCCTCTGTTTCCCTTGTCTCTCTCTCCTTCTGTTTACCTTGTCTGTCTGTCTCTCCGTTTACATTGTCTCTCTCTCCCTCTGTTTGCTTTGTCCCTCACTGCCTCTGTTTCCCTTGTCTGTCTCTCCCTCTGTTCCCCTTGGCTGTCTCTCCCTCCGTTTCCCGTGTCTGTCTCTCCCTCTGTTTCCCTTGTCTGTCTCTACCTCTGTTTCCCTTGTCTGTCGCTCCCTCTGTTTCCCTTGTCTGTCTCTCCCTCTGTTTCCCTTGTCTGTCTCTCCCTCTGTTTCCCTTGTCTCTCTCTCCCTTTGTTTCCCTTCTCTGTCTCTCCCTCTGTTTCCCTTGTCTCTCTCTCTCTGTTTCCCTTGTCTGTCTCTCCCTCTGTTTCCCTTTTCTGTCTCTCCCCCTGATTCCCTTGTCTGTCTCTCCCTCTGTTTCCCTTGTCTGTCTCTCTCTCCCCATGTTTCCCTTGTCTGTCTCTCCCTCTTTTCCCCTTGTCTGTCTCTCCCTCTGATTCCCTTGTCTGTCTCTCCCTCTGTTTCCCTTGTCTGTCTCTCTCTCTCCCCATGTTTCCCTTGTCTATCTCTCCCTCTGTTTCGCTTGTCTGTCTCTTTCTCCCTTTTTGTCTTGTCTGTCTCTCCCTCTGTTTCCCTTTACTTTCTATCCCTCTGTTTCCCTTGTCTGTCTATCCCTCTGTTTCGCTTGTCTGTCTCTCTCTCCCTGTTTGTCTTGTCTGTCTCTCACTCTGTTTCCCTTGTCTGTCTGTCTCTCCCTGTTTGTCTTGTCTGTCCCTCCCTATGTTTCCCTTGTCTGTATCTCCATTTGTTTCCCTTGTCTGTCTCTCCCTCTGTTTCCCTTGTCTGTCTCTCCCTCTGTTTCCCTTGTCTCTCTCTCCCTCTGTTTCCCTTGTCTCTCTCTCCCTCTGTTTCCCTTGTCTCTCTCTCCCTCTGTTTCCCTTGTCTCTTTTTCCCTCTGTTTCCCTTGTCTTTATCTCCGTCTATTCCCTTTTCCGTCTTTCGCTCTTTTTCCCTTGTCTGTCTCTCCCTCTGATTCCCTTGTCTGTCTCTCCCTCTGTTTCCCTTGTCTCTCTCTCCCTCTGTTTCCCTTGTCTCTCTCTCCCTCTGTTTACCTTGTCTGTCTCTCCCTCTGTTTCCCTTGTAGCTCTGTCCTTCTGTTTCCCTTGTCTGCCTCTTCCTCTGTTTCATTGTCTGTCTCTCCCTCTGTTTCCCTTGTCTGTCTCTCACTCTGTTTCCCTTGTCTGTGACGCCCTCTGTTTCCCTTGTATGTCTCTCTCTTCTATTACCTTGTCTGTCCCTCCTTCTGTTTCCCTTGTCTCTCTCTCCCTCTGTTTCCCTTGTCTCTCTCTCCCACTGTTTCGCTTGTCTCTCTATCCCTCTGTTCCCCTTGACTGTCACTCCCTCTGTTTCCCTTGTCGGTCACTCCATCTGTTTCCCTTGTCTGTCTCTCCCTCTGTTTCCCATGTCTGTCTCTCCCTCTGTTTCCCTTGTCTCTCTCTCAATCTGCTTCCCTTATCTGTCTCTCCTTCTGTTTCCCTTGTCTGTCTCTTCCACTGTATCCCTTGTCTCTCTCTCCCTCTGTCTCCTTGTCTGTCTCTCACTCTGTTTCCCTTGTCTGTTACTCCCTCTGTTTCCCTTGTCTCTCTCTCGATCTGTTTCCCTTGTCTGTCTCTCCCTCTGTTTCCCTTCTCTGTCTCTCCCTCTGTCTCCCTTGTCTGTCTCTTACTCTGTTATCTTGTCTGTGTCTCCCTCTGTTTCCCTTCTCTGTCTCTCCCTCTGTCTCCCTTGTCTGTCTCTCACTCTGTTATCTTGTCTGTCTCTCCCTCTGTTTCCCTTGTCTGTCTCTCCCTATGTTTCCCTTGTCTGTCTCTCCCTCTGTTTCCCTTGTCTGTCTCTCCCTCTGTTTCCCTTGTCTGTGTCTCCCTCTGTTTCCCATGTCTCTCTCTCCCTCTTTTTCCCTTGCCTGTCTCTCCCTCTGGTTCCCTTGTCTGTCTCTCCATCTTTTTCTCTTGTCTGGCTCTCTCTCTGTTTCCCTTGTCTCTCCCTCTGTTTACCTTGTCTGTCTCTCTCCCTATGTTTCACTTGTCTGTCTCTCCCTCTGTTTCCCTTGTCTGTGTCTCCCTCTGTTTCCCATGTCTCTCTCTCCCTCTTTTTCCCTTGCCTGTCTCTCCCTCTGGTTCCCTTGTCTGTCTCTCCATCTTTTTCTCTTGTCTGTCTCTCTCTCTGTTTCCCTTGTCTGTCATTCCCTCTGGTTCCCTTGTCTGTCTTTCCATCTGTTTCTCTTGTCTGTCTTTCTCTCTGATTCCCTTGTCTGTCTCTCCCTCTGTTTCCCTTGTCTGTCTCTCCCTCTGTTTCCCTTGTCTGTCTCTCCCTCTGTTTCCCTTGTCTGTCTCTCCCTCTGTTTCCCTTTTCTGTCTGTCTCTCTGTTTCCCTTGTCTGTACGTCTCTCTGTTTCCCTTGTCTCTCTCTCCCTCTGTTTCCCTTGTCTGTCTCTTTCTCTTTTTTCCCTTGTCTCTCACGCCCTCTGTTTCCTTTGTCCCTCTCTCCCTCTGTTCCCCTTGGCTGTCTCTCGCTCTGTTCCCTTGTCTGTCTCTCCCTCTGTTCCCTTGACTGTCTCTCCCTCTGTTTCCGTTGTCTGTCTCTCCCTCTGTTTCCCTTGTCTGTCTCTTCCTCTGTATCCCTTGTCTGTCTCTATATCCCTCTGTTTCCCTTTTCTGTCTCTCCCTATGTTACCCTTGTCTGTCTCTCCCTCTGTCTCCATTGTCTGTCTCTCACTCTGTTTCCCTTGTCTGTGACTCCCTCTGTTTCCCTTGTCTCTCTCTCCTTCTGATTACCTTGTCTGTCCCTCCTTCTGTTTCCCTTGTCTGTATGTTTCTCTGTTTCCCTTGTCTGTCTCTCCATCTGTTTCCCTTGTCTGTCTCTCCCTGTGTTTTCCTTGTCTGTCTCTCCCTCTGTTTCCCTTGACTCTCTCTCCCTCTGTTTCCCTTGTCTGTCTCTCCTTCGGTTTCCCTTGTCTGTCTCTCCCTCTGTTTCCCTTGTCTGTGTCTCCCTCTGTTTCCCTTGTCTCTCTCTCCCTCTGGTTCCCTTTTCTCTCTCTCCCTCTGTTTTCCTTGTCTGTCTGTCCCTGCATCTGTTTCACTTGACTGTCTCTCCCTCTCTTTCACTTGTCTCTCTTTCAATCTGTTTCCCTTATCAGTCCCACACTTTTTTTCCTTTTATCTCTCTCCCTCTGTTTCCCTTGTCTGTCTCTCCCTCTGTTTACCTTGTCTGTCTCTCCCTCTGTTTCCCTTGTCTGTCTCTCCCACTGTCTCCCTTATATGTCTCTCAATCTTTTTCACTTGCCTGTGTCTCCCTCTATTTCCCATGTCTCTCTCTCCCTCTGTTTCCCTTGTCTGTCTGTCCGTCATTTTCCCTTGTCTCTCGCTCCCTCTGTTTCCCTTCTCTATCTCTCTCTCTGTTTCCCTTGTCAGTATCTCCTTCTGTTTCCCTTGTCTGTCTCTCCCTCTGTTTCCCTTGTCTGTCTCTCCCTCTGTTTCCCTTGTCTGTCTCTCCGTCTGTTTCCCTTTTCTGTCTCTCCCTTTGTTTCCATTGTCTGTCTCTCCCTCTGTTTCCCTTGTCTGTCTCTCCCTCTGTTTCCCTTGTCTGTGTCTCCCTCTGTTTCCCATGTCTCTCTCTCCCTCTTTTTCCCTTGCCTGTCTCTCCCTCTGGTTCCCTTGTCTGTCTCTCCATCTTTTTCTCTTGTCTGTCTCTCTCTCTGTTTCCCTTGTCTCTCCCTCTGTTTACCTTGTCTGTCTCTCTCCCTATGTTTCACTTGTCTGTCTCTCCCTCTGTTTCCCTTGTCTGTGTCTCCCTCTGTTTCCCATGTCTCTCTCTCCCTCTTTTTCCCTTGCCTGTCTCTCCCTCTGGTTCCCTTGTCTGTCTCTCCATCTTTTTCTCTTGTCTGTCTCTCTCTCTGTTTCCCTTGTCTGTCATTCCCTCTGGTTCCCTTGTCTGTCTTTCCATCTGTTTCTCTTGTCTGTCTTTCTCTCTGATTCCCTTGTCTGTCTCTCCCTCTGTTTCCCTTGTCTGTCTCTCCCTCTGTTTCCCTTGTCTGTCTCTCCCTCTGTTTCCCTTGTCTGTCTCTCCCTCTGTTTCCCTTTTCTGTCTGTCTCTCTGTTTCCCTTGTCTGTACGTCTCTCTGTTTCCCTTGTCTCTCTCTCCCTCTGTTTCCCTTGTCTGTCTCTTTCTCTTTTTTCCCTTGTCTCTCACGCCCTCTGTTTCCTTTGTCCCTCTCTCCCTCTGTTCCCCTTGGCTGTCTCTCGCTCTGTTCCCTTGTCTGTCTCTCCCTCTGTTCCCTTGACTGTCTCTCCCTCTGTTTCCGTTGTCTGTCTCTCCCTCTGTTTCCCTTGTCTGTCTCTTCCTCTGTATCCCTTGTCTGTCTCTATATCCCTCTGTTTCCCTTTTCTGTCTCTCCCTATGTTACCCTTGTCTGTCTCTCCCTCTGTCTCCATTGTCTGTCTCTCACTCTGTTTCCCTTGTCTGTGACTCCCTCTGTTTCCCTTGTCTCTCTCTCCTTCTGATTACCTTGTCTGTCCCTCCTTCTGTTTCCCTTGTCTGTATGTTTCTCTGTTTCCCTTGTCTGTCTCTCCATCTGTTTCCCTTGTCTGTCTCTCCCTGTGTTTTCCTTGTCTGTCTCTCCCTCTGTTTCCCTTGACTTTCTCTCCCTCTGTTTCCCTTGTCTGTCTCTCCTTCGGTTTCCCTTGTCTGTCTCTCCCTCTGTTTCCCTTGTCTGTGTCTCCCTCTGTTTCCCTTGTCTCTCTCTCCCTCTGGTTCCCTTTTCTCTCTCTCCCTCTGTTTTCCTTGTCTGTCTGTCCCTGCATCTGTTTCACTTGACTGTCTCTCCCTCTCTTTCACTTGTCTCTCTTTCAATCTGTTTCCCTTATCAGTCCCACACTTTTTTTCCTTTTATCTCTCTCCCTCTGTTTCCCTTGTCTGTCTCTCCCTCTGTTTACCTTGTCTGTCTCTCCCTCTGTTTCCCTTGTCTGTCTCTCCCACTGTCTCCCTTATATGTCTCTCAATCTTTTTCACTTGCCTGTGTCTCCCTCTATTTCCCATGTCTCTCTCTCCCTCTGTTTCCCTTGTCTGTCTGTCCGTCATTTTCCCTTGTCTCTCGCTCCCTCTGTTTCCCTTCTCTATCTCTCTCTCTGTTTCCCTTGTCAGTATCTCCTTCTGTTTCCCTTGTCTGTCTCTCCCTCTGTTTCCCTTGTCTGTCTCTCCCTCTGTTTCCCTTGTCTGTCTCTCCGTCTGTTTCCCTTTTCTGTCTCTCCCTTTGTTTCCATTGTCTGTCTCTCCCTCTGTTTCCCTTGTCTGCCTCTCACTCTGTTTCCCTTGTCTGTCTCTCCCTCTGTTTCACTTGTCTGTCTCTCCCTCTGTTTCCCTTGTCTGTCTCTCCCATCTGATTCCCTTTTTTGTCTCTCCCTCTGTTTCCCTTGTCTGTCTCTCCCTCTGTTTCCCTTGTCTTTCTCTCCCTCTGTTTCCCTTGTCTGTCTCTCTTTCTCTGTTTGTCTTGTCTGTCGCTCCATCTGTTTCCCTTGTCTGTCTCGCCCCCTGTTTCCTCTGTCTGTCTCTCCCTCTGTTTCCCTTGTCTGTCTCTCCCTCTGTTAGCCTTGTCTCTCTCTCTCTCTGCCTACTTGTCTCTCTCTCTCCATCTGTTTCCCTTGTCTGTCTCTCTCTCTCTGGTTCCCTCGTCTGCCTCTCCCTCTGTTTCGCTTGTCTTTCTCTCCCTCTGTTTCCCTTGTTGGTCTCTCCCTCTGTTTCCCTTGTCTGTCTGTCCCTCTGTTTCTCTTGTCTATCTCTCTCACCCTGTTTCTCTTGTCCGTCTCTCCCTCTGTTTCCCTTGTCTCTCTCTCCCTCTGTTTCCCTTCCCTGTCTGTCAGTCTGCTTCCCTTTTCTGTCTCTCGCTCTGTTTCCCGTGTCTGTCTCTCCTACTGTTTCCCTGGTCTGTCTCTCCTTCTGTTTCCCTTGTCTGTCTCTCCCTCTGTTTCCCTTGTCTGTCTCTCCCTCTGTTTCGCATGTCTATCTCTCCCTCTGTTTCCCTTGTCTGTCTCTCTCTCCCTCTGTTTCGCTTGTCTGTCTCTCCCTCTGATTCCCCATCTGTCTTACCCTCTGTTTCCCTTGTCGGTCTCACCCTCTGTTTCCCTTGTCTGTCTCCCACTCGCTCTGTTTCCCTTCTCTGTCTCTCCCTCTGTTTCCCCTGTCTATCTCTCCTTCTGTTTCCCTTGTCTTTCTTTCCCTCTATTTCCCATGTCTGTTTCTCCATCTGTTT
>JASTWF010000167.1:237981-445601 GCA_030390025.1 Squalus acanthias | reverse complement strand
CAGATAAATACGCTTCATCGGCAGCCCACCCACCACCTTAAACATCCAATCCCTCCACCAACTGTGCACCATATCTGCAGTGTGTGCTATTTACAGAAAGAACTGCAGCAGTTCACCAAGGCTTATTTGACAGCACCTCTCAAACCCGCGGCCTCTGCCACCTAGAAGGACAAGAGCAGCATTCGCATGGAAACACCACCACCTCCAAGTTCCACTTCAAGTAACATACGATCCTGACTGTAAATTAGAGCCAAAACGCCCAGCGCCCTCTATAGAGGGAATAGGAGAAGCGACTGTATGTTTCCTTGGTCAGACCACACCTTGAGTACTGTGTGCAGTTTTGGTCGCCTTATCTGAGGAAGGATGTTCTTGCCATGGAAGGAGTCCAGTGAAGATTCACAAGGCGGATACCTGGGATGGCAGGAATGACATATGAGGAGAGATTGGGTCGATTGGGCTTATATTCGCTGGAGTATAGAAGAATGAGAGGGGATCTCATCGAAACATATAAAATTCTGACAGGTCTGGACAAACTAGATGCAGGAAGAATGTTCCCGATGGTCGGAGAGTCCAGAACCAGGGGTCATAATCTAAGGATAAGGGGTAAGCCATTTAGGACAGAAATGAGGAAGAATTTCAGAGAGTGGTGAACCTGTGGAATTCTCTACCACAGAAGGTCGTTGAGGCCAATATATTCACCAATGAGTTAGTTATATTTCATAAAGCTAAAGGTATCAAAGGACATGGGGAGAAGGCAGGTACATGGTAATGAGTTTGGATGATCAGCCATGATCTCATCGAATGGCGGAACAGGCTCGAGGGGCCGAATGGCCTACTCCTGCTCCTATCTTCTATGTTTCTATGTTACTATGTTTCCTTAACCAATCAGCTTGAAGAATCCTTACGCAAAGTCTGAACCAGGAAGTTTCAGTTAGAATATAGAATGCAATGTCAAATCACATGCAGAAAGTGAAATAAAGAGAGGGAAAGAAAGATTGGATTCAGAATGCATCTCACTGAAACATACAAAATTCTTACAGGGCTTGACAGGGTAGATGCAGGGAGGATGCTTCCCCTGGCTGGGGAGTCTGCAGCCCAGCGGTCACAGTCTTAGAAAAAGGGCTCGGACATTTAGGACTGTGGTAAGGAGAAATGTCTTCACTTAGAGGGTGGTGAATCTTTGGAATTCTCTACCCCAGAGGGCTGTGGAGGCTCAGTTGTTGAGTGTATTCAAGACAGAGATCGATACAATTTTGAATCTTAAGGGGATCAAGGGTTATGGGGATAGTGCAGGAAAGGGGAAATGAGGTAAAAGATCAGTAATGATCTTATTGAATGGCAGAGCAGGTACGAAGGGATAAATGGCCGACTCCAGCTAATATTTCTTATCTTATGTTCAGAGGGAACAAAAAAAGAGACAGAAAGAAAAGGTACCAGCATTATTGAATTTTTGTTTCTAGAGCTCCAACAATAATTAAAATCGGAAGGAATGAGACTCCACACTTGTAAAAGTTAATTTTCTGTGCCAGAAGGGTTGTTTGGTATCAGTTAAGACTGATCACGCCGTTAAAGAAATAATTACACTGGAATAGGCAAGCACTGACTTTTCTTGGCGAGTTTCCTGTGTATCTATCAGGTAATTCCAGGAATTTAATTCCGTTCCATGAATTTCAATGGCGAGTCTCTCGGCGAGATTCCATTCTCGCGCAGCTTTGGGAGCAGCAGGGCAACTCGGACAGGACCTTCCCGATTTTCCTGTTTAACTCCGCATGTGAGGTCGCTGGAAGTTATTGTCCAATTGACACTTTAATAACAGTGAGCGCTGTTAGCCCCACCGTTATTTCTACAGCAAAATCTGGCCTATAGCGAAAATATGAAACTACCACTATTTCATCCCCCAGTCACTCACTCCGTGAACAAAATGGTGCAGAAACCAAACCACTAAAGTGAGCGGACGGCAAATGACAGACTGAGTAATCTCAATTTCCTCATGTTCCCCCCTGGGCAGTGACGTTCCACACCAGGAGCACAGGGGCTGGTAATTACAGACTGAATAATCTCAATTTCCTCATGTTCCCCCCTGGGCAGTGACGTTCCACACCAAGAGCACAGGGGCTGGTAATTACAGACTGAGTAATCTCAATTTCCTCATGTTCCCCCCTGGGCAGTGACGTTCCACACCAAGAGCACAGGGGCTGGTAATTACAGACTGAGTAATCTCAATTTCCTCATGTTCCCCCTGGGGAGTGACGTTCCACACCAGGAGCACAGGGGCTGGTAATTTCAGACTGAGTAATCTCAATTTCCTCATGTTCCACCCTGGGGAGTGACGTTCCACACCAGGAGCACAGGGGCTGGTAATTACAGACTGAATAATCTCACTTTCATCATGCTCCCCCCCTGGGCAGTGACGTTCCACACCAGGAGCACAGGGGCTGGTAATTACAGACTGAGTAATCTCAATTTCCTCATGTTCCACCCTGGGCAGTGACGTTCCACACCAGGAGCACAGGGGCAGGTAATTGCAGAATGAGTAATCTCAATTTCTTCATGTTCCCCCCTGGGCAGTGACGTTCCACACCAACAGCACAGGGGCAGGTAATTACAGACTGAGTAATCTCAATTTCCTCATGTTCCTCCCTGGGGAGTGACGTTCCACACCAGGAGCACAGGGGCTGGTAATTACAGTCTGAATAATCTCAATTTCCTCATGTTTCCCCCTGGGCAGTGACGTTCCACACCAACAGCACAGGGGCAGGTAATTACAGACTGAGTAATCTCAATTTCCTCATGTTCCTCCCTGGGGAGTGACGTTCCACACCAGGAGCACAGGGGCTGGTAATTACAGACTGAATAATCTCAATTTCCTCATGTTCCCCCCTGGGCAGTGACGTTCCACACCAGGAGCACAGGGGCTGGTAATTACAGACTGAGTAATCTCAATTTTCTCATGTTCCCCCTGGGCAGTGACGTTCCACACCAGGTGCACAGGGGCAGGTAATTACACGCTAAATATTCTCAATTTCCTCATGTTTCCCCCTGGGCAGTGACGTTCCACACCAGGAGCACAGGGGCAGGTTATTACAGACTGAATAATCTCAATTTCCTCATGTTCCCCCTGGGCAGTGACGTTCCACACCAAGAGCACAGGGGCAGGTTATTACAGACTGAATAATCTCAATTTCCTCATGTTCCCCCTGGGCAGTGACGTTCCACACCAAGAGCACAAGGGCAGGTAATTACAGACTGAATAATCTCAATTTCCTCATGTTCCACCCTGGGCAGTGACGTTCCACACCAGGAGCACAGGGGCAGGTTATTACAGACTGAATAATCTCAATTTCCTCATGTTCCCCCTGGGCAGTGACGTTCCACACCAAGAGCACAGGGGCTGGTAATTACAGACTGAATAATCTCAATTTCCTCATGTTCCCACCTGGGCAGTGACGTTCCACACCAAGAGCACAGGGACAGGTAATTACAGACTGAATAATCTCAATTTCCTCATGTTCCCCCCTGGGCAGTGACGTTCCACACCAAGAGCACAGGGGCAGGTAATTTACCCAGTTGTGTACAAGTTTGGACAGTTCATTTATAGGATGTAAAAGCAATGGAAAAACTGGCGTGCAATTGCACTGGGATGTTAGCAGGGATGTGGAGTTATTGTCAGAGACTGCGATTTGAGAACATTGGGCTCATTCCACTAGAGGAGAGCAGAGTAATTAAGGAGTTGATGCATGTCTTCAGATTCTGAAGAGTTATGATCAAATAAATAGTTACTGATAGTTTCCACAGATTGCCCAGAGGGCACGCATTTAGGCTAATTCGAAGAATTCGCGGTGAAGGTAGATAAATGTATTTACACACGAGGTGGTTAGAAAGCATAATTCAATCCCACAAGCTATGATAGAAGCAAGTGGACATTTTTTTGATAAAATCTATTTCTATTGCTGCGTGGATAGAAAGGAATACTGGAGTATGGGGAGTATAGAGAAGATTGCAACTGGTCTAATTGGGATAATAACCATAATGCGGTCAGCAGGAGGTTGGGATTAAACTAGGTGTGATATTAACGGGAATGGGTAGTGAGCAGTAGGTTGGGATTAGACTAGGTGGGATATTAACGGTAATGGGTAGTGAGCAGGAGGTTGGGATTAGACCAGGTGCGAGATTAACGGTAATGGGTAATGAGCAGGAGGTTGGGATTAGACTAGGTGGGATATTAACGGTAATGGGTAGTGAGCAGGAGGTTGGAATTAGACTAGGTGGGATATTAACAGTAAAGGGTAGTGAGCAGGAGTTTGGGATTAGACTAGGTGGGATAGTAACATTCATGGGCAGTGAGCAGGAGGTTGGGATTAGACTAGGTGGGATATTAACGGTAATGGGTCGTGAGCAGGAGGTTGGGATTAGACTAGGTGGGATATTAACGGTAATGGGTCGTGAGCAGGAGGTTGGGATTAGACTAGGTGGGATATTAACGGTAATGGGTAGTGAGCAGGAGGTAGGGATTAGACTAGGTTTGATATTAACAGTAATGGGTAGTGAGCAGGAGGTTGGGATTAGACTAGGTGGGATATTAACGGTAATGGGCAGGGAGCAGGAGGTTGGGATGAGAGTAAGTTTCCTGGACGATCAACTTGGGCAGGTGGTAGCAGGTCGACTGTCCATTATACACCCTGCTCGATTATCATTTCCATTTAGCTCTATTCCATTACAGGTAACTGACAGAACATTACAGGCTGCTTGCTGTAATTTCCTGAAGTGCTGTCCCGGGGAGTGACGCTCCACCACAGGTTCTACCGCCCGGATTGAGTCTCTGCCGGAGTTGGAATTGACCCCCGGTGATGCAGGGGGAGGAAACACCTGCCCAGCGTCGGGTTTTCAATCCTCATTTTTTGGAGGTTAGTTTTCCTGTTCGAGTCTCATACATTTTCACCATTTTGTTTTTTTTTCCTGAAATGCCTCTCAATTAGTCCACAGATGATTTTTGTCATCTCTCGGTTCCTTAATTTACGTTAAGTAGTTTCCAGGTCAGTAAACTCATGACCTTCCCTTTAATCCCTGTCTGTTGTCTCTGGTCTCTCCTTTTCCCAGTCCCACTAAAACTGTTCCCTTTGTTTTCAATCCACACAAGACTTATACCCGAACCGTTCCTCTGTCCTTTGTACAGATACGGAAGGCACCGCTGGGTATTTTCACCTCTTCATATCATTAGTTCAGATTCACAAAATTTGCAGTTTTATCCATTTCTTTCCTATTTGACGAGTTTCTCTTCGGTAACATTCTGTGATTCTAAGATCTGATTTCCAGACAGTTCTGTGATGTTTAAATAATCCAAACTCATTCAGTGTCCTTCCCACTTACCCGATGTTCTTGTTCACTGAAATGCCTCCCGTCTGTTAACAACGAGCTGAGTCCGTCCACCCCTCCTTCAATCGCCTGTTCCAGTCTGGCCCGGTAGAATTTCGTGAACTTCAACAGCTGGTAATCCGCGCACTTTGTCAAGAACTCAGTGATTGTAGAGTTCGGATCTGTGAACACAAAGAGAGAAAACTGAACACATTATCCACTTTCTACCCAGACTGCTACATTTCATCGTATAACAAACGGCTGAAGCTTCCTGTGATCCACATTATCAAACACCTTCTGATAACCCACATACACCGCATGTACAACATTCCATCAACCTGTATAGTCACATCTGAACTAAAATGCATCTTAATGTGTTTGGAGATTGGGCACATGACTGGCAAATGATGTTTAGCTTGGATAAGTGCCATGTTGTGCCTGTGGGCAGTGTGAATGCTCAACATTCATACACCCTTCATGGCATTAAATAAGGGGGAGAAATGAAGATCCGGGCATTCTAGTGCATCCATCTCTGAAGGTACAGGAGCAATGCCGTGCAGCGATAGCTGGAACAAAGGGGGTTTTGGGCTGCATTCATAGGACAGTTGGGCATAAGACGACCTATTTTTCCTCGTACAAGACCTTGGTGAAAGCCTCACTTGGAATACTGTGTCCAGTTTTGGTCTCCTCACATGGTGGGTGATATTGAGGCTTTGATGCAGAGGAGGGACATTGGACAAATTCCCAGTATAAAGCAACTTAGTTATCAAGATAGCTTAGAATTTGGAATCTACATTTTAGAGAAGCAAAGACTTAGCGGTGATCTGATTGAGGTTTATAAGATGATGAAGGGAATCGATTGTGTTCCATTTGACAGTTTGTTCCAATTCCATAGCTTACGGAGGGCCAGGGGTCACCATTTTAAGTTGTGCAGGGCCAGATTGAGGTTCGATGTCAGGAGGTGTTTCTTTTCCCAGAGAATAGTCGACCTCTGGAACAGGATACCTTCTCTGGCGGTGGATACTGACTCGGTGAATTCCTTCCTGTTTGGTGCGGACAACACCTCTTACAACAGGAAGACACTTCCGGGAATTCAGTGTAAGATTGATCTGCTGGACTAGTTTCAATCGCCTAGATGGGTCGGAGAGGAATTTCCCGTATTTTAATTCCCTAAATTGTCCTGTGATTTTACCTTTTTTTCACCTCATCCAAGGTTTTTTTTGGGATAGCTTGAACAAAGTATGACAAAGTATCACAATTGCCTGGAAATGTCTGGATGGACCAAAGGGTCTTTACCTGTCCGTCATTGTTCGTAAATAGTCAAATACGACTTTTCTACAGCTAGTTCCTTTCCAGCCTCCCCTCATCATCCTCTTTATCGCTAAATGCTCGCTAATTCCACCTGGATTAACAGATTTGAGGAGTTTCTACACAATGGTCTCTGGTTACCAGGTTAATCCACTCTCCACATTATAACAGAATCATCACTTGGGCTTCTTCAGTCCACCTGTATATTTTTGATATTAAACGTGTGTTGAAATGCTGTGGTAAGTCCCTCCTATCTCCGCTCTGACTTCCTCGAACAATCTGGGGTGCATTATTTCTGAGCCCAGTGACTTCTCCACCTCGGCTATTTCACTCAGATCCAAATCCTTCTCTACAATGATCTCTAACTGTGGACCCACATCCTCCTTTAGTACATCAAAACTTCACTTCCACCATCATTTTTAGAAAGTAAAGGTAATATTTTGTATCTCACCAAAATTGCATCCTCCACAACTAGTGTCCCCAGTCCCCCCTCTATCTCACCTCCACTGCTCGCTGACCTGCAAAACCCACTGAGAATTGTGCTATCTCCCTTCCTATTGCTGAACTGTGTACATATGGATTCCATCTTAGCATTGCTCCCTGGAACACCCGTATGTTCTAAACCCCTCCGCCTCTCTCTCTCGCTCTCCTCCTTTCAGACCTTCCTTAAACCTTACCTGTCCTAATATCTCCTTATGTGACTCGGTGTCAAATTCTCATTGATAATACTCCTGTGAAGTACTTTGAGACGTTTTTCACCATTTAAGGTGCTATATAAACGCCAGTTTTTTGTTCTTGTTGTTGTTCTTGCATTGTCATAGAACGCTTTATTGATACTGGCGGCCACAAATTGTTTGCTCTTCCCTCAAAATGTTATCACCAGAAACATTTCCCTCTGAATCCTGTGAAAACCAAGGCCCTGTCTTATAGATACTAGATCACATCTCTCGTGCTTCTGAATGTTTGGAATGATTTGTACACTCACACACACAACACTCAATACTAGCTCCAACATTTGGAATGTTGACTGGTCCACCTTTCTTCTTTTTGAAAAGACAACTTTATCTCTCACTACTTCATATCCTCTTTCCTTTTTCTTGCCAATAACTTTTCAATCTTTCTTAAATCTCCTGTTTCAACTCCAGCATTTTTATTAATTCCGCTTTCTCGTCTGCGATCCGGATATTTTTCACTCTCCAGTCACATCCCCTGATAGCCTCCCACTGCTCCATTCACCTTTTCTGTAAAACCATTATTGTTGGTCGGTACAGGTCGCAGCCGTCACTTCCCTTCCAACTGAACCATCTCTTGTGCCCCAAGAACGTGAACGCTTCCCTCTTGCTCCAGCCCTCAGCCGCAAATTGACCAGCCTCATATTTACCACCTTAAGCAGCCCAGTGCAAAACAATCCGGAGATCAACAGCCTGAGTCCTGGTTTCTTAGTTCAGTGCCTCAGTCTCTATAGTCCCTCTATAAAGGTATTTCTATCCGTGTTACTGGCTCCGACCATGGCTATTTTCTGCTCTCCTTTCCTTCCCGGGGTGGTCCCACCCGGTCAAGGATGTTCTTCCCTCTGGCACCAGGGAGGTAATTAACCATTCGGGACATGCTCAGGGCTACAGAAGAGGTTGTTTATTCCCGACTATAGAATCTGCCACCAGTGTCGCTCCCCTATTCCTGTGCCCCACCTGACTCTCACTCTCGCCCCGCTGGGAGGCCTCCTGCTCTCTGGTGCCACACTGTTGCTCAGGAAGACCCTCCTCTGAGTCAGTGCCTCTATCCACCTTACAGTCCCCAATTCCAGGTATCCACTGGACAGTTCCAGTACTCAGGGGCTTCCTCCAGCTGTGACTGTGATCCTCTGAGTCACTGCCTCTATCCACCTTACAGACCCAAATACCTGGTATCTATTGGACAGTTCCAGTACTCAGGGGCTTCCTCCACCTGTGACTGTGATCCTCTGAGTCACTGTCTCTATCCACCTTACAGTCCCCAATACCAGGTATCTATTGGACAGTTCCAGTACTCAGGGGCTTCCTCCACCTGTGACTGCGGTGTCCCTCTAGATGGTCACTCACTTCCCTCTTTGTACTCAGCCCCTGTCCTGCTCCCTCTTCCTGTGTGAGCTGCAGTTTCATGCACTAGTTCTGGAGCTTTTGTCAGGACAGAAATTGTATTTAAAGTATTTTGTGAGCTTACCTGTGTCCATTCTCATCCTGTTTGAAGATGTTGGATCTTCTCTCTTGTTTGGACCTTCAGCCATGGTGGTGACAGATGTTCCAAGATTCTGATACTCTGTTAGAAATATAATATTAATGGGAGGGTTTGAGGGAAATATTAAAATGAGGAGAACGTTGCCTTGTTAAACATGATATCAAGTCCCTCCTCCCCCATCAGTACAGCAGCTGGTAGCTCTGGGATCTCAGAAAACACCATGAATATACAACTGGTGGATTTTACTGCTGTTTTACAATCAAAATTCTCCACTTGCGTGTGTGCCCGCGCACGTGCATCCATTGAAACTATCAATCAGCGGCCTTTCCTTTCCCCACTGTGGAAATGTCAAAGCGATTCACTTAATTCAGTACCAGTTTGAAACTTTGTAAAATTCAGCACTTTGCTGTTTCACTAACACTGCCACTAGTGTAATAAACACACAACAGCAACAACAGAGGGGCAAGGAGAATGTATGAGAAATGATTAGCGGGAACATAATAGGGAACACTAGCGCCTTTTATAAACATATAAAGCGTGAAAGAATAGTCCAAGGAAAGGCGGGGTCGATTAATAAACAAAAAGGCGATCATCTTGTGGAAGCAGAGGACATGGCTGAGGGACTAAATTAACACTTTGCCTCCGTATTCACTAAAGGAGAGGATGCTGCCAATCGTACAGTAAAGGAGGAGGTGGTAGAGAAATTGGACAGGATATAAATCGATTAGGACGATGTACTAAAACGGTTGACAGGGCTCAAAGTAGAAATGTCACCCGCTCTGCCACAATCTTCCAATCCTTGGATATGGGAGAGGTGCCAGAGGACGGGAGGGCTGAAAACGTTACTTCCCTGTTCAAAAAAAGGAGAGAGTGATGAACCAAATAACTACAGGCGACTCAGCTTAACATCGGTGTTGAGGAAACTCCTCGGGACAACATTTCCGAAACAACATTAACTCACTTGGAAGAACATGGGTTAATTAGCGACAGACAAAATTGATCTTTTTAAAGGCAAATCAAATCTGGCTGACTTGAATGAGCTAATCGATGAAATAGGAGAGTGTTGATGAAGGTAGTGCAGTTGATGTTCTGTAAATGGACTTTCAGAAGGCGTTTGATAAAGTACCTCGTAATAGACTTGTTAACAAAATTGAAGCCAATGATATTAAAGGAGCAGAGGCAGCGTGGATACTAAACTGGCGATGGGACAGAAAACAGACAGTAGTTGTGAACCGATATTGTTCACACTGGAGGGAAGTATACAGTGTTCTCAGGGGTCGGTATTAGGACCACTGCTCTTTGATATATTTCAATGACATGGACTTAGGTATACAGGGAATAATTTAAAAGTTTGTCGATGACACGACTCTTAGAAAAGTTGTAAACCGTGAGGAGGATAGCAGGAGACTTCAGGGGGAAATAGAGACACTGGTGAAATGGGTAGACACATGGCAGGTGAAATTTAATGCAGAGAAGTGTGAAATGCTGCATTTTGGAAGGAAGAATGAGGCGATGCAGTTTAAACCAATTGGTGCAATTTAAAGGGGTTGCAGGAACAGTAAAACTCGGGGGTATAGATACAGAAATCTTTGACGGTTGTAGGACAGGACAATAAGGCTTTTAGAAACGTATATGGGAGCATTGGCTTTATAAATAGAGGCACAGGAACATAGGAACAGGAGTTGGCCACTCGTTCATTCTAGCTTGTTCCTCCATTCAATTCGATCATGGCTGAGCTGTATCTTAACTCCATCTCCCCGCCTTGGTTACATAGCCCTAAATACCATTGCCTAACATAAATCTATCAATGACAGTTTTGTCATTTTCAATTGACCGAAACTCAACAGCTTTTTGAGGGCGAGTGTTCCAGATTTCCACTACACTGTCTGAAGAAATGCTTTCTAACATTACCCCTGAACGGCCTCGCTCTGCGTTTTAGGTTATGCCCCCTTTTCCTGTACTGGTCCACCAAAGGACATAGTTTAACTCTTTCTATGCTAGCAATTCCGTTGATCATCTTAAACACCTCAATTCGATCACCCCTTAACTTTGTATAATCAAGGGAATAAAAGCTTCGTCAGTGCAATCTATCCTCATAATTTAAAGCTTTTAGCCCCGGTATCGTTCTGGTGAATCTGAGCTGCACCACCTCCAAAGCCAAGATATTGTTGCCGAGGTGCGGTTCTCTAAATGGGTCTAACCAGAGCTCTGTACAGCTGGTACAGAACTTCAACCCCTTTGTATTCCAGCCCTAGAGATAAAGCCCAACATTCTTTTAGAGTTTTACTTATTTTTGGTATCAACTAGCTTCTAGTGATTTCTGTACTTGGACCCCTAGTTCTCTCTGCTCATCCATAGTTCCTAACTTCGAACCATTTAGAAAATTCTCTGATCTATCCTTTTTAGGTCCAACGTGAATGACCTCTCACTTTCCCACACTGATCTCCATCTGCCACAGTTGTGCCCAGAGAGTGCAAAGCAAGGAAGTTATGCTGAATCTTGGTGTCGCGAGTCTACCGCCCTCGAACGTATATGTGGATACGGTGTCAAGATGTAATTAGAATGGGAGGAGGCTCCCGTGGAGTATAAACACAGCATAGACCAATTGAGCCGAATGGACTGTTTCTCTGCTGCAGTTTCGATGTAACTGTAATCTGCCCTGAACAGTCACAAACTACAATCTCTGTGACTGTGACCATGGTGTGTAACCCTTCCTTGTCCATCATTCACCTTCCCAAAGCATTCGGTATGGTCTCATCTGGTATTGTTTTCCATGTTCCATGCCTCCATTGTCCATCCCATAAACCTGATCCTCGTGCGCTTCCTGTCCTCGCTCTCCGACCGCAGATAGCAAATCTCCTGCAATGGGTTAACTTTCGTCTTTCTATCCACACCTATTTTGTCGGCCAATATTGAACCTATGATGCTGCTTCTGGTGCATAGTCACCGATTACTGTAGCGCCAGAGGCAGATTTAATTGTTTCAATATCTGCTTCTTGGGATTTGCCGGTGGATTGAAATCTCTGTGCTGAGATCCCCCTCATCATGCACCTCCATTGACGAGCGAGGCTGCATCATAGAATCATAATATGATACAGCACAGAAGGAGGTCATTCGGCCTCTCGTGCCTGTGTTGACTCTTTGGAAGAGCAATCCCATTATTACCACTGTCCCTCTCTTTCCTTATAGCCCTGGAAATGTTTTCCCTTCAAGTATTTATCCAATTCGCTTTTGAATGTTACAGCAGAATCTGCTTCCACCACCCTTTCGGGCAATACATTCCATGTCACACGAACTCGCTGTGTAACAGAATGTTACCTCACGTCGCCTGTGGCTCTTCCCACTCACTTTAAATCTGCCTTGTCTGGTTACCGATCCTTCTACCAATGGAAACAGTTTCACCTTATTTACTCATCAAAACAAGTCATGATTTTGAACAGCTCTATAAAATCTTCGTTTAACCAACTCTGCTCTGAAGAGAACAAACCAGTCTCTCCCCATAACTGAAGTCCCTCATCCTTGGTACAATTCTCTCAAATATCTTCTGCACCATCTCCAAGGCCTTGACATCCTTCCTAAAGTGTGGTGCCCAGAATTGAAAAACATACTCCAGCTGAGGCTTAACCAGTCTTTTATAACAGTTTAACATAACTTCCTTGCTTTTAGTCGCTGTTCTTGTAATAAAGCCGAGGACATCCCTCATGGTGTCAGCACTTGTCCAATGAGCACTGTAGAAGGTGAGGACATTCACCACTGCTCCACTAATAGTAACACTATTGTACAATGTTATCAGTTGTGTAACTTTAAGCAGATTGGTGACGCCCAACTTGTTTGTTTGGAATATCTTTAGGGGTCTTACAATATCTGGAAACGTCTTAAATATATAACTGGTTCGCTCTGACTGCTGTTTTACAGTGAATATTCTTCACTTGTGCGCGTGTCTCGCTGTGTGGGCCCTCGCACGTGCGTCTAACAAACTCAGTCTGTGTCTTTTCCTTTCCCCACTGGGGAAATGTAAACGCGATTCAGTCTCCGATCAGTAATTTCTACAAACTTTAGTTGATGTTATTCGCCGGCATTAAGTTATAAACAAATTTGAGACCTTGTAAGATTGAGATTTCTGCTGTTTCACACACGCAGACACTTGTATAATAAACACACAACAACAACAGCACAGGAGGGAATCAAGCTGAATACAGAAAGTACAGAGGAGAAATCAAAAACAAACTAAGAGGGACACGGAAAAAATGAGAAAAGATTAGTGGAAATATAACAGGGAACATTAAAATCTTTCTTAACATATAAAGCCTAAAAGGACAGTCAACGGAACGGTGCGATGATTAAGGACCAAAAGGGCAATCTTCTTGTGGATGCAGTGAGCATGGCTGAGGTACTAAATGAGTACTTTGCATCTGTGTTCACTAAAGAAGAGGATGCTGCCAATGTTACAGTAAAGGAGAAGGTGGTAGTGAAATTGGGCAGGATATAAATAGACCAAGAGGATGCAGTAAAACAGTTGACAGCTCTCAAAGTGGAAAAGTCACTGGGCTGGATCGGATGCATCCTAGGTTGCTGAGAGAAGCAAGGCTCTGGCCACAATCTTTGAATCCTCCTTGGATAAGGGAGTGGTGTCTGAGGACTGGAGATTTGCAAATGTTACCCCCTTGTTTAACAGTGGGGTGTGTGGTAAACCAATTAACTACAGGCGAATCAGTCTAGCGCCGGTTTTCAAGAAACTTCTTGAGATAAATCATTGAGACAATAGCCAATTGTCACTTGGAAGAACATGGGTTAATAAACGACATCCAGAACAGATTGGTTAAAAGCAAATCGAGTCTGACTTGTTTCATTTCTTCGATGAAATAAGGGAGCGGACTGATGAAGGTTGTTCAGTTGATGTTCTTTATATGGAACTTTAGAATAATTTTGACAAAGTACCTCATAATAGATTTGTTGGCAAAATTGAAGCCAATGACATTAAAGCTGCAATGTTAGCGTGGATACTAAATGAGGGAAGGGACAGAAAGCAGAAGGTTGTGGTGAAGCGAGGTTTTTCAGACTGGAGATAAGTTATAGTGGTATCCCCAGGGGTCTCTATTACGAGCATTGCTCTTTTTAATATATATTAATGACCTCGACTTGGATGTACAGGGCATCATTTCATAGTTTGCAGATAACACAAAACTCGGAAATGTCATAAACCCTGAGGAGGATAATGGAAGAAGTCAGGAGGACATAAACCGTCTAGTGAAATGCACAGATATATGGCAGGTTACATTTAATGCAGAGAAGTGTGAAGTGATGCATTTTGGGAGAAAGAATGAGAAGATGCGATTTAAAATAAATAGCACAAGAGTAAAGGAGGTGCAAGAATAGACAAACATGGGGGCATACGTCCAGAAATCATTGAAGGTGGCTTGACAAGTTCATAAAGCTTTCAGAAAAGCCTATGGGATCACTGGCTTTATAAATCGAGACATAGGAATATAGGAACGTAGGAACAGTAGGCTATTCATTGGCTCGAGCCTGTTCTGCCATTCAATTCAATCATGGCTGATCTTTATCTTAACTCCATTTACCCGCCTTGGTTCCGCAACCCTAAATACCATTGCCTAACAAAAATCTATCAATCACAGTTTGGAAATTTTCAATTGACCCCCAGCCTCAACAGCCGTTGAGGGCGAGTGTTCCAGATTTCCACTACCCTTTGTGTGAAGAAATGCTTTCTAACGCCACCACTGAACAGCCCAGCTCTGCTTTTAAGGTTATGCCCCCTTGTACTGGACTCCTCCATCAGAAGAAACAGTTTCTCTCTTTTTATCTTATCAATTCCTTTGCTCATCTTAAATACCTCAATTTGATCACCCCTTAATAGTTTATATTCAAGGGAACACAAGCTTCATCTGTACAATCAGTCCTCATAATTTAACTCTTAACTCTGAGCTGCAAAGCCAAGATATCCTTCCTGAGGTGCAGTGCCCAGAACTTCACACAATACTCTAAATCGGTTCTAACCAGAGCTCTGTACAGCTGTACCATAACTTTTGTATTCCAGCCCTCCCAAGATAAAGCCTAACATTCCATTAGCCTTTTAACCTATCCACTAGCTTCTAGTAATATCTATACTTGGACCTCTAATTCTCTGCTCATCCACGGTTCCGAGCTTCTCACTATTTAGAAAATACTCTGATCTCTCTTTTTAGGTCCAAAGTGAATTACCTCACACTTTCCCACATTGAACTCTATCTGCCACAGTTTTGCCCATAGAGTACAAACACAACGATATTATGCTCAGCCATCATCACACACTGGCTAGGCCTCAGCTGGTGCATTGTGTCCAATTCTAGGCATCGCACTTTAGGAAGGCTGTCAAGGCCTTGGAGAGGGTGGAGAGGAGATTTACTAGAATGGTAACAGAGATGAGGGACTTCAGCTACATTGAGACACTAGAGGAGCTGCAATTGTTCTCTTTAGAGCAGAAAATGTTAAAATGGAGATTTAATAGAGGTGTTCAAAATCATGATGTGTTTCCATGGAGTAAATAAGGAGCAACTGTATCCACTGACAGAAGGGTCGGTAAACAGAGGACACAGATTGAATGTAATTGACAAAAGAGCCAGAGGTGAGATGAGGAGATTGTTTTTAGGCATCGAGTTATTATGATCTGGAATGCAATGACTGAAAGAGTGGTGGGCGCAGAGGTAATCGTAACCTTTAAACCTGAATTAGTTAAATACACGAAGGGGAGAACATTAGCAGGGCTCTGGGGACAGAGCAGGGGAGTGGGACACTTTGGATTGCTCTTTCAAAGAGCGGTTACAGGCACGTTGTGCTGAATGGCCTCATTCTGTGCTGTTTGGTTCCAAGTTTCTATGGTATCGACCTCTGAATCTTTGTTCCTAAGCGTGTAATAAACGATAAATGTACGTGAATGCTATTTACAGAAGCAGACCTTTAGCGTGTGAAATTGTATTTGGAAGTTGAATTCTGTTAACCAGCAAAATATGACCTAAAATTGATATAAAGGGAGAAAATTGAATGAGAGTATACTAGCAAACATTTAAAACATTGCAGGAGCTTCTAAAAGTATCTAAACATGGAGAGTGGCAAAAGTAAGCATTGGTCCCTTAGAGGCCGAGGCAGGAGAAATTGTAATGGGAAATAAGGAAATGGCAGAGACTTTAAATAAATATTTTGTATCTGTATTCACTGTAGAAGGCACAAACAGGGGACCAAAAAAATAGCAGGAACCAAGGGACTAATGAAAGTACTGATATTAATTATTTTAGGTTCCTTAGATAAAAAAATTACTTGTGAAACTAATGGGTCTAAAAGCCGACAAATCCCCTGGACCTGACGGCCTACATCCTAGGGTTCTAAAAGAGGTGGCTGCAGAGATAGTGGATGCATCAGCTGCGATCTTCCAAAACTCCCTAGATGCTGGAACAGGCCCAGCAGATTGGAAGATAGAAAATGTAACCGCGCTATTCAAGAAAGGGGGAAGAGAGAAAGCAGGGAACTACAGGCCAGTGAGTCTGGTGTCAGGAAAATGCTGGTCTCTATTATTAAGGGAGTAGCAAGAGGGCACTTAGAAAATCATATTATGATCAGGCAGAGTCAACATGGATTTATGAAAGGGAAATCATGCTTAACCAATTTAATAGTATTTTTTGAGGATGCAGCTAGCTGGGTCGATAAAGGGGAACCAATGGATTCAGTATATTTGGATTGCCAAAAGGCATTTGATAAGGTGCCACATAAAAGGTTGCTATGCAAGATAAGGGCTCATGGGTTTGAGGGTAATATATTAGCTGCAAGGACAGGTTGGAGAAGCTGGGTTTGTTTTCTTTAGAGAAAAGGAGATTGAGGGGTGATTTGATAGAGTTGTAGAAGATTATGACGGGTTTGGATAGGCTAGACGGGAAAAGGCGAATGGATTGTACACGGACGAGGGGACACAGATTTAAGGTTTTGGGCAAGAGGTACAGGGGGGAAGTGAGGGAAAAAACATTTACGCAGCGAGTGGCGAGGACCTGAAACACTCTGCCAACGGAAGTGCTAGAAGCGGAGACACTCAATATTTTCAAGCGGAGACTGGATAGGCACATGAGGGAAATAAACTTGCAGGGCTACGGGGATAGAGTTGGGGGATGGGACTGGCTGGATTGCTCTACAGAGAGCCGGCGTGGACTCGATGGGCCGAATGGCCTCCTTCTGTGCCGTTCTGACTATTAGCATCGATGGAGGATTGGTTAACTGACAGAAAACAGTGAATAGGGATAAACAGGACATTTTCAGCTTGGCAGGCTAGTGGGGTGCCACAAGGATCAGTGCTTGGGCCTCTGCTATTTACAATCTATATTAATTACTTAGATCAAGGGACCGAGTGCAAAGTATCCAAGTTTGCTGCTGATACAAAACTATGATGTGGAGATGCCGGTGTTGGATTGGGGTGGACAAATGTGAGAAGTCGCACAACACCAGGTTATAGTCCAACAGCTTTATGAATCTCTTCACTTCACCCGACGAAGGAGCAGCTATCCGAAAGCTTGTGATTTCAAATAAAGCTGTTGGACTATAACCTGATGTTACATTAATGCAAAACTAGGTTGGAAAGTAAGCTATGAGGAGGACAAAAAAAGCCTGCAAAAGGATATGGGCAGGTTAAGTTTGTGGGCAGTAAGGTGACAGATGGAATATAATGTGGGGAAATGTGTGGTTATTCATTTTATTAGGAAGATTAGAAAAATAGAACCTTTTTTAAATGGTGAAAATTATTAAATGTTGGTGTTCAGAGAGATTTATGTGTTCTCATACAGGAAACAAAGTTAGCATGCAGGTACAGCAAGCAATTGGGAAGGCGAATGGCATGTTGGATTTTATTACAAGGGGGTTGGAGTACAACAGTAAGGAAGTCTTGCTACAATTGTACAGGGCGTTGGTGAGACCACACCCGGAGTACTGTGCACAGTTTTGCTCCCCTTATCGATAAAGGATGGGATAAAGACAGTAGCGAGAAAGGATTTTAGCTCCGAAAATCAAGTAAAATAATCACTTTGGGTGGAGCTAAGAAACAGTAAGGGGCAGAAACCATTGGTTGGAGTTGATTACAGGCCCCCAAACTGTAGTTGTAATGTAGTGCAGTGTATAAAAGAGAAAACTAGAGTTGCATGTAGCAAGGGTAATCTCTTAATCATGGGGGATTTTAAGCTACATATAGACTGGGCAAACCAAATTTGCAGTAATGGTGTGGGGACATCATCTGAGTCAATGGGACTCTCTCTGACCTTTCTCCCCAGTCTATCTCCAGGACCACTGTGTATCTGAGTCAATGGGACTCTCTCTGAACTTTCTCCCCAGTCCATCTCCAGGACCAGTGTGTATCTGAGTCAATGGGACTCTCTCTGACCTTTCTCCCCGATCCATCTCCAGGACTAGTGTGTATCTGAGTCAATGGGACTCTCTGACCTTTCACCCAAGTCCATCTCCAGGACCAGTGTGTATCTGAGTCAATGGGACTCTCTGACCTTTCACCCCAGTCCATCTCCAGGACCAGTGTGCATCTGAGTCAATGGGATCCTCTCTGACATTTCTCCCCGGTCAATCTCCAGGACCAGTGTGTATCTGAGTCAATGGGACTCTCTGACCTTTCACCCAAGTCCATCTCCAGGACCAGTGTGTATCTGAGTCAATGGGATCCTCTCTGACATTTCTCCCCGGTCAATCTCCAGGACCAGTGTGTATCTGAGTCAATGGGACTCTCTCTGACCTTTCTCCCCAGTCCATCTCCAGGACCAGTGTGTATCTGAGTCAATGGGATTCTCTGACCTTTCTCCCCGGTCCATCTCCAGGACCAGTGTGTATCTGAGTCAATGGGACTCTCTCTGACATTTACCCCCAGTCCATCTCCAGGACCAGTATGTATCAGAGTCAATGAGACTCTCTCTGACCTTTATCCCCAGTCCATCTCCAGGACCAGTGTGTATCTGAGTCAATGGGACTCTCTCTGACCTTTCTCCACAGTCCATCTCCAGGACCAGTGTGTATCTGAGTCAATGGGATTCTCTGACCTTTCTCCCCGGTCCATCTCCAGGACCAGTGTGTATCTGAGTCAATGGGAATCTCTCTGACCTTTCTGCCCAGTCCATCCCCAGGACCAGTGTGTATCTGAGTCAATGGGACTCTCTCTGACCTTTCTCCCAGTCCATCTCCAGGACCAGTGTGTATCTGAGTCAATGGGACTCTCTCTGACCTTTCTCCCCAGTCCATCTCCAGGACCAGTTTGTTTCTGAGTCAATGGGACTCTCTCTGACCTTTCTCCCCAGTCCGTCTCCAGGACCAGTGTGTATCTGAGTCAATGGGATTCTCTCTGACCTTTCTCCCCAGTCCGTCTCCAGGACCAGTGTGTATCTGAGTCAATGGGAGTTTCTCTGACCTTTCTCCTCAGTCCATCTCCAGGACCAGTGTGTATCTGAGTCAATGGGAATTCTCTCTGACCTTTCTCCCCGGTCCATCTCCAGGACCATTGTGTATCTGAGTCAATGGGAGTTTCTCTGTCCTTTCTCCCCAGTCCATCTCCAGGACCAGTGTGTATCTGAGTCAATGGGACTCTCTCTGACCTTTCTCCCCGGTCCATCTCCAGGACCAGTGTGTATCTGAGTCAATGGGACTCTCTCTGACCTATCTCCCTAGTCCATAATTTTAAAACGGAGATAGACAGTTTCCTAGCTGTTAAGGGAATTAAGGGGTATGGGGAGCGGGCAGGGAAGTGGAGTTGAGTCTAGTTTCGGATCAGCCATGATCCTATTGAATGGCGGAGGAGGCCAGAAGGGTCGTATGGTCTACTCCTGCTCCTAATTCTGATGTGCTTATCTCCAGGAACAGTGTGTATCTGAGTCATTGGGACTCTCTCTGACCTTTCTCCCCAGTCCATCTCCAGGACCAGTTTGTATCTGAGTCAATGGGACTCTCTCTGACCTTTCTCCCCAGTCCATCTCCAGGAGCAGTGTGTCTCTGAGTCAATGGGATTCTCTGACCTTTCTCCCCAGTCCATCTCCAGGACCAGTGTGTATCTGAGTCAATGGGACTCTCTCTGACCTTTCTCCCCGGTCAATCCCCAGGACCAGTGTGTATCTGAGTCAATGGGGCTCTATCTCACATCTCTCCACAGTCCATCTCCAGGACCAGTGTGTATCTGAGTCAATGGGACTCTCTCTGACCTTTCTCCCCAGTCCATCTCCAGGACCAGTGTGTGTCTGAGTCAATGGGGCTCTCTCTGACCTTTCTCCCCAGTCCATCTCCAGGACCAGTGTGTATCTGAGTCAATGGGTCTCTCTCTGAACTTTCTCCCCAGTCCATAATTTTAAAACGCAGATAGACAGTTTCCTAGCTGTTAAGGGAATTAAGGGTTACGGGGAGCGGGCAAGGAAGTGGATTTGAGTCTAGGTTCGGATCAGCCATGATCCTATTGAATGGCGGAGGATGCCAGAAGGTTCGTATGGTCCAGTCCCGCTCCTAATTCTTAGGTGCTTATCTCCAGCAACAGTGTGTATCTGAGACAATGGGACTCTCTCTGACCTTTCTCCCCAGTCCATCTCCAGGACCAGTGTGTATCTGAGTCAATGGGACTCTCTGACCTTTCTCCCCAGTCCATCTCCAGGAACAGTGTGTATCTGAGTCAATGGGACTCTCTCTGACCTTTCTCCCCAGTCCATCTCCAGGACCAGTGTGTATCTGGGTCAATGGGACTCTCTCTGACCTTTCTCCCCAGTCCATCTCCAGGACCAGTGTGTATCTGAGTCAATGGGACTCTCTCTGACCTTTCTCCCCAGTCCATCTCCAGGACCAGTGTGTATGTGAGTCAATGGGACTCTCTCTGACCTTTCTCCCCAGTCCAGCTCCAGGACCAGTGTATATCTGAGTCAATGGGACTCTCTGACCTTTCTCTCCGGTCCATCTCCAGGACTAGTGTGTATCTGAGTCAATGGGATTCTCTCTGACCTTTCTCCCCAGTCCATCTCCAGGACCAGTGTATATCTGAGTCAATGGGACTCACTGTGACCTTTCTCCCCAGTCCATCTCCAGGACCAGTGTGTATCTGAGTCAATGGGATTCACTCTGACCTTTCTCCCCAGTCCATCTCCAGGACCAGTGAGTATCTGCCTCAATGGGACTCTCTCTTACCTTTCTCCCCAGCCCATCTCCAGGACCAGTGTGCATCTGAGTCAATGGGACTCCCTGACCTTTCTCCCCGGTCCTTCTCCAGGACCAGTGTGTATCTGACTCAATGGGACTCTCTCTGACCTTTCTCCCTGGTCCATCTCCAGGAGCAGTGTGTATCTGAGTCAATGGGACTCTCTCTGAATTTTCTCACTGGTCCATCTCCAGGACCAGTGTGTATCTGAGTCAATGGGACTCTCTCTGACCTTTCTCCCCAGTCCATCTCCAGGACCAGTGTGTGTCTGAGTCAATGGGGCTCTCTCTGACCTTTCTCCCCAGTCCATCTCCAGGACCAGTGTGTATCTGAGTCAATGGGTCTCTCTCTGAACTTTCTCCCCAGTCCATAATTTTAAAACGCAGATAGACAGTTTCCTAGCTGTTAAGGGAATTAAGGGTTACGGGGAGCGGGCAAGGAAGTGGATTTGAGTCTAGGTTCGGATCAGCCATGATCCTATTGAATGGCGGAGGATGCCAGAAGGTTCGTATGGTCCAGTCCCGCTCCTAATTCTTAGGTGCTTATCTCCAGCAACAGTGTGTATCTGAGACAATGGGACTCTCTCTGACCTTTCTCCCCAGTCCATCTCCAGGACCAGTGTGTATCTGAGTCAATGGGACTCTCTGACCTTTCTCCCCAGTCCATCTCCAGGAACAGTGTGTATCTGAGTCAATGGGACTCTCTGACCTTTCTCTCCGGTCCATCTCCAGGACTAGTGTGTATCTGAGTCAATGGGATTCTCTCTGACCTTTCTCCCCAGTCCATCTCCAGGACCAGTGTATATCTGAGTCAATGGGACTCACTGTGACCTTTCTCCCCAGACCATCTCCAGGACCAGTGTGTATCTGAGTCAATGGGATTCTCTCTGACCTTTCTCCCCAGTCCATCTCCAGGACCAGTGAGTATCTGCCTCAATGGGACTCTCTCTTACCTTTCTCCCCAGCCCATCTCCAGGACCAGTGTGCATCTGAGTCAATGGGACTCCCTGACCTTTCTCCCCGGTCCTTCTCCAGGACCAGTGTGTATCTGACTCAATGGGACTCTCTCTGACCTTTCTCCCTGGTCCATCTCCAGGAGCAGTGTGTATCTGAGTCAATGGGACTCTCTCTGAATTTTCTCACTGGTCCATCTCCAGGACCAGTGTGTATCTGAGTCAATGGGACTCTCTCTGACTTTTCTCCCTGGTCCATCTCCAGGACCAGCGTGTATCTGAGTCAATGGGACTCTCTCTGATCTATCTAAGTCTGGGGTTTACATTGAGTTTGAAAGCGATTTAATTAAATCCGAAACGAGGTTCTTAAATCTAAACAAATCAAACTACGTAGATATGAGGGGCGAGTTGGCTAAGGTACATTGGGTAAGTACATTAAAAGGTATGACGGTCAACAAGCAATGGCTAGCATTTAAAGAAGTAATACATAATTTACAACAAATATACATTCCTTTCAAGCACAACAACACCACAGGGAATGTTGTCCAACTGTGGCTAACAAGAAAAGTTAAAGATAGTATTAGATCAAAGTTAGAGGCTTATAATGTTGCCAAAAAGATTAGTAAGCCTGAGGATTGGGAGGATTTTTGAATTCAACAAAGGAGGACCAAGAAATTGATAAAGAAATTGAAAATAGAATATGAGAGTAAAGTAGCAAGAGACATAAAAACAGACTGTAAAAGCTTCTATAGGTATTGTAAACAGGGAAAGATTAGCGAAAGTAAATGTGGGTCCCTTACAGGCTGAGAAAGGATAAATTATAAAGGGGAATAAAGAAATAGCAGAGAAATTAAACAAATACTTTGTGTTTGTCTTCACAGAAGACGACGCAAAAAAAATCCTGGAAATAATGTGGAACCAAGGGCCCAGCGAGAAGGAGGAACTGAAAGAAAGTAGTATTAGTAGAAAAATAGTCCTGGAGAAGTTAAAGGGACTGAAAGCCAATCAATCCACTGGACCTACATCCTAGGGTTTTGAAACAGGTGTCTGTAGAGATAATGGATGCATTGGTTGTCATTTTCCAAAATTCCAGATTCTGGAACGGTTCCTGTGGATTGGAAGGTAGTAAATGTAACCCCCCGATTTAAGAAAGGAGGGAGGGAGAAAACATGGTATTACAGACCAGTTAGCCTGAAATCAGTAGCAGAGAAAATGCTAGAATCTCTTATGAAGGACTTGGTAACAGAGCACTTAGAAAATAATAATATGATTGGACAGAGTCAGCACGGATTTATGAAAGGGAAATCGTGTTTCACAAATCTGTTATCGAGTTTTTTGAGGTTATAACTCTCAGAATAGATAAGGGGGAACCAGTGGATGTGGTATATTTGGATTTTTAGAAGGCATTCAATAAGGCACCACATAAGACGTTATCAAACAAAATTAGGGCTCATGGGATTGGTGGTAATATACTAACATGGATTGAGGATTGGTTTACGGACAGGAAACAGAGAGTAGGAATGAACGGGTCATTTTCGGATTGGCAGGCTGTAACTAGTGGAGTACCGCAAGGATCAGTGCTTGAGCCTCAGCTATTCACAATCTGCATCAATGATTTGGATGAGGCGACCAAAAGTAATATATCCAAGTTTGCAGATGATACAAAGCTGGGTGGGAATGTAAGATGTGAGGAGGATGCAAGGAGGCTTCAAGGGGATATAGAAAGGCTAAGCGAGTTGGCAAAAACATGGCAAATGGAATATAATGTGGAGAAATGAAAAGTTATCCAATTTGGTAGGAAAAATAGAAAAGCAGAATATTTTTAAATGGAGAGAGATTGGGAAATGCTGGGGTTCAGATGGAACTGGGTGTCCTTGTACACGAATCACTGGAAGTTAACATGCAGATACAGCAAGCAATTAGAAAAGCGAATGGTATGTTGGTCTTTATTACAAGAGGATTTGAGTATAACAGTAAATATGTCTTACTATAATTATATAGAGCCCTGGTGAGACGACACCTGGAGTATTATGTACAGTTTAGGTGTCCTTACCCATGGAAGGATATACTTGCCATAGAATCATAGAAATTACAGCACAGAAGGAGGCAATTCGGCACATCTTGTCCGTACCGGCCGACAAAGAGCCACCCTAATCCATCTTTCCAGCAATGTCCATAGTCTTGTAGGTTACAGCGCTTCAAGTTCATATCCAAGTACTTTTTAAAATGTGATCAGTGTCTTTGCCTCTACCTCCCTTTCAGACAGTGAGTTCCAGACCTCCACCACCCTCTGGGTGCAAAAAATCTCCTCAAATCCCCTCTAATCTTCCGACCAATTACTTTTAATCTATGCCCCCTGTTTAATGACCCTTCTGCTAATGGAAATAGTTCCTTCCTATCTACTCTATCTAGGCCCCTCAAAGAAAACAACCCCAGCCTATCCAGTCTTTCCTCATTGCTAAGATTCTCTACTCCCGGCAACATCCTTGTAAATCTCCTCTGTACCCTCTCTAGTGCAATCACATCTTTCCTGTAATGTGGTGACCAGAACTGCACGCAGTACTCCAGCCGAGGCCTAACTAGCATTTTATACAGTTGAAGCATAACACCCCTGCTCTTGTATTCTATGCCACGGCTAATAAAGCCAATATCCCGTATGCTTTCTTAACCACCTTATCTACTTGGCCTGCTACCTTCAGGGATCTGTGGACATGCACTCCAAGGTCCATTTGTTCCTCTGCACTTATCAGTGTCCTACCATTTATTCTGTATTCCCTTTCCTTGTTAGACCTCCCCAAATGCATTACCTCACATTTCTCCGGATTGAATTCCATTTGCCACTGTTTTGCTCACCTGATCAGTCCATTAATATCTTCCTGCAGTCTACAGCTTTCTTCTTCATTATCTACCGCACGGCCAATTTTTGGATCATCTGCAAACTTCTTAAACATAACCCCTACATTCAAGACTAAATAATTGATATATTCCACGAAAAGCAAGGGTGCTAGTACTGAGCCCTGCAGAACCCCACTGGAAACAGCCTTCCAGTCACAAAAACACCGATCAACCATTCCCCTCTGCTTCCTGTCTCCGAGCTAGTTTTGGATCCAACTTGCCACTTTGCATTGGATCCCATGGGCTTTTACTTTCGTGACCAGTCTGCCATGTGAGACCTTATCAAAAGCCTTGCTAAAATCCACATACACATCTTCAAACGCACTACCCTCATCGACCCTGCTCAAAATATTAAATCAAGTTAGTCAGCCACGACATCCCCGCAAAAAATCCACGCTGACAGACCTTGATTGATCCGTGTCTTTCTAAATGAAGATTTATCCTGTCCCTCAGAAAGTTTTCCAATAATTTTCCCACTACCGAGGTTAGGCTGGCTGGCCTGTAATTACTCGGTCTAACCCTTTCTCCCTTTTTAAACAAGGGTACCACGTTAGCAGACCTCCAGTCCTCTGGCACCACAGCTGTAGCCAGAGAGGATTGGTAAATGATGGTCAGAGCCTGTGCTATTTCCTCCCTTAGAGGGAGTGCAACAAAGGTTCAATAGACTGGTTCCTGGGATGGGGGGATTGTCCTATGAGGAGAGATTGAGTAGACTAGGCCTATATTCTCTAAAGTTTCGAAGAATGAGAGGTGATGTCATTGAAACATACAAAATTATTACAGGGCTTGACATGGTAGATGCTGGGAGGATGTTTCCCCCTGGCTGGGGAGTCTGGCACCAGGGGCCACAGTCTCAGAATAAGGGGTCGGCCATTTAGGACTGAGATGAGGAGACATTTGTTCACTCAGAAGGTAGTGGAGACTCAGTTGTTGAGTATATTCCAGACACAGATTGATAGATTTTGGAATATTAAGGGAATCAAGGGATATTGGGATAGTGCAGGAAAGTGGAGATGTGGTAATAGACCAGCCGTGATCTTATTGAATGATGGAGCAGGCTCGAAGGGTCCAATGGCCTCCTCCTGCTCCTATTTCTGATGTTATTAAAGAAGTGTGTTTTATGCTATTTCTACAGGAGGAGAGGGAGACAGAGAGGTTTAGGTGTGGAATTTCAGAGCCGGGACAGCTGAAGGCACGGCCGCCACCGTTGGGATGAGGAGAGGGTGAAATGCACAAGAGACTAGAGTCAGAGCAACATAGAGATCTTGGAGGTGGGGAATTGTAGGACTGGAGGAGGTTACAGAATCAGGATGGGACAAGACCACGAAGGGGTTTAAATGAGGATGAGTGTTTTAATTTGGAGGTGCTGGGGAGCCAATGTAGGTTCACAAGGCCCGGGGTTAATCAGTGAGCACGGCCTTGATGCATTAAAGTTTATGGAGGGTAAAAGGTTCAAAGCCGACCGGGAGAGCACTGGAAAATTCAAGCCTCCAGGTGATTAAATACACTGATTGGGACGGGGAGGGAAAATAATTCCTGGCAGGGGCTGAAGGCCATGTCTTCGGTCTTTCCCAATGTTTAATTGGAGAAATGTGTAGCTCATCACAGATGGATGTCAGACAAGCAGCGTGACAAAGCAGAGGCAGTGGAGGGTTAGAGAGTGGTTGGTGCCGGTGTTTATGGTCCACACGAGCCTGCTGCACTGCTCTTCATCTAACCCCATCAACATAACCTTATATTCCTTTCTCCCTCATACGTTTATCAAACATCTCATTGAATGATTCTGTTTTGCAGTGAGGCTCTGCAATATGGCACTTGCCTTCTGAACGACCCTGCACAATTCAAGTGATGTTGTTCCTCCACCACCATCATGCTGGATAATTGTACTAAGTCTCTCCCAAGCTCGTTCTCTCAATTTCCTGCCTTACCCAGTAACCTGTGTGTACTGTCTACTGGACCAGTATGCATCTGAGTTAATGGGACTCTCTCTGACCTTTCTCCCCAGTCCATCTCCAGGACCAGTGTGTATCTGAGTCAATGGGAATCTCTCCGACCTTTCTCCCCAGTCCATCTCCAGGACCAGTGTTTAACTGAGTCAATGGGACTCTCTTTGACCTTTCTCCCCTGTCCATCTCCAGGACCAGTGTGTATCTGAGTCAATGGGAATCTCTCTTACCTTTTTTCCGCAGTCGATCTCTGGAAGCTCTTTGAATCAGAAGAGTTCTCTCTGGTTGGTGCTCTCACAATCCTGTGTTGGTTCACCTGCTGTCTTTCCTCAGTCTACAATACCTGTTTACTTCCAGCTCTGGACATTTCTCAATCACTCAGTCATTCACCGGGAGATCTAATTATGGCAGGACAGAAAATAACAATATGAATAGTATGAAGTTCTGTAATGATAAAAGACTTTTCTTCTGCTTAATAAAAATAATAGTTTGAGTCCGAGTACTACTGTCTGATTATCTCCCTTTTCACAGATACACGCCATGCTCACCTGGGCTTCCAGCAAATGACCAAAGTTCTGGATGGAAATGTACAATTTCTCTGTGCTTTAGGCAAAACGAAGCTGGGGCCATCTTTCCCAGACACCACACTGACTGATCTGACTGGGCCCATCCTCCCCGGGTTACACACTGTCTGATCTCACTGGGCCCATCCTCTCCGGGGTACACACTGTCTGATCTCACTGGGCCCATCCTCCCCGGGTTACACACTGTCTGATCTCACTGGGCACATCCTCCCCGGGTGACACACTGTCTGATCTCACTGGGCCCATCCTCTCCGGGGTACACACTGTCTGATCTCACTGGGCCCATCCCACACGGGTTACACACGGTCTGATCTCACTGGGCCCATCCTCCCTGGGTTACACACTGTCTGATCTCATGGGCCCATCCTCCCCGGATGACACACTGTCTGATCTCACTGGGCTCACCCTCCCCGGGATACACACTGTCTGAACTCACTGGGCCCATCATCCCCGGGTTACACACTGTCTGATCAAACTGGCCCATCCTCACCGATTTACACACTGTCTGATCTCACTGGGCCCATCATCCCCGGGTTACACACTGTCTGATCAAACTGGGCCCATCCTCACCGATTTACACACTGCCTGATCTCACTGGGCCCATCATCCCCGGGTTACACCAGTCTGATCTCACTGGGCCCGTCCTCCCGGGTTACACACTGTCTGCTCTCACTGGGCCCATTATCCCCGGGTTACACACTGTCTGATCAAACTGGGCACATCCTCCCCGGGTTACACACTGCCTGATCTCACTGGGCCCATCATCCCCGGGTTACACACTGTCTGATGAAATTAGGCCCATCCTCACCGATTTAAACACTTCCTGATCTCACTGGGCCCATCATCCCCGGGTTACACCAGTCTGATCTCACTGGGCCCGTCCTCCCGGGTTACACACTGTCTGCTCTCACTGGGCCCATTATCCCCGGGTTACACACTGTCTGATCTCACTGGGCCCATCCTCCCCGGGTTACACACTGTCTGATCTCACTGGGCCCATCCCTCCCCGGGTTACACACTGTCTGATCTCACTGGGCCCATCCTCCCCGGGTTACACACTGTCTGATCTCACTGGGCCCATCCTCCCCGGGTTACACACTGTCTGATCTCAGTGGGCCCATCCTCCCCGGGTTACACACTGCCTGATCTCACTGTGCCCATCCTCCCCGGGTTACACACTGTCTGATCTCACTGGGCCCATCCTCCCCGTGTTACACACTGTATGATCTCACTGGGCCCATCCTCCCCCGATTTACATACTGCCTGATCTCACTGGGCCCATCATGCCCGGGTTACACACACTTGATTAGTGATCTGAGTAAAGATAAGCTGAGTGGGTCATGATTATTAATAAATGTAATAGGGCATTAGTGACTAAAGCGACATCAGAGAAAACTAGAAAAACTTTAAAGCTAAAGTTAGTATATCTGATGCACGAAGCATTCACAACCACCTAGATGAATTAATAGCGCATTATAAGTAAATATGTTGAATTTAATAGCCATTACTGAGACTGGTTGCAGACTGACCAAGTTTGGGAACGAAATATTCCAGTATTTTTGACTTTTAGAAGAGACAGGCAGAATGGGAATGGAGGATGGCTAGCCCTGATAATAAAGGAGTGGTTAAAGACAGTAGAGATAAATTAAATGGATTGCAAAAATAAAATGTAGAAACTGCTTGGGTGGAACTAAAAAAACGAGGGGCAGAAAACATTAGTGGGAGAAGTATATAGGCCATCCAACAGTGTTTATAGTGTCGAACAGAGTGTCAGTCAGGAAAGTGGAGATGCTTGTTATAAGGGTAAGAGAGTAATCCTAGGGGATGTTAACTTTCATATAGACTGGGCCATCCAAATTTGCAGAAATAGTGCTGAGGTAGAGTTCACGGAAGGCATTCAGGATAGTTTTCTAGATCAGCATATCACAGAACCTACGAGGGAATTGGCTATTTTAGATCTAGTGCTGTACAATGAGACATTGATACTTAATAACATTGTAGCAAAGGATCCTCTGGGTATAGGTGATCATAAAATGACAGAATTTTATGTTGAGTTTGAGAGTGATTTATTTAAGTCCGAAACTAGGGCCCTAAACCTGAACAAAGCAAACTACGTAGGTATGATTGGCGAGTTAGCTAAGGCAGGTTGGGAAACTAGATTAAAAGATATTACAGTACAAAAGCAATGACAAACATTTAAAGAAATAATTAATAATTCACAACAAATATACATTCACTTCAGGAATAAAAAACACAACGCGAAAAATGGTACAACTGTGGCAAACATGAGAAATTAAAGACAGTATTAGATTAAAGGAAGAGGCATATAATATTGCCAAAACCAATAGTAAGCCTGAGGATTGGGAGGATTTTAGAATTTAGCAAAGGAGGACCAAAAATTGATAAAGAAAGGGAAAATAGACTATGAGCATCAACTGGGGAAAGACATACAGGCACACTGTAAAAACTTCTATCGGTATGTAAAAAGGGAAAGATTAGCGGCAGTCGGCGTGGGTTCCTTACAGGTTGAGACAAGAGAAATTATAATGAGGAATAAGGAAATGACAGAGAAATTAAACAAATACTTTGTGTCTGTCTTCATGGAAGAAGACACAAAAAACCTCCAGGAAATAGTGGAGAACCAAGGATCTAGCGAGAATGAGCAAATGAAAGTAATATTTATTTTTTAAAAAAGGAGAAATTAATGGGAGTGAAAGTTGGTACATCCCATTGACCTGATGGACCACATCCTGGGGTTTTAAAAGAGGTGGCTGTAGAGAGAATGGATGCATTTGCTGTCATCCTGCAAAATGCGATATATTCTATAAGGGTGGCAGCAGATGGGAAGGCTGCAAATGTAACCCCAATATTTAAGAAAGGAGGGAGAGAGAAAACGTGGAAATACAGATCAGTCAGCCTGGCATCAGTAGTAGGGAAAATGCCAGAATCTATTATTAACGATGTGGGAACAGGGAAATTAGAAAATATTAATAGGCATGAGAAGAGACAACAAAGATTTATGAAAGTGTAATCATGTTTCACGAATATATTAAGAGTTTTTAGAGGTTGCAACTGGTAGAATAGATAAGGGGGAACCCGTGGATGTGGTGTATTTGGATTTTCAGAGGCATTTGATAAGGTGCCACACAAGATGTTATTAAAGAAAATTAGGGTTCATCGGATTAGGGGTAATATACTAGCATTGATTGAGGATTGGTTAAAGGACAGAAAACAGAGAGTAGGAATAAAAGGGTAATTTTCGGGTTGCCAGGCTGTGACTAGTGGGATACCGCACAAGGTCTGATCTCACTGGGCCCATCCTCCCCGGATTACACGCTGTCTGATCTCACTGGGACCATCCTCCCCGGGTTGCACACTGTCTGATCACACTGGGCCAACCCTCCCGGGTTACACACTGTCTGATCTCACTGTGCCCATCCTCCACGGATTACACACTGTCTGATCTCACTGGGCCCATCCTCCCGGGTTGCACACTGTCTGATGACCCTGGGCCCATCCTACCGGGTTACACACCGTCTGATCTCACTGGGCCCATCCCCCCCCTCCCCCGGTTAACACTATCTGGTCTCACTGGGCCCATCCTCCCCGGGTTACACACTGTCTGATCTCAGTGGGCCCATCCTCCCCAGGTTACACACTGTCTGATCTCACTGGGCCCATCCCCACCCCTCCCCCGGTTAACACTATCTGGTCTCACTGGGCCCATCCTCCCCGGGTTACACACTGTCTGATCTCACTGGGCCCATCCTCCCCAGGTTACACACTGTCTGATCTCACTGGGCCCATCCTCCCCGAGTTACACACTGTCTGATCTCACTGGGCCCATCCTCCCCAGGTTACACACTGTCTGATCTCACTGGGCCCATCCTCCCCGAGTTACACACTGTCTGATCTCACTGGGCCCATCCTCCCCGGTTTACACACTGTCTGATCTCACTGGACCCACCCTCCCCGGGTTACACATTGTCTGTTCTCACTGGGCACAAACACACCCTACCCCCCCGTACCATTTTGCACATTTCTGATCTCACTGGTTGTAACTTGTGCAACTCTCCAAACCCTCAGCTCCGAGCCTGTGTGTTTAATTTGGTATTTTTCCTCATAGTGAAAGTCCGGCCGCCTGACAGTTCCGCATTCTCACGGAATTGCTCATTTTCTCTCCACAGTGCTGACACTGTTCTATCTCACTGGCCCCATCGTCCATCCCCGGACCATCCCCGTATCATGACCAGTTCAGTACATTCCCTGGGGTTTATATACCGGACCGTCACCTGTATTCTGACCTGGTTCAATACAGTTCCGTGTGATTTATATCCCGAAACAACTCTGCTACACTTTAAAGTCACTCGCTGTGATCTAAACTCTGGGCTGAGCAGCCGCGCTTTCGGGCCGTGTGCTGAATGAAGCCGAGGTCCCTCAGTCACAGAGCGCGGTCCCTGTAACCCGAGGAACGATCATGTTTCTTACCGTCACTCACACACCGGTCCGCCCGGCCTGGATCACAGCAAAACCCGCCCACCCGTAATACCCGCATTAAAGGCAGCGACACCCCTGTATCCCGGAGAACGATCCTGTTCCTTACCGTCTCTCACAGATCGCCCCTCGCCGCCCGGCACAAGAGGCAAACTGACCCGCGACTGGGAATCCCCGGAATAACGGCAGGGAGCAATACTGCGGCTGCGTGGGAGCAAGGGAAGAAGACTGCGCCTGCGCAACAGAGCCAGACTACATCGTCTATTCTCATTAAGTTATTGGCGGAACAGGATAGATGGCCTGAATGGAATCCAATTGTTCATATCTGTCTATGTTCTTGTACTGTCTCATACTTCTATCATGTGTTAATTATCTGGAAAAAATATTAACAGCCTATCAAATAACGGCTCTCTTTCAACAGTTGTAAGATGAATAAACGTGTCTCATGTAATTAGAACTCGCAGATCCACTGCCATTTGGAACGAGTGAAAGGTTTCACTAGAACTGTGTTATCTGAGGTGTAACTGGAAATTAATGTGACAGGAGATGAGTTGGACCAACAGTAAATGTGAATCTTACAGGAAGTGTGCTTTACAAACAAGAATTCATTATTTACTGGTGAATCTCGATGGCATTGCTCAAACTCCAACTGATGAACTGGAATGTCTTTTCACTGCGGCTGTAGGAAGAGGCCAGAACGGCAGGCGGATATGTGGACATGTTGGAACATGTGCGAACACCGGGTTGAAACAGTCTTTATCAATATAAGAAGCAGTATTTAACCGTGGCAGGAGGAAGCTTTACTAATTATGTGTATCTATATAACCTACTGCTCCAACACAGCAGCTTTATAATCTTATTTAAATGTTGTGGCTATTGTATTACATTTATTCCAGAAGATGCCCCTACTCCTGGACTGCCGACTACAGACAGGAGTTTACACTGAATGTTTGACGGTCTTTCGGATATAAATTTGAGCCAAGGCCTCTTGTACTGAGATCTGACAGATTGTTACCCTGGCAACAGAGGAAATCACCCAGCGAAAATAACAAAAACGGAAGGAACATAACCAACATCACATGTTCTGAGTTTAGTGAAGAACATTAACCCTGAACAATCAGCCAGTGTTTCTAAACATGAAGCTGCCATTCCAATAATGGCTTTTTGCACCACCAGACCTGACACAGCGGGTTTACTGAATCCACCGTCAATTCCAGCTGTACAGAACATTAAGCAGCCCCGCATGTACAGAAATGCATCAATAAAATAGTCACATTGTTAGAAATAGACTCCATCACCTCTGAAAATCAAATTGTCATAAACCATCTAAATCTGTTTCTGTTAACAGTGACCAATTAAATTGCTGCCAAAATAGAGAATTCGGTGGCAAAACATTGGCAGTCACCTTCTTTACAAAAAGGAATGTGAGAACATTTGATTTTACACGTCATTTCACGAAACTCCAGTTCCTCTTATGAGAACTGAAACATCTTGTTTTTATTTCCTGTTAAAATAAGATCCCCACAATAATCGCGTGACTGTTTTGAAAGAGAAGGGGAATACATCTAGAAAGTATAGAGACAAACACAGCTCTCAGTTTAATAAGAAGGACCCTCGGCGGAGGTGGGGAGCTGGATCAGGAGAACACCGAAACCTCAAGTCTCCGGATCATTAGTCCAGACCTCTGGATTACTGGGACTGTACCATAACCACTGTGTTACCGGACCCCTAATATTCTCATTATGGGCGGGAGATTGGATCTCTGGTCCTGGCTGTGCAGCCCCCGAACCCCCACACATCTGGAGCTGACGCTAATCGCCAGGTGTGACCTGAGATCAGTGAATTGAAATCAATTCCCTGTGCTCATGTATCTACCCTGTCAAGTCCTGTAAGAATATTGTATGTTTCAATGCGATCACCTCTCATTCTTCTAAACTCTACAGAATATAGACCTAATCTACTCAATCTGTCCTCCTAGGATAATCCCCCATCCCAGGATCAGTCTGGTGATCCATTATTGCACTCCCTCCATGGCAAATATATCCTTCGGTAAGGAGACCAAAACTGTAACAATATTTCAGGTGTGGTCTCACCAGGGCCCTACATAATTGCCGTATGACATCTTTACTCATACTCAAATCCTCTTGTAATAAAGGCCAACATACCATTTGCTTTCCTAATTTCTTGCTTGACCTGCATGTTAACGTTCAGTGATTCCTGTACAGGGACCCACGTCCCTCTGAACACCAAGATTTCCCAATCGCTCACCATTTAAAAGGTACACAGCTTTTCTAATTTCGTACCAAAGTGGAAAACTTCACATTTCTCCGCATTATATTCCATTTGCCATATTCTTGCCCACTCACTTAGCTTGTCTATATTCCCTTGAAGCTTCCTTCCATCCTCCTCACAACTAACATTCCCAGCCAGCTTTATATCATCAGCAAACTTGGATAGATTACATTTGGTCCCCTCATTAAAATCATTGATGTAGTTTTTGAATAGATGAGGCCCAAGCTATGATCCTTCGCGGTACCCCACTAGTTACAAACTGCCAAACCGAGAATGACACGTCTATTCCTACTCTCTCTTTTCTGTCCATTAACCAATCCTCAATCCATGCTAGTATATTACCCCCAATCGAATGAGCCCTAATTTTGTTTAATAAACTCTTGTGTGGTAATTTATCGAATGCTAGTTCCCACCTAAGTTATTGGCAGAATTGGATTGAGAGACTGAATGGCCTCCAATATTTCCTAACGGTCCATGGTCTTGTATTGTCCGATATTTCTGTCGTGTGTTAATTTTCTGGAAACAATATTGCAATCTATCACAGAAAGGTTCGCTCTAAACAGTTGTAAGATGAAGAAACGTTTCTCCAGTAATTAGAACTCGCAGATCATCTGCTAATTGGAATGAGTGAAAGGATTCAGTAGAACTTTGATGTCTGTGGTGTAACAGGAAATGAATGTGACAGGTAATAACTTCGGCCAACAGTAAATGTGAATCTTACAGGAAGTGTCCTTTACAAACAAGAATTAATTATTTACTGGTGAATCCAGAAGACATTGCTCAAACTCAAACTGATGAACTGGAATGTCTTTTCACTGCGTCTGTCGGAAGAGGCCAGAACGGCAAGCGGATATGTGGAAATATTGGAACCTCTGCGAGCACCTGGAGCAATATTCACTTTTCAAAAAGAGTTTGAAACAGGCTTTATCAATATAAGAAATACTATTAAACCATGACAAGAGGAAGTATTACGAATTATGTGTAACTATATAAGCTACTGCTCCATCACAATAGCTTTATAATCTTTATTTAATATTTTGGCCAATGTATTAAAATTATTCCAGATATCCAGAAGATGGCCCTACTCCTGGACTGCCGACTACACAGACAGGAGTTTATACTGAATGTTTGACGGTCTTTAGGATATAAGTTGGAGCCAAGGCCTCTTGTACTTAGATCTGAGTTTGTTACCCTGGCAAAAGAGGAAATCACTCAGCGAAAAAAACTGAACAAGAAAGTAACAAAACCAACATCACATGTTCTGAGTTTAGTGAAGAACATTAACCCTGAACATTCAGCCAGTGTTTCTAAACATGAAGCTGCGATTCCAATAATGGATGTTTGCACCACCAGACCTGACACTGAGGGCTTACTGAATCCACCGTCAATTTCAGCTGTACAGAACATTAAGCAGCCCCGCATCTACAGAAATGCATCAATGAAATAGTCACATTGTTAGAAATAGACTCCATCACCTCTGAAAATCAAATTGTCATAAACCATCTAAATCTGTTTCTGTTAACAGTGACCAATTAAATTGCTGCCAAAATATTGAATTCGATGGCAAAACATTGGCAGTCACCTTCTTTACAAAAAGGAATGTGAGAACATTTGATTTTACACGTCATTTCACGAAACTCCAGTTCCTCTTATGAGAACTGAAACATCTTGTTTTTATTTCCTGTTAAAATAATATCCCCACAATAATCGCGTGACTGTTTTGAAAGAGAAGCGGAATACATCTAGAAAGTATGGAGACAAACACCGCTCTCAGTTTAATAAGAAGGACCCTCGGCGGAGGTAGGGAGCTGGATCAGGAGAACACCGAAACCTCAAGTCTCCGGATCATTAGTCCAGACCTCTGGATTACTGGGACTGTACCATAACCACTGTGTTACCGGACCCCTAATATTCTCATTATGGGCGGGAGATTGGATCTCTGGTCCTGGCTGTGCAGCACCCGAACCCCCACACATCTGGAGCTGACGCTAATCGCCAGGTGTGACCTGAGATCAGTGAATTGAAATCAATTCCTGTGCTCATATATCTACCCTGTCAAGTCCTGTAAGAATATTGTATGTTTCAATGCGATCACCTCTCATTCTTCTAATCTCTACAGAATATAGACCTAATCTACTCAATCTGTCCTCCTAGGATAATCCCCCATCCCAGGATCAGTCTGGTGATCCATTATTGCACTCCCTCCGTGGCAAATATATCCTTCGGTAAGGAGACCAAAACTGTAACAATATTTCAGGTGTGGTCTCACCAGGGCCCGACATAATTGCCGTATGACATCTTTACTCATACTCAAATCCTCTTGTAATAAAGGCCAACATACCATTTGCTTTCCTAATTTCTTGCTTGACCTGCATGTTAACGTTCAGTGATTCCTGTACAGGGACCCACGTCCCTCTGAACACCAAGATTTCCCAATCGCTCACCATTTAAAAGGTACACAGCTTTTCTAATTTCGTACCAAAGTGGAAAACTTCACATTTCTCCGCATTATATTCCATTTGCCATATTCTTGCCCACTCACTTAGATTGTCTATATCCCCTTGAAGCCTCCTTCCATCCTCCTCACAACTAACATTCCCAGCCAGCTTTATATCATCAGCAAACTTGGATATATTACATTTGGTCCCCTCATTAAAATCATTGATGTAGTTTTTGAATAGATGAGGCCCAAGCTATGATCCTTCGCGGTACCCCACTAATTACAAACTGCCAAACCGAGAATGACACGTCTATTCCTACTCTCTCTTTTCTGTCCATTAACCAATCCTCAATCCATGCTAGTATATTACCCCCAATCGAATGAGCCCTAATTTTGTTTAATAAACTCTTGTGTGGTAATTTATCGAATGCTAGTTCCCACTTAAGTTATTGGCAGAATTGGATTGAGAGACTGAATGGCCTCCAATGTTTCCTAACTGTCCATGGTCTTGTATTGTCCGATATTTCTATCGTGTGTTAATTTTCTGGAAACAATATTACAATCTATCACAGAAAGGTTCGCTCTAAACAGTTGTAAGACGAAGAAACGTTTCTCCAGTAATTAGAACTCGCAGATCATCTGCTAATTGGAATGAGTGAAAGGATTCAGTAGAAATTTGATGTCTGTGGTGTAACAGGAAATGAATGTGACAGGTAATAACTTCGGCCAACAGTAAATGTGAATCTTACAGGAAGTGTCCTTTACAAACAAGTATTAATTATTTACTGGTGAATCCAGAAGACATTGCTCAAACTCAAACTGATGAACTGGAATGTCTTTTCACTGCGTCTGTCGGAAGAGGCCAGAACGGCAGGCGGATATGTGGAAATATTGGAACCTCTGCGAGCACCTGGAGCAATATTCACTTTTCAAAAAGAGTTTGAAACAGGCTTTATCAATATAAGAAATACTATTAAACCATGACAAGAGGAAGTATTACGAATTATGTGTAACTATATAAGCTACTGCTCCATCACAATAGCTTTATAATCTTTATTTAATATTTTGGCCAATGTATTAAAATTATTCCAGAAAACCAGAAGATGGCCCTACTCCTGGACTGCCGACTACACAGACAGGAGTTTATACTGAATGTTTGACGGTCTTTAGGATATAAGTTGGAGCCAAGGCCTCTTGTACTTAGATCTGAGTTTGTTACCCTGGCAAAAGAGGAAATCACTCAGCGAAAAAAACTGAACAAGAAAGTAACAAACCCAACATCACATGTTCTGAGTTTAGTGAAGGACATTAACCCTGAACATTCAGCCAGTGTTTCTAAACATGAAGCTGCGATTCCAATAATGGATGTTTGCACCACCAGACCTGACACTGAGGGCTTACTGAATCCACCGTCAATTTCAGCTGTACAGAACATTAAGCAGCCCCGCATCTACAGAAATACATCAATAAAATAGTCACATTGTTAGAAATAGACTCCATCACCTCTGAAAATCAAATTGTCATAAACCATCTAAATCTGTTTCTGTTAACAGTGACCAATTAAATTGCTGCCAAAATATTGAATTCGATGGCAAAACATTGGCAGTCACCTTCTTTACAAAAAGGAATGTGAGAACATTTGATTTTACACGTCATTTCACGAAACTCCAGTTCCTCTTATGAGAACTGAAACATCTTGTTTTTATTTCCTGTTAAAATAATATCCCCACAATAATCGCGTGACTGTTTTGAAAGAGAAGGGGAATACATCTAGAAAGTATGGAGACAAACACCGCTCTCAGTTTAATAAGAAGGACCCTCGGCGGAGGTGGGGAGCTGGATCAGGAGAACACCGAAACCTCATGTCTCCGGATCATTAGTCCAGACCTCTGGATTACTGGGACTGCACCATAACCACTGTGTTACCGGACCCCTAATATTCTCATTATGGGCGGGAGATTGGATCTCTGGTCCTGGCTGTGCAGCACCCGAACCCCCGCACATCTGGAGCTGACGCTAATCACCAGGTGTGACCTGAGATCAGTGAATTGAAATCAATTCCCTGTGCTCATGTATCTACCCTGTCAGGTCCTGTAAGAATATTGTATGTTTCAATGCGATCACCTCTCATTCTTCTAAACTCTACAGAATATAGACCTAATCTACCCAATCTGTCCTCCTAGGATAATCCCCCATCCCAGGATCAGTCTGGTGATCCATTATTGCACTCCCTCCATGGCAAATATATCCTTCGGTAAGGAGACCAAAACTGTAACAATATTTCAGGTGTGGTCTCACCAGGGCCCTACATAATTGCCGTATGACATCTTTACTCATACTCAAATCCTCTTGTAATAAAGGCCAACATACCATTTGCTTTCCTAATTTCTTGCTTGACCTGCATGTTAACGTTCAGTGATTCCTGTACAGGGACCCACGTCCCTCTGAACACCAAGATTTCCCAATCGCTCACCATTTAAAAGGTACACAGCTTTTCTAATTTCGTACCAAAGTGGAAAATTTCACATTTCTCCGCATTATATTCCATTTGCCATATTCTTGCCCACTCACTTAGATTGTCTATATCCCCTTGAAGCCTCCTTCCATCCTCCTCACAACTAACATTCCCAGCCAGCTTTATATCATCAGCAAACTTGGATATATTACATTTGGTCCCCTCATTAAAATCATTGATGTAGTTTTTGAATAGATGAGGCCCAAGCTATGATCCTTCGCGGTACCCCACTAGTTACAAACTGCCAAACCGAGAATGACACGTCTATTCCTACTCTCTCTTTTCTGTCCATTAACCAATCCTCAATCCATGCTAGTATATTACCCCCAATCGAATGAGCCCTAATTTTGTTTAATAAACTCTTGTGTGGTAATTCATCGAATGCTAGTTCCCACCTAAGTTATTGGCAGAATTGGATTGAGAGACTGAATGGCCTCCAATGTTTCCTCACTGTCCATGGTCTTGTTTTGTCCGATATTTCTATCGTGTCTTAATTTTCTGGAAACAATATTACAATCTATCACAGAAAGGTTCGCTCTAAACAGTTGTAAGATGAAGAAACGTTTCTCCAGTAATTAGAACTCGCAGATCATCTGCTAATTGGAATGAGTGAAAGGATTCAGTAGAACTTTGATGTCTGTGGTGTAACAGGAAATGAATGTGACAGGTAATAACTTCGGCCAACAGTAAATGTGAATCTTACAGGAAGTGTCCTTTACAAACAAGTATTAATTATTTACTGGTGAATCCAGAAGACATTGCTCAAACTCAAACTGATGAACTGGAATGTCTTTTCACTGCGTCTGTCGGAAGAGGCCAGAACGGCAGGCGGATATGTGGAAATATTGGAACCTCTGCGAGCACCTGGAGCAATATTCACTTTTCAAAAAGAGTTTGAAACAGGCTTTATCAATATAAGAAATACTATTAAACCATGACAAGAGGAAGTATTACGAATTATGTGTAACTATATAAGCTACTGCTCCATCACAACTGCTTTATAATCTTTATTTAATATTTTGGCCAATGTATTAAAATTATTCCAGATATCCAGAAGATGGCCCGACTCCTGGACTGCCGACTACACAGACAGGAGTTTACACTGAATGTTTGACGGTCTTTAGGATATAAGTTGGAGCCAAGGCCTCTTGTACTGAGATCTGAGTTTGTTACCCTGGCAAAAGAGGAAATCGCTCAGCGAAAAAAACTGAACAAGAAAGTAACAAAACCAACATCACATGTTCTGAGTTTTGTTTAGAACATTCACCCTGAACATTCAGCCAGTTTTTCTAACTATAAAGCTGCGATTCCAATAACGGATTTTTACACCAACAGACCTGAGTGCGGATTTACTGAATCCACCGTCAGTTCCAGCTGTACAGAACATTAAGCAGCGGCGAATATACAGAAATACATCAATAAACTAGTCACATTGTTGGAAATAGACCCCATCACCTCTGAAAATCTAATTGTCATAATCCATCATAATCTGTTACTGTTAACAGTGACAAATTAAATTGCTGGCAAAATATTGAATTCGATGGCAAAACATTTGACATTCAACTTCTTTACACTTCGGAATGATATAACATTTGAATATACATGTCATTTCATGAAACTTCAGTTCCTGTTTAAAGAATTGTAACATCATGTTTGTATGTCCTGTTAAAATAAGATCTCCACAATAATCGCATGACTGTGTTGAAAGAGCAGGGAAATAAAAGGAGAAAGTTTGGGGATAAACACTACTCTCAGTTTAATAACAAGAACCCTCGGCCGAAGCAGGGAGCTGGATCAGGACACCGAGACCTCGTGTCTCCGGATCATTAGTCCAGGCCTCTGGATTACAAGCACAGTAACAGAACCACTGTGCTACCGGAGCAGAAATATTGTCATTATGGGTGGGAGATTGGATTTTTGGTCCTGGCTGTGCAGCACCCGACCCCCCGAACATCTGTAGCTTGCACCAATCACCAAGGGGCAGTACATTTCGACCTGGGAGCATTGGATAAAAAATACAAGTGCCTACCCTTGCGTGTTGCTGTAAGAACATAAAAAAATAAGAAGTAGGAGCAGGAGTAGAACATTTGTCTATTCGAGCCTGCTCCGCCATTCAATAAGATCATGTCTGATATTCTACCTCATCACCACTTTCCTGCACTATCCCCATATCCCTTGATGCCATTAATATTCAAATATCTATCAATCTCTCTCTTGAATATACTCAACGACTGAGCCTAATGGGCTATAATTTTGTTTAATAAACTCTTGTGTGACACCTTATCGAATGCCAGTTCTGACCAAATTATTGGTGGAATAGGATTGAGGGACTGAATGACCTGCAATTTTTCCTATCTGTCTGTGGTCTTGTATTGTCCGATATTTCTATCGTGTGTTAATTATCTGGAAACAATATTAACAATCTATCACAGAAAGGCTCTCTCTAAACAGTTGTAAGATGAAGAAAAGTTTCTCTAGTAATTAGAACTCGCAGATACACTGCCAATTGGAATGAGTGAAAGGATTCACCAGAACTCTGATGTCTGAGGTGTAACAGGAAATGAATGTGACAGGTAATAACTTCGGCCAACAGTAAATGTGAATCTTACAGGAAGTGTGCTTTACAAACAAGAATTAAGTAATTACTGGTGAATCTCGGTGGCATTGCTGAAACTGCAACTGATGAACTGGAATGTCTTTTCACTGCGTCTGTAGGAAGAGGCCAGAACGGCAGGCGGACATGTGGAAATGCTGGAACATCTGCTAAAATCTGGAGCAATATTGACTTTTCAAAAAGAGGTTGAAACAGTTTTATCAACATAAGAAACATTATTAAACCATGGCAAGAGGAAGTATTACGAATTATGTGTAACTATATAAGCTACTGCTCCAACACAACAACTTTATAATCTTAATTTAATATTGTGGCCCTTGTATTAAAATTATTCCAGATATCCAGAAGATGTCCCTACTCCTGGACTGCCGACTACACACAAGAGTTTACATTGAATGTTTGACGGTCTTCTGGTTATAAGTTGAAGCCAAGATCTCTTGTTCTGAGATCTGACAGATTGTTACCCTGGCAACAGAGGAAATCATTCAGCGAAAATAACTGAAAACGGAAGTAGCAAAACCAACATCACATGTTCTGAGTTTTGTTAAGAACATTGACACTGAACATTCAGCCAGTTTTTCTAAGCATAAAGCTGCGATTCCAGCAACGGATTTTTACACCGCCAGTCCTGACACTGCGGATTTACTGAATCCACCATCAGTTCCAGCTGTACAGAACATTAAGCAGCGTCGCATCTACAGAAATACATCAATAAACTATTCACATTGTTGGAAATAGACCCCATCACCTCTGAAAATCTAATTGTCATAAACCATCTAAATCTGTTACTGTTAACAGTGACCAATGAAATTCCTGTCAAAACACTGAATTCGATGGCAAAACATTTGACAGTCACCTTCTTTATACATCGGAATGTTATAACATTTGAACATACACGTCATTTCATGAATCTCCAGTTCCCGTTTAAAGAACTTAAACATTTTGTTTTTATGACCAGTTCAAATGAGATCCCCACAATAATCGCATGATTGTATTGAATGAACAGGAAAATAAATCTAGAAAGTATGGGGACAAATACCGCTCTCAGTTTAATAAAGTTAAAGCACATGGGATTGGGGGTAAGGTGCTGACTTGGATAGAGAACTGGTTGGCAGACAGGATGCAAGGAGTTGAAATAAACGGGTCTTTTTCCGAGTGGCAGGTAGTGACTAGTGGCGTACCGCAGGGATCGGTCCAAGGAAGTCAGCTATTCACAATATATATTAATGATCCAGATGAGGGAACTTCATGATGTAATATCTCCAAGTTTGAAGACGACACAGAGGTGGCTGGGCGTGTGTGCTGTGAGGAGGATGCAGAGAAACTCCAGTATGATTTGGACAGTTTGGGTGATTGGGCAGAAGCATGGCAGATGCACTATAACGTGGATAAATGCGAAGTTATCCACTTTGGTGGCAAGAACAGGAAGACAGATAATAAACTGAACGGCAATAGTTTGGGAAATGGGGAAGTGCAACGAGACCTGGGTGCCCTTGTGCACCAGTCGCTGAAGGTAAGCATGCACGTGCAACAGGCGGTTAAGAAGGCAAATAGTATGTCCGTCTTCATAGAGAGAGGATTCGAATACAGGAGCAAGGATGTCTTGCTGCAATTGTACAGGGCCTTGGTGAGACCACACCTTTAGTATTGTGTGCAGTTTTGGTCGCCTTATCTGAGGAAGGATGTTCTTGCCATGGAGGGAGTGCAGCGAAGATTCACCAGACTGATACCTAGGATGGCAGGAATGACGTATGAAGAAAGATTGGGTCGATTAGGCTTATATTCGCTAGAGTATTGAAGAATGAGAGTGGGTCTAATTGAAACTTATACAATTCTAACAGGACCAGACAGACTAGATGCAGGAAGGATGTTCCCGAAGGCGGGGGAGTCCTGAACCAGGGGTCATAGTCTAAGGATAAGGGGTCAGCCATTTAGGAAAGAGATGAGGAGGAATTTCTTCACCCAGAGAGTGGTGAACCTGTGGAATTCTCTACCACAGAAGGCAGTTGAGGCCAATTCATTAAATATATTCAAGAAGGAGGTAGATATATTTCTTAAGTCTAAAGGGATCAAGGGATATGGGGAGAAAGCAGGGACAGGGTACTGAATTTGATGATCAAACATGATCTCATTAAATGGCGGAGCAGGCTCGAGGGGCCGAATGGCCTAGTCCTGCTCCTATCTTCTATGTTTCTATGTCTATCACAAGGAACCTCGTCCGAGGCAGGGAGCTGGATCAGGAGAACACAGAACCACTGTGTTACCGGACCCCTAATATTGTCATTATGGGCGAGAGATTGGATCTGTGGTCCTGGCTGTGCAGCACCCGAACCCCCGCACATCTGGTGCTGGCGCTAATCGTCAGGTGTGACCTGAGATCAGTGAATTTCAATCAATTCCCTGTGCTTCAAGGACCAGTACATGTCGACCTGGGAGCTACTCGGCGGCCGGGATCCTGAATACACGGGCCAGACACTGAGGAGGGAAGTTTTCGAGGAGGCAGCGGGTGCGTTTGGTGTCGGGTCGGGTGGGATTTTTTTTGTCAACCCGCAGCCACGCGACTTTCGCAGATGTCGGGTCTGTCAACTCTGAACAGGCCCGACACACAGGGGCGGGGGCGGGGATGGGGGGTTGGGCGGTGGGGGCGCAATTTAATTTATTATGACCTTATTAAGAGCCACATAAAAAGAATGTTTAGCTCACCGTCAGGGTTTACCCTGTTATCCCACGGGCTTCACGTTACTCGGGAATCACGTCAGGTTAGCAGGGCGGGAATTGAATGGCAATGAGTTAATCTCATTACTTGACAGCTGGAAATGTGCTGGAAATGCTCCCATCTCACAGCTCTTCACTTTCCAAGCTCACAAGCTGTTGCTTACTGCATTTGGAAGACTGATTGAGCTTTATGCAGGTTGCAAGTTTTAGGAGTAATCGCTGTATCCAGTGTAACCTCATTGGAACAACCTGTCTCACCATTCACAGATTGCTTCTGACATCTCAACTTCATCCACCATCTATTACATCATCATCAGTGGCATCAAAACTATCTGAACTTGGTCCTCAGAATCCCAACAAGATCAGCCCCAGCACCAGCAGCACCAGGCGCACCAGCAGCACCAGGCGCACCAGGCGCACCACCAGCACCAGGCGCACCACCAGCACCAGGCGCACCACCAGCACCAGGCGCACCAGCAGCACCAGGCGCACCAGCAGCACCAGGCGCACCACCAGCACCAGGCGCACCAGCAGCACCAGACGCACCAGCAGCACCAGGCGCACCAGCAGCACCAGGCGCACCAGCAGCACCAGGCGCACCACCAGCACCAGGCGCACCAGCAGCACCAGACGCACCAGCAGCACCAGGCGCACCAGTAGCACCAGGCGCACCAGCAGCACCAGGCGCACCAGCAGCACCAGGCGCACCACCAGCACCAGGCGCACCACCAGCACCAGGTGCACCAACAGCACCAGGCGCACCAGGCGCACCAGGCGCACCAGCAGCACCAGCAGCACCAGGCGCACCACCAGCACCAGGCGCACCAGCAGCACCAGGTGCACCACCAGCACCAGGCGCACCAGCAGCACCAGCAGCACCAGGCGCACCAGCAGCACCAGGCGCACCAGGCGCACCTCCAGCACCAGGCGCACCACCAGCACCAGGCACACCACCAGCACCAGATGCACCACCACCACCAGGCGCACCAGCAGCACGAGGCGCGTCAGCAGCACCAGGTGCACCACCAGCACCAGGCACACCAGGCGCACCAGCAGCACCAGGCACACAACCAGCACCAGGCGCACCAGCAGCACCAGGCTCACCACCAGCACCAGGCGCACCACCAGCACCACCAGCACCAGGCGCACCACCAGCACCAGCAGCACCAGCAGCACCAGGCGCAACACCAGCACCAGGCGCACCACCAGCACCAGCAGCACCAGCAGCACCACCAGCACCAGGTGCACCACCAGCACCAGGCGCACCATCAGCACCAGGCGCAACACCAGCACCAGCAGCACCAGGCGCACCACCAGCACCAGGCGCACCACCAGCACCAGCAGCACCAGCAGCACCAGGCGCACCACCAGCACCAGGCGCACCACCAGCACCAGGCGCACCACCAGCACCAGGTGCACCACCAGCACCAGGCGCACCATCAGCACCAGGCGCACCACCAGCACCACCAGCACCATCAGCACCAGGCGCACCACCAGCACCATCAGTACCAGGCGCACCACCAGCACCACCAGCACCAGGTGCACCACCAGCACCAGGCGCACCATCAGCACCAGGCGCACCACCAGCACCACCAGCACCACCAGCACCAGGCGCACCACCAGCACCATCAGCACCAGGCGCACCACCAGCACCAGGCGCACCAGCAGCACCAGGCGCACCACCAGCACCAGGCGCACCACCAGCACCACCAGCACCAGGCGCACCTGCAGCACCAGGCGCACCAGCAGCACCAGGCGCACCACCAGCACCAGGCGCACCAGCAGCACCAGGCGCACCACCAGCACCAGGCGCACCACCAGCACCAGGCACACCAGGCGCACCACCAGCACCACCAGCACCAGGCGCACCACCAGCACCAGGCGCACCAGCAGCACAAACAACATAAAACATCTCCGCAATCAACTGATGCTGCCCAGGGCACAGGGAATCAGCACAATAGCTCACTGCTGCCCGGGGCGCCAGGGATGGCGTCACCATGGGCAGGATTACTTCACTTGATGCTGCACGTCCTGGATGCCACATGATGCGCCAGGTTGCCACCAAACCACATCAGCAACATAAAGCAGCCCAACAATTCCCAAGCCATTCCTTTCACACTCATCGACAGTGGGTGGTGTACCGTTATGTCTCAACATTCACGGCCACTCTCTAAGCCACTTACAAAGTTGCACACGAATCTGTTCCTGAAAGGAAAGTGTTGTAAATAAAGATTTGAATGCTTGACAGCACTTTAACAGAAACTTCATATGAACATTGGCTAAAACACACAAGTGCCTAACCTTGTGTGTTGTTGTGAGAGCATAAGAAATTAAGAAATAGGAGCAGGAGGAGGCCATTTGGCCATTTGAGACTGCTCCGCCATTTTATAAGATCATGGCTGATCTTCTACCTTATGTCCAATTTCCTGCAGTATCCCCATAGCCCTTGATTCCCTTTATATTCAAATATCTATCGATCTCTCTCTTGAATATACTCACTGAAGAACCTCCACAGCCCTCTGGGGTAGAGAACTCCAAAGATTCACTACCTTCTGAGTGAAGATATCTCTCCTCATCTCAGTCCTAAATGGCCGACTCCTTATTCTGAGACTGTGACCCTTGATCTATATTCACCAGCCAGGGGAAGCATCCTGTTTGCATCTATCCTGTCAAGTCCTGTAAGAATTTTGTATGTTCCAATGAGATCGCCTATCATTCTTCTAAACTCCAGATAATATAGAATCATAGGCATAGTGTTATAGAGATGTACAGCACAGAAAGAAGGTCTTCGGCCCATCGAGTCCGTGCCAGCCATCAAGCCCTGTCTATTCTAATCCCATTTTCCAGCACTTGGTCCGTAGACTTGTATGCTATGGCGTTTCAAGTGCTCATCTAAATGCTTCTTGAATATTGCGAGGATTTCTGCCTCTACCATCCTTTCAGGCCGTGAGTTCCAGATTCCAAACACCCAATTGGTGAAAAAGTTTTACCTCAAATCCCATCTAAACCTCCTGCACCTTACCTTGAATCTATGCCACCTGGTTATTGACCCCATTGCTAAAGGGATAAGTTCCATTCTATCTACGCTATCTATGCCCTCATAATTTTGTACACCTCAATCAGTTCCCCCCTCAGCCTTCTCTGCTCTCAGGATAACAACCGCAGCCTGTCCAGTCTCTCTTCATAGCTGAAGCGCTCCAGCCCAGGTAACATCCTGGTGCATTTCCTCTGCACCCTCTGCAATTCAATCACATCCTTCCTATAGTGTGGCGAACAGAACTGCACACAGTATACCAGCTGTGGCCGAACTAGCGTTTTGTACAGTTCCATCATAAGCGCCCTACTCTTATATTCTATGCCTCGGCTAATGAAGGCAAGTATCCCATATGCCTTTTTAACCACCTTATCTAACTGCCCTGCTGCCTTCAGGGATCTATGTACATGCACACAAAGATCCCTCTGATCCTCAGTCCTTCCTCGGGTCCTGCCTTTCATTGTTTATTCCCTTGCCTCGTTAGTCGACCCGAAATGCATCACCTCACACTTTTCAGGTTTAAATTCCATTTGCCACTCTTCTGCACATCTAACCAACCCGTCTATATCGTCCTGTAGCCTGAGGATTTCCTCCTCGCTATTTAACACTCCAACAATTTTCGTGTCATCTGCGAACTTAGTGATCGTAGCTCCTACATTCATATCCAAATCATTAATGTACACTACAAACAGCAAAGTACCCAGCACCGATCCCTGCGGTACACCACTGGACACTGGCTTCCAGTCACAAAAACAACCTTCGACCATCACACTCTGCCTCCTGCCACTAAGCCATTTTTGGATCCAATGTGCCAAATTGCCCTGGATCCCATGGGCTCTTGCCTTCTTTACCAGTCTCCCATGCGGGACTTTGTTGAAAGCCTTACTGAAGTCCATGTAGAGTACATCAAGTGCATTACCCTCATCCACACACCTAGTCACCCCCTCCAAATATTCAATCAAATTGGTTAGACATGATCTCCCCCTGACAAAGCCATGCTGACTATCCTTGATTAATCCTTGCCTCTCCAAGTGGAGACTATTTCCGTCACTCAGAATTTTTTCCAATAATTTCCCTACCACTGATGTTAGGCTCACTGGCCTGTAATTCCCTGGTTTATCCCTACTACCCTTCTTCAACAATGGTACTAAGTTAGCTGTTCTCCAGTCCTCTGGTACCTCCCCTGTGCCAGAGAGGTTCTGAAGATTTGTGTCAGAGCCCCTGCAATCTCCTCCCTTGCATCACACAGCAGTCTGGGATACCTCTCGTCTATGCCTGGGGATTTATCAACTTTTAAGCCCACTAAAACCGCTAGTACCTCCTCACTGTCAATACAAATTTGAATTATATCACAATCCCCCTGCCTGATTTCTATGCCTACATCGTCCTTCTCCATAGTGAACACAGATGCAAAATATTCATTTAAAACCTCACCTACATCTTCCGGCTCTACAAACAGATTGCCACTTTGGTCCCTAATTGGACCTACTCTTTCCCTGGTTATCCTCTTACCCTTAATATACTTATAAAACAAGTTGGGATTTTCCTGTTTTATTTGCCCGCCAGTGTTATTTCATGCCCCCTCTTCGCTCTCCTAATTTATTTTTTAATTACCCCCCTGCACTTTATATACACCACTTTTTAGTCCTTTGTATCTGCCAAAAGCCTCCCTTTTTTTACTAATCCATTCTTGTATATCACTTGACACCCAGGGTTCCCTGGGCTTGTTGGTCCCACCCTTGACCTTTACAGAAACATGTTGGCGTTGCACTCTCTCTGTTTCCTTTCTGAAAGTCTCCCACTGCTCTGATGTGGATTTTCCTACAAGTAGCTGATCCCAGTTCACTTTGGCCAGATCCTGCATTATCATATGAAAATCGGCCTTCCCCCAATTTAGAAACTTTATATCCGGTCCATCTTTGTCCTTTTCCATGACTACCTTAAATCTCACCGAATTATGTTCACTTTCACCAAAATGCTCTCCTACTGACACTTCTACCACTTACCTGGCTACATTCCCCAGAATTAGGTCCAGTACCGCCACCTCTCTGTAGGACTTTCTACACGCTGGCTCAAAAAGCTCTCCTGGATGCACTTTAAGAATTCCGCACCCTCGAAGCCTTTCACACTCTGACTATCCCAGCATCTATTGGGGAAGTTGAAATCCGCTACTATTGTTACCCTATTATTTCTACACTTCTCGGAGATTTGGTTATATATCTGTTCCTCCATCTCCCCCTGACTGATTGGGGGCCTATAGTACATTCCCAGCAAAGTGCTTGCCCCTTTTGATTTTAAGTTCTACCCATACGGCCCCATTAGAAGAAGCTGCTAAGATATCATCCCTCCTTACAGCAGTAATTGACTTCTTGATTAATATTGGGAAACCCCCTCCTCTTTTACACCCCCCTCTGTCTCGCCTGAATATTCTATACCCCGGAATATTGAGCTGCCAGTCCGGTCCCTCCTTCAGCCATGTCTCTGTGATAGCAACAATATCATACTCTCATGTGTTCATCAACACCTTCAATACATCTGCCTTACTCGCAATACTCCTTGCATTAAAATAAATGCCATCCAGCCTTGCCATACTTCCTTGTGCCGTTACATATTTGCTCTGCTTCCAGGCTGAGTTGCTTTTTCCTCTATATTTGGCTGCGCATCACCCCCTACTATAGCTCCACTCCATATCCCATCCCCCTGCCAAGTTACTTTAAACCCCACCCACAACAGTACTAGCAAACCTCCCCGCAAAGATGTTGGTCCCGTTCGGTTCAGGTGCAAACCTTCCGACTTGTACAGATCTCACCTTCCCCAGAAGCAGACCCAGTGATCCAGGAAACTAAAGCCCTCCCTCCTGCACCAAATCTTTAGCCACGCATTCATCTGCTCTTCCTCCTATTCCTAAACTTACGATCACGTGGCACCGGGAGTAATCCAGAGATTACAACCTTTGAGTTCCTGCTTCTAAATCTGCTACCTAGCCCCCTAAATTTTTGTTGCAGGAACTCTTCCCTCTTTCTACCCATGTCGTTGGTGCCAATGTGAACCACGACCTCTGACTGTTCGCCCTCCCCTTTCAGAATTCCCTGCAGCAGTTCAGTGACATCCTTGACCCTGGCACCAGGGAGGCAACATTCCATCCTGGGGTCACGCCTGCGGCCACAGAAACGTCTATCTGTTCCCCTTTACGATAGAATCCCCTATCACTATTGCTCTCCCACTCTATTTCCTCCCCTCCTGTGCAGCTGAGCCACTCGTAGTGCCAAGGACTTGGCTCTTGCTGCATTCCCCTGAGAAACCATCTACCCCATCAGTATCCAAAACGGAAAATCTGTTGGAGAGGGAGCTGGAGCCACGGGACTCCTGCACTACCATCCTAGTTCTTTTACTCTTTCTGACGGTCGGCCGAGCGGACCTGTTTTATTGACCACGGCAGAGTGTTTGACGTTCCTTAAATTACCTTTCTGTCATTTCTTTGGCTACCGATAATGTTCCTACCTCTCCAATTTGTAGAGCTCGACTTCTACATTTGGAGGCTCAACATAAACAATGCTTTCCCATTGATAGGATCATTGCTGCTCCATTAGATATGGTCCCCGCTGGTCATTGCAGCTGGTGGTAGCTCAGTCAGTCCAGGGCCCAGCCTTGGTTTTCAAGGTTAGAATTCACGTCTCCCACACGTGTGACCAGGGTTTGATCACCAGCCAATGCAACCTGAATCGTTCTCACGCCCATTTTATATCCATAACTAGCATGCACAACTCAGCCCCACTTGTAACGAAAATTCGCTTTTTATTTATGCATGTATATAGTGACACCACTATTGCCGACTAGAATGGAGATGATGGGGCGCTGACCTCAACAAACACACCTATTAAGGGATATGGAGCAAAGACGGGTTTATGGAGTGAGTTCATAGATCAGCCGTGATCTCATTTAATGGTGGATCAGGGTCGAGCGGCTCAATGGTCGTCTCGTGTTCCCACGTTCCTATGGAGAACGCACTGCTGTAAGTGACTGCGATGGGCTTTACGCTCATAAATTGTTCTTTGTAACTATCCTCCGCTGATTGTATTTTGCTGGAGAAATATCCAGTTTGTATTATGTAGGCATACTTCACACACTGGATTTTTCTGCATCAATGCAACTTTTTTATTTAGCGACGTTACTGTATTTCGGTCATGAGTTCTGTTTGCTGTTGTGCTCAGAGACTCTGTTTAAATAGACTCTGTTTGTTGTTTGCTGACTCAATGCACTGCTGTAAAACAGACTATTTGCTGTACAGCATAGGATCTTTTTAAATAGTCTGTGTTTACTGAGTAAACTAATTTTAAATGTACATCCTTGTTCTCAAATCCCATTTTGGCCTCGCTCCTCCTTATCTCTATAATCACCTCCAGGCCTACAACCCCCGCTGATCTCTGCGCTCCTCACATTCTGGTATTTTGTGCATCTCCGATTTTAATCGCTCCCCCATTGGCGGCCGTGCCTTCAGGTGCCTAGGCCGTAAGCTCTGGAATTACCTCCTGAAACATCTCTACCTCGTCTGCCTCCATTAAGACGCACCTTCAAACCAATCTCTTTGACCAAGAATTTGGTCATCTGTCCTAATATCTCCTTATGTGGCTCGCTGTCAAATTTTGTTTGATAACGCTTCTGTGAAGCGCCTTCGGAATTTTTATTAAATTAAAGCTGCTATATAAATGCAGGTAATTGCTGTTGTAAATAGACTGTTTGCTATAATATGTTCTTTAAACAGATTCTCTTTGCTGTTTGCTGCGGAAATAGATTCTGCCGTTAAATATTGTGTTTGCTGTAAGCTAAGCCGTTATTCCAGCCCCGTGTCCAACTCATTGTCTGACTCAGTGGAGTCAACAGACATTTCATTTATTTACTCAGTTTCTCAGTCAACTTGTTTCTTCATCAGAAACCGGAAATTACGATTCCGCTTTTACTATTCAGCAGCTGCTTTTGGTGCCTAACTTTAATAGACCCTTTTCCATGTTCTCAACAATTGTAGAAATTGTCACCTCTTCCTGTTGAGTGTTTATTGTTCTTCATTCTAGTTGCATGGGCGGCGCTGGCAAGCTCAGCATTTATCACCCATCACCAGTTGAACATTGAGAAGGTGGTGGTCAGCCGCCTTCTTAAACCACTGCAGTCCGTGTGGTGAAGGTGCTCCCACAGTGCTGTTAGGGAGGGAGCTCCACTATTTTGAACCAGCGACAATGAAGGAACGGCGCTGTATTTCCAATTAGGCTTGCTGTGTAACTTGGAGGGGAACACAGTGGTGATGACGTTCCCATGCACTTGATGCCCTTGTCCTTCTAGGTGGTATAGCTCGTGCGTTGGGAGAGGTGCTGTAAAATAAACCTTGGCGACATGCTGCAATTCATCCTGTAGTCGGTACACACTGCAGCCAGGTTTCACCGGTGGAGGAGGGAGTGAATGTTTAACCTAGTGGACGGGGAGATGATCAAGCACACTGTTTGAAATAATTGCTTTACTCATTGAAAGCAACAATATCCCGAACGGAACAATAGGTCACATAAAATCCGTAAGTCTTGTTAGGTATGAGGTTAAGTTAGAACAAAGGTTTAGACACTTATTTGGAGTCTTGATGCAGTATTTTGGCTTCCTGATGAATTTGAATGTAGCAGAGACGCGTCAGCCCAACCTTGCCTGGCCACCGTTCGTGTGCAGAAAACAGGCTCCATTGTGGCCAATCCGAGCAGTGCGGGCCTGTTTTAATGACCACAGCAGGGTGGTTGGCGTTCCTGAAATACCCTTTATTCTGGTCTTTTGCTACCGCCAGGTTTCCTGCCTTTCCTATTTCTCGAGCTCTGCTGCGCCATTTGGTGGCTCACCATAAACCATCCTTTTCCGTTTATATATTAAACTGATGTTCCAATAGAAAGTGTCACCGCTGCTCATTGGAGACGTGGGAAGCTCACCCGGACAATTGCAGAGCCTTGATGGTTCAGTGTTGAAGTGTGTGTTCTGTATTGTCTCTCAGGCAACCCCAGATGTCCAGCGATGCCGAGGGCTCACAATCTTCAACCTCGGCTTCAGTTCACGGGGATTCTGCTGCTCTTTACTTTGACCATTTCAAAACAACAGCAACCACAACATGTATTTATATCGCGCCTTCAACATAGTAAAAATTCCCAAGGCGCTTCAAAGGAGCGAATATAAAAGACAATATTACACCCAGCCATATAAGGAGATATTAGGCAGGTGTCCTTTATAGCAGCAGGAAATTAAGGAAAATTGGGCAGTATAGCAACAGGATATTAAGGAAAAGTGGGCAGTATAGCAGCAGGACATGTAGGGAAATCAGGCTGCATTTTGGGATGGATTTGCTTGGTCAAAGAGGTAGTTTTTAAGGAGCCTGTTACAGGAGGAGAGAGAGTTAGAGAGGGTCAGGGGTTACAGGAGGAGAGAGAGTTAGAGAGGGTCAGGGGTTGCAGAAGGAGAGAGAGTTAGAGAGGGTCAGGGGTTACAGGAGGAGAGAGAGTAATAGAGGGTCTGGGGTTACAGGAGGAGAGAGAGTTAGAGAGGGTCAGGGGTTACAGGAGGAGAGAGAGTTAGAGAGGGTCAGGGGTTACAGGAGGAGAGAGAGTTAGAGAGGGTCAGGGGTTACAGGAGGAGAGAGAGTTAGAGAGGGTCTGGGGTTACAGAAGGAGAGAGAGTTAGAGAGGGTCAGGGGTGGGATTCAAGAGCTTACGGCCCAAGCTGCTGAAGGCGCGGCCGCCAATGGTGGAGCGATTAAAATCGCGCATGCACAAGAGGCCAGAATTGGAGGAGCGCAGATGTCTCGAAGGGATGTAGAGCTGTGGGAGTTGATAGAGATAGGGAGGGGAGAGGCCATGGAGGGATTTGAAAACAAGGAGGAGCATTTTAAAATGGAGGCAATGCAATGAACAATGTTTAGTGACCAGGCTGGAATCCGATCTCGGAGTCAGCAAGTGAGATGGAAGAAGGACAGTGTGTAAAACTGGAACAAGAGCTGTAACTGATCGCTCTGCATTGTGACGTCACACAGCCCCGTCAGTGTGCGGCTCTTATGAGCTGATGGGACCTGGAATGAGGACCGGCTTCAGACTCATTGGATCTTTCTAGAGTTTCAGATCCTTGGAAATTGTCGCCAGTCGCCGTTCTGTGGACAAATCTGGCGAAAAGACATTTACTGGAGAGTGCTGGGTAGTGATGTTGGAGGTCGAACCCGGGACAATATACGTGCGAATATTCCCTTTACCAATGAGCTACATCCCCAGCCAGTAGATTACCGTAATCAATGATAGAAGGACTGATTGCTTCAGCTTTCTAGTGCCACCCAATGTATTTCTGATCTGAAAAGAATGTCCATTTGTATTCCAAGTATGTACTGAAGTATGTGCACCTGATACAACTGTGGGTGAAGGGAAGAAATCAGGCCGCGGCACTCAGTGAACTGAGATGGAAGAATTGGGAGAGTCATTGGCCTCTTCCCTGTGGGAAAGTGAAGACTAAGAGGAGACCGGATGGAGGCCTTTAAGATTATGAAGGGGTTAAATCAAAGAATCTTACATAACAGACGGGGCCATTCTACCTGTCGTACTTGTGCCGACTCTGTGAAAGAGCCGCACAGTCCAATCCCACATGCCAGATTTATTCTCATAAACCTGCAGATTAGTTATATCAAATACTTGTCCAATTGCCTTTTGACTTTACTATCGAATCTAATTCTACTACCATTTAGGGAGTGCGTTCCTGAACTTTACACCCTCTGTCTGACAATATATTATAAATCTCTCACTCTGGCTACGACTTGCCAGAGGAAATAGTTTCTCCCTACTTGCTCTATAAAATCCCTCTTAATTTCAATATTTCTTAAGTCTCCTCTCCCCTTCTCTGCTCTAAGGAGAACAATCCCAGCTTCTCTAATCTCTCCACATAACTGAAATCCATTATTCCTGGTCCCATTCAAGTAACTCTCCTCTGCACCCTCTGCAAGGATTTGACATCCTTCCTAAAGTCTGGTGCCCAGAATTGAACACAATATTCAGCTGATGCATAACCAGTGTTTTATAAAGGTTATGCACAACTTCCATTGAACTCTGGAGCATGGGCCCAGATACCTAAATACACGGCTGACAATACTGGGTCAGACGGAGGGCCGTTAAACAAGCGGTCGATGTAGAAGGAACTGAGAGTTCGGAGGGAAGTGGGTCTATGTCGGCAGAACAGAGACAATGATCGATGAGGCCATGTGCGATTTAAATAAAAGGAACAAAACATAAACTGGAATCTTTTGAGTACCTAAATCTAATTTGGTCAGCCAGCAGAGTGGTGATGGTTGAGATATCCTACCGTGGGTTTGGATATGGTCAGCAGAGTTTTGAATCGATTAGTGCATGGACGGTGGACAATGAGAGATCAGCTAAGTTCCCATTGGAATAATCGAGACCTGGTGTGAATAAAGCAAGGAAAAAAGTTTCAGTATCTGATGTGTTGAAGCAAGAGTAGAGGCGACAATTTAACTGAGCGGGAAGGAGGCAACTTCGCTATAGAGTGACTAGGGGTATGAAGCATAACATAGTTTCAAATAGGGTGATGTGGGTCTTTCTCAGCTAATGGTGTGGATTAGAAATAATGGCGAGGATACAAAAATTGTGGCTGTGACCAAACATGATGGCTTCAGACTTACTGTTGTTTGAAAAAAAGAAAATAGGCGCTTAGGAATAGGAGTAGGCTATTTATCACTTCGAGCCTATTTCGCCATTCAATGAGATAATGGCTGATATGGGACCAAACGCCGTTTACCCGTCTTTGCTCCATATCCCTTATTATATTTGTTTATCAAAAAACAATTGATCTCAGATTTAAAATCAACAATTGATCGAGCATCAACCGCAGTTTGCGAAAGAGAGTTCCAAACTTTTACTACCCCTTGCATGTAGAAGTGTTTCCTTTATTCTCGCCTTGTGGCCTGGCTCTAACTTTTCCGCTGCATCCCCTAGTGGGTAGCCTCACCAACTAGCAGAAAAAGTTGATCTATATCTACCCTATCAGTCCCCCTGAATGTCTTGCAAACTTCCTTGCAAATAACCGCTTATACTTCTAAATGACAAAGAACACAAAACCAGTTTGTGTAATTTATTCGTAATATAAACCTTGGAGTCCAGGTATCATTCTGGTAAAGCTATGCTACACTCCCTCCAAGGCCAATATATCCTTCCAAAGGTGTGGTGCACAGAACTACTCACAGTACTCCAGGTGTGGTATAAATAGGGCTTTGTATAGCTGCAGCCAACTTCTATCCCTTATATTCTAGTCTTCTCGATATAAAGGGCAGCATTCCATTAGCCTTTTTGACTGTTTACTGTCCCTGTACATGACGTTTTAACTATCTATGTACATGAAGCCCAAGACTCTTTGGACTTCCACTGTTTTTAACCTTTCACCATTTAGAAACTACTCTGAGCTATACTTTTATTTCCAAAGTGGATGATCTCACACTTGCCCATACTTAAACCGATTTGGCACAGTTTTTTCCAATTAACTTAATCTAGAAATATCTCTTTGTAATTCATTGCTTCCCTCTACATTGCTAATAATGCCGCCTATCTGTGTGTTATCGGCAAACTTGGATATTTGGCGTTCTATCCCATCATTTAATCATTACTAAATAGGGAGACTAGCTGATGTCCCAACACAGATCCTTGTTGGACACCACGTGTCACTTCCTACCAATGAGGCTACCTGCTATTTATCCCGAATCTCTGTTTCCTGCCACTCAGACAATTTCCTAATCAGATCAATAATCAGTCTTCAATTTCATGGGATTCAACTTTAGCAAACAGTCTCATATGAGGAACTTTATCGAATGTCTCCTCGAAGACCATATACATAACATTGTTAGACATTCCCCTGTCTACTACTTTAGGCACCTCTTCAAAAAATTCAATCAGGTTCGTCAGGAATGATCTACACTTTATAAATCCATGCTGGCTCTCCCTGTTCAGCAGAATATTATCAAGGTGCTCAGTCACGCTATCATTAATTATCGACTCTAGTAATTACCCGACGACAGATGTTAAGCTAACTGGTGTATAGTTCACTGGTTTCCCTCTCTCACCACTCTTAAATAGTGAAATGGGATGGTCAATCTTCAGACATAAAGAAACGGTTCCCGAATCGAGAGCACGTTGGAAGATAACAGTTCGGGCATCTGTAATGTTCCGACCTTACTCTTTAAAACCCTGGAATGGAAACCATCTGATCCTGGCAATTTTTACTTTTAGTGCCATACGTTCCTTTCGTAATGTTATTTTACTTATGCTAAGTTTGATGATTGCCCATCACTGATCCAATATTAGTTAACTTGGGTATCCTCCTCCTCTACTGTACATACTGACGGAAAGTAATTATTCAACATATCCGCCATTTTCTAAACTTCAACTACAATATCACCGTTATCAATTTTCAATGTGGCCAGATTGCTTCTGACTAAACTTTCTTCCCCAATACGATCGTTAACCTTTTTTATACTGATGTTGATGCCCCTTGCAAGTTTTTTTATAATCCCTTTTTGCAGCTCTTACTATATGATTTGTCACGATATTTTGTCCCTTGAATCTCTCCCATTCGCCAGGATTTGTGTCATTTTCTGCATGATTTGTCTTTTAGCTTTCTGCTGTCGCTCACCTCTTTTGTCGTCCATAGTGCTGTTGCCCATAAGGGGTAGAAACTGATTCTCTATGACGTTATATTCTATTTTGAACACCTCCCACTGATATTCTGTCGATTTACCCGTTAACAGATTTGCCCAGTTTACTGTGGACAACCTCTGCCTCATCCTGTTGAAGTCGGCCTTACCCAAATCGAGAATCTTAGTAGAAGTCTCGCGTTTTTCCCTTTCAAACGCTACGTTGAACTCAATCATATTATGGGAGCTGTTTGATATAAGTTAATGCACCGTTAGGGTGTTAACTAAATCTGTCAAATTACTCATTAGTAAAGCTAATATGGCCAGCCCCTTGTTGCTTCTAGGACATACTTTTGCAGAAACCTGTACTGAACATACTTATGGAATTCCCTACCTTTCTAACAGGAGCTAGTCTGCTTATCCAAATCGATATGGAAGTTAACATCCTCCATTAAAACTACCCTGCCTTTACTACGTGCTTGCATTAATACGTTCTATCATTTCACAGCTGCTACCAGGGAACCGATATCCAACTCAAACAGTATTCTTAAATATATTTCGATTCATAATTCTACCCATAAACTCTCCACTTCCTGTTTAACTCATGTTATATCATATCTTATGATTGAAGTAATTTCATCTGTAATCACTAATGATAGCCTTCACCCTCTACCAGTTTCCCTATCCTTCCTGTAGCCTATATTATCTGTTTATCTTCGGTTCCAAGACCTGATCGTCTTGCAGCCATGTCTCAGTAATGGCTACCTTAAAGTTTTATTTGTGCCAGCAATTCATTCAATTTGTTCCACATACTCCCTGCGTTTGTATAAAGAACGCTTATTTGGCCACACACCCTAATTTGTCCTTTTGTTCTAATGTTATTTTTTTCATACATTTATTATTTCTCTCTCCTGATTTAATTGTTTTGCATCTTTTAGGAATCCCTCTACCTGTAGAGCCTAACGCACAATTTCTGACGTTTACTCTGATCTCTTCCTTTTCAACAGTTATAGAATTATTCTTTATACTACCGTCTTGCCAAATTAAGCTAAGAGAAAATGTTAACCCATCGATAATATTGAGGAATGCCTCGAGCCAAAAACTGCATGGTTGAAGGTTTCAGTGGCCGATGTGCTGAGGAAGGGGCCGAGGCCGGCGATGTCAGAGAGACTGAAATAGGCATCTTTTGTGATGAAGAGGATATTGAGGTTGGAAGCTCAGATCAGGGACGAATAGGCATCAGAATTAACAAAACTTCATATTCAGTTGGAGACAGCAGCAATAAACGGGAGTGGATTCAGAGACAAGGATATGGGGTTTGTGGAGGGCCAAACATCATGGCGACAGAAATTCGGGTCTACACGAATGAGTATGCGCTGGGTACTCACCCATAGACCCAACGAAAGTGCCAGTTTCGCGCACGCACTGAGCATGCGCTGGAAACCGGAACTTCCGTTCCCCTGAAGGAAGGGGTTCAGATGTCGAATGCGTGCGCCGGAGAGGCAGCGTGCACGCAGCGAACTTCGGTTTTTTTCAGGTTTCTCCGTGAGGGGAAGTACGGAGAAGCTGCGCGGGGAAAAAGGAGGTGCAAGGCCTGCTTTTAGCAAGGTAAATGGTGAATTAAAATACAATTTAAACATTTAACATTTAACATTTTTTCAACAGGTTTATCTTTTTTGCATACTTTAAAGAAAGGTTCGTTTATTTTTAGCACATTTAAAACGTGTAATAAATTTTTTCAAAAATTTAAATTTTTGTTGAAAGTAGTTAATTTATGTAGTTTATAGTTACAGGGGACGCTTCGAACTAACTGTGCCCCTGGGATACGCAAGCACTGCGCGCCGGCAGCTGCAGGAGGCCCAGGAACCGAATTCCACGCGGGCCTGAAGCACAACGGCAGGCGCGGTAGGCAAGTACGCGCGCGATTATTGCACCCACAGGAAGCCGGAGAGCCTAATTTCTGGCCCCAAGCCTTCTGTCTTCCTAATTGGAGCAAATCCCACTGCAAAAGGGCCAGTTGTCTCATGAACAACATTGCAAATGGATAGAAAACAGAGACTTGTGTCAAATGGTTGTCTTTTGGACAGAAGGGAAGTGACAGTGGTGTTCCCAATGTTTAGTACTAGGACTAATGCTGTTTTTGATATACATTAATGATATTTACTTGGAGGTACAGCGCATAATTTCGAAAAATGTAGATGACAAGTATCATGGATGTGTAGTAAACAGTGAGGAAGATATTAATAGACTTCTTCAGTACATACTCAGGCTGGGGGAATGGGCGGACGATTGGCAGATGAAATTCAACTCAGAAAAGCGTGCGGTGAAATATTTTTGCAGGAAGAATGAGGAGAGGCCATACATACTAAATGGTATAATTTTAAAGGTGGTGCAAGAAAAGAGAGACCTGGGGGTGTTTGTGCACAAATCGTTGAAGTTGGCAGGACAGGTTCAGAAAGCAGTTAATAAAGTTCATTGGATCCTGGGGTTATTAACAGACATGATGCGGAGATGCCGGTGTTGGACCGGGGTGGACAAAATTTGAGAGGTCGCACAACACCAACAACAACAACAACAATCTATTTAATTCACCTGAGGAAGGGGCGATCGAAAGCTCCGAAAGCTTGTGATTTCAAATAAAACTGTTGGACTATAACCTGGTGTTGTGCGACCTCTCAAATTTTATTAACAGAGGCATAGAGTACAAAAACTAGGAAGTTGTGCTAACCCTATATAACACAATAGTTCGGCCCCAATTGAAGTATTGTGTACAATTCTGGGGAACACATTTTAGGAAGAAAGTGTAGGCTTTGGAGAGTTTACAAAAGTGGTTTACTAGAATGATTGCGCAGATGAGGGATTAGGGTTACGTGGATATACTGGAGAAACTGGGGTTGTTTTCCTTAGAGCAGAGATGGCTAAGAGGAGATTTAATGGAGGTGCTTAATATCAGGAATAGTGCAGAAAGAGCAAATGAAGAGAAACAATTTACAATGTCTGAAGGGTCGATAACAATATGTCACAGATTTAATGTTATTGGCAAAAGAACCAGAGGCGACATGAGGAAAAACGTTTTAACGAAATGAGTGTTGATGATTTGGAATGCACTGCCTACTAGAGTGGCGGGTATAGATTAATTAGGAGCCTTCAAAATGGAATTGGATAAATAATTGAAAGACAAAAAATCAGGGATATGGGTAAAGAATGGGAATTGGGACCAACTGAATTTCACTGCGAAAAAGATGCCATAGACTCGATGGACCGAATGGCCTCCTTCTGTGCTGTACTAGTACATGATTCTATGATTCATGCAAAACTGACTGTTGCAGTTTGATGAATCATAGATAGTTAAGAGATGAGAGAGCTGGTGCAGAGATGGAGCTGCGTGTTGGACTTAAACCCTGGGGAAAACAATACATTTAAGGCTTTGTTGGGAATTGCGAGCGAATGAGGGACATTGAGGGCGAGGGTGATGGGCGAGCAGGGCCTGTCGAGGGCTGGTCATGGACAGCAGAGTTTAGGATCAGTGAGGACATGGGGGGATTTAAACATAAGGAGGCGAATTTTAAATTTAAGTCATTTGGCAGAATAAGAGACAATGATGCTCAGTGAGGGCGAGAGTGATGGGCGAGTGGGAATTGTTGAGGGTTGGACATGGACAGCAGGGTTTGGGATCTGTTGACATTGATGGAAGGTGGAGGTTGACTGGCCGGCCAGGAGTGAACTGGAGGAATGGAGTCAGGAGGTGTCACAGTTCTAATCTTACTGGAGCCATTAACCAATGTAGAATAAACAGGTAAACATCTGCTGTAAAATAGCGGAGAGAGGAATGTCAATGGGACACGTTCAGTGTCCGCCACCTAATATCACCCACGGTAATTTCCAGTCTCCAATCCTGAACACGGCCTTTAACTGTCCCTGTGTCAGAGACTGAGCCTTCACATTTTAACTGGGAAACTGCAGGGACAGAGTGAAACGTTTCTGCCTGTGTCCCTGGATTCAGTTTACACTGCGGACAAATCCGTTCAATTTATAAATGAATCGACAGGAGTGAACATGGTCAATACAATTACATGAAAACTGCAAATGAAGCCGCTCATTATTGTTGGATCAGACCTGTATGAGCACAGCTTTCAGCCTTATTCCCGAGAGAGGTCTGATTAAGATAATGCCCTGGACTTTGAGATGTTTGTGTTGTATCCACCACATTATTTTCATCGGAGTCAAAGCTGCTGATGTAATGTGTTTGTTCAAGTGACTGTAACTAATAGCAATGATCAGGGGTATAACCGTGTCCGTGGAGACTTATCCCCGGTATAAATTAGGGCCCAATTCAATGTATCAGCTCAGAGTGCCTGCCGGAGCTGTGGGTTCCACTCCAACAGCAGCCACTGCTTCCCACAGAAATGGGATATCCAGTAATCTATCAGATAGAACGCATTTACTATCCTGTTCTTGCAGCCGTTGGAGTTCCTGGTAAGTCGTTACCTTTACTGTCAACCGTGTAAATCGGTGTTAACTGTGCTGCTGCACTCGGTAATGTTTTACTTTCTGCAGCTTTTACACAGCCCCCTGTTTTCTACCAGCAGTTGTGCGATGGAAAGTCCTCTGTCTCTGCCCCTTCAGTCTTGTAATAGTTGATTACATCTGTAACAATCTTTGTTTTCCCAACCATGGCACATTTGTTGGAATATTCTCTGTACTCAATGTATTGGAATCAGGTGTCTGGCCGAAGAGCAGGTATCAGACCACTAGGAGCTGTTAATAGTTTCATGTCGTGAACTAACCTATCCTGGAATATTTTAATGAATGTGTTTTCATTGATTGACAATGTGAGAACTCACGGTCACAATGTTACAAGGAGGCAGTTCAATGCCCTTCCTCCCAAATAACATGGTTCAGTTTCACTGGGATTTCAATGTATGCATTGGTTATCACTGTTGTGACGTATTATTTCACTGTGTGTTTATCTGACGCCGCTTCAGAGGTCTGGCGACTGAACTGAGTTTGCTGCTGACTCTTTCACATCTCCTTCTCTGCTTCAGTGTGGATGGATTCACAGAATGTTTTGTTGTATCTGTTTGCACTGTATCTGTTGGAATCAGGAGCTCTTCTATTGATCTGGAGATTATAAGTAGCAGCGATGATGTTGGTGTTTAGTTAATTTAACAATCGCGCCATCTAATGCTGGACTATATAATTACAAAAATGAGAAGTCGCACAACACCAGGTTATAGTCCAACAGTTTTATTTGAAATTAGGACCTTTCGGAGCGCTGATCCTTCGTCCGGTAAAGTGAGGGAATACAAATCGGTAACATAGCATATATAGACAAATAACAATGTGTTTGCAGAGATGCAATCAGTCAGGAAGGCATTACATCAAAGACACAGCAGAATATAGCTAAGACAATGAGGTGGGGTCACAGGGGTTCCAACGTGTCAAATGCTGCAGTCTGCAGTTAAGCTTTTAACTTTTTTTTAAAACTGGAAATCACACCTGTGAACAAGACAACGACGACTCTAGTCTGGATGACTCTACGTCCTGTAGCGTGACATGAAACCAAGATCCCGGTTGAGGCCGTCCTCATGGGTGCAGAGCTTGGCTATCAGTTTCTGCTCGATGTTTTTGCGTTGCCGTGTGTCTCGCAGTCCGCCTTGGAGAACGCTAACCCGCAGATCCGAGGCTCAATGTCCTTGACTGCTGAAGTGTTCCCTGACTGGGAGGTAACAATCCTGCCTGGCGATTGTTGCACGGTGTCCGTTCATACGTTGTCTCAGTGTCTGCATGGTATCGCCGATGTACCATGCTGCAGTGCATTCATTCCTGCAACGTATGAGGTAGATAACATTGGCCGAGTCACATGAGTACGTACCATTTAGCTGGTGGGTAGTGTCCTCACGTGTGATGATGGTATCCGTGTTGATGATCTGGCATGTCTTGCAGAGGTTGCCGTGGCAGGGTTGTGTGGTGTCGTGGTCGCTGTTCTCCTGACAGCTGGGTAATTTGCTGCGAATGATGGTACTTTTGAGGTTGGGCGACTGCTTGAAGGCGAGTAGTGGAGGCGGGGGATGGCCTTAGCAAGGTGTTCATCGTCATCGATGACATGTTGAAGACTGCGAAGAACATGGCGTAGTTTCTCCGCTCTGGGGAAGTACTGGACAACGTAGGGTACTCTGTTGGTTGTGTCCCGTGTTCGCCTTCTGAGGAGGTCTACGCGATTTTTCGCTGTGGCCCGTCGGAACTGTTGATCGACGAGTCGAACGTCATATACCGTTCTTACGAGGGCGTCTTTCAGCGTCCGTAGGTGTCCATCGCGTTCCTCATCGTCTGAGCAGATCCTGTGTATTCGCAGGGCTTGTCCATACAATTACAGGAGGAACGAATCTCAATTATATACAACCCTGGCACTGTTATTCGATTATTCTCTGGTCTGAATGTATTGTTGAATGATGTTATGTCCTAACTTTTAAACATTCGGTGTTGTAGCAACTGCTTTATATCTTTATGATATTTATTCATCAAATTCTTGCATTTGTACTGGATTAATCTCTCCACTGAATGCATTGGCATCAGGTGTCTGGTCGAAGAGCAGGTATCAGAACTGATGACGTGAAAAGTGCAGGTGTACATGTGGCGACTTGGGTGATCTGTAGAAACATTCAACTATTCACAGAGGCTTCACATGGAACCACCTGACTCTGAGAAAAGGAGCATTGAACACTGGGATGGTGAGCAGGTACAGCCGCAGGATGTTCGGATTTAATCGGATGAATAAGAAGGCATTGATAAAGAGAGTAGAGGGTGCGGAGAGATAAAGCGATGAGTGATAGAGCGGGTGACTGAAAAAGGGAAAAGAGAGAGATGAGAGAGATTAAATGTGTTTGAGAGAGAGAGAGATGGAGGAGACAGACAGAAAGAGAGAGAGAGAGAGAGGAGACAGACAGAAAGAGAGAGAGAGATAAGGAGGGAAGCGCCTGGGTGAATAATCCAACAAAATGAGGTAGTGAAACTTCCAGGACAATTAAAGATTAAACATCTGACTTGAAGTTGTTGGTAAGATGTCGTCAGATTTTTTGAGTTTTTAATGTTAATGTCAATATCCGTGTGTTGATCCCCGTCAGTTCCTCAGTCTGTTTACGTAAATGATATGGGCTTGATAAAAAAAAACTATAAAAAAGTAATTTAAAGAATAATGTCCGTCATTTAGAGATGGCATCGTATTTCAACGATGGAGCGTTTCTGCATGAACCATCAGCTCCTGACTCCCCTCCAGCTCCTACATGTCCTTTTACTTGCCTCCCTTCCAATCTCACTTACTGACTCGGACTCCAGCTGCCTCTTCCATCCGATCCGAAAATCCCACCGCCGCGGCTCTCGGCATTTCCCGTTTAGTGCCAGCCCCTGTCGGCTTTCTTACCCCTGAGCAACAAACGTACTGGCTTTAACTCTCTGTCCTTTCTGTCTGGAGATCAAATCCGGCTATCACCCGTTAGTTCGCTCTCTGTAAACCCCGCTGTGCGCCCTCATTCTGCCCTTCCAGTGGATCCGGCGCTAACTCTACTGATAATGTTGTAAAAAAAACTTCTATGCGAGAAAGGGACGGTGGCAGCGTTGCATTGGCAGCGAGACACAAAACAGAGAGCAGAGGTGAGCGGTTGTTCTTCAGACTGTAGGGAAGTGTGCAGTGGTGACCGCCAGTTGTCTATACGGACCACTGCTCCTTTCAATACATATCCATGGCCTGGCTTTGATATAGGTGGCACACTTTAACTTTCTGTAGATGAAACAAAACTTGGAAATGTATTAAACAGTGAGAAGATTAGTAAAAGACTTCTGGCGGTTATGGACAGAGTGGTGAAATGGGCAGATGCGTGGCAGATGCAAATTAATGCAGAGAATTGTGAAGTGATGCAATTTGAAAGGAAACGTGACGGGAGGCAATATAAAATAAAAGGCACAATGTTAAATGAGGTGCAGGAACAGAGAGACCTGGAGGTTCACATACACAAACCTTTGAATTTGGCAGAACAAATTCACAACGCTCTGATAAAGCAGAGGAGATCCTCGGCTTCATTAATAGAGGCATAGAGTACAAAAGCAAGGAATTTATGACAAACCTTTATAAAACATGGGTTAGGCCTCAGCTAGAGTATTGTTTCCAATTCTTGGCACCATACTTTACAAAGGATGTCAAAGTGTTGGAGATAGTAAAAGGGAGATTTACTGGAATAGTACCGGGAATGAGCAGTTCTAGTTAGCTGGAGAGACTTGAAAAGTTAAGATTATATAGTGGCCTAGAAATTCGATTCAGAGGCTTGCCGCGGGGGTAAGGATTGTGCGCGATATCACCCACCGCGCCGGCCATTGTGTTTTGGGCCCACAGGAACTTCGAATCCTGGGCCTCTCCCAAGAGCCGGCATGCAGTGTATGCGTGTCCCAGGGGCGCAGTTAGTGCGATGCGACCTCTGGGATCACGTGGACCATGGAGAGCCAATGGCAGCAGACCATCTTTCATTCATAGATTTGACAGGAGACCTGTCAAATCTGTGAATTGAAATCGGCCCCAAAAGAACAGCTAAACCACAAATAAATTAAAAAAAAAACCATCACATTAATAAAATAACTATAGTTAAATAAATTAACCACTTTAAAAAAAAATTAAATTTTTGAAAAAATTAAAATACTTTTAAAAAGTTACAAAAATAAACTTACCTTTCTTTAAAGTCTCTAAAAAAGATAAATCTGTTGAAATTTTTAAAAAATTATACTTATTTAACTACTTACCTTGTTCAAAAGGGGTCTTACGCCTCCTTTTTACGAGTGCAGAATCTTCCACACTTACCCTCGCGTTGAAACCTGATAAAAAACCTAAGTGTGCTGCGTCCGCGCAGCCTCTAGTGCGCACGCGGTTCACCGAGGAACCGCCCCCGACGCCATACCGGAAGTGCCGGTTTCCCGCGCATGCGCAGTGCATGCAGGAAACCGGCACTTCGGGAACGAATACGGGTGAGTACGCACTGAGTACTCACCCGAGAATGGCCGAATTTTTGGGCCAGTATTTACAGCACAGAAACAGTCCTTCCTTACCAAGAGACACATGCAAATGTTTGTACCGCACACGAACCTACTCCGACCTTCTTCATGTAACCCCATCAGCATATCCAACTATTCCTTTCTCCTGCAGATGTTTACCGAGCTTCCCCTTAAATGCCTCTATACTACTCCTAGTGGTAGCGAATTCCACATTCTAACCACTTCTGTGTGAAGAAGTTTCACCTGAATTCCATGTTGGATTTTTTTAGTGACTAACCTATTAAAACTTTTTGCCCCAATTCTTGACTCCCTCGCAAATATCTTCTGTAGGTCTACCCTATCTAACCCTTTCTTAATCTTAAAGTCCTCTATCAGGTCATCCCCTCAACATTCTCTGTTCTAGAAAAAAGAGACCCATCCTGTTTAATCATTCCTGATAGATGTAACTTCTCAGTTCTGATTTAATACAAGTAAAACTTTTTAGCACCACTCCAAGCCTACTAAATCCTTCTAATAATGTGGAGACCAGAACTATTAACAGTACTCCAAGTGTGGTTTATCCAAGTGTATTTACAAGGTTAATGTAACTTCTCTGATGTTCAACACTATCCCTCTAGAATGAAGCAAAGTGATGTGTTTGCAATGTTATGTTCTTAGTAACCTGTGTCGCTCCCTTTACTGATTTGTGTAGCTGTACTGCCAGATCCTTCTACTCTTCTACCCCATTTGGACAATTGTTTCCTGGAAATATGTGGCCTCCTTATTCTTCCTGCCAAATATGCCACCTCACACTTTTCTATGGTTAAGTATATTTGTCAAATACACGCCCATTTTCCAAGTTTAGTAATGTCTTCCTGTTTTTTGTCACAGTCTGTAATAACGACACCCCCAAATTGATGTGGTCTGCAAATTTTTAAATTGTGCTGCCAAATGGTTGATGTAAATGATGAACAGCAGTGGATCCAGCGCAGATCCTTTTGAAACACCACTTCCCACCTTTGCCCATATGAGTACCTACATTTAACCCCTCCCCCCACCACTATCTGTTTTCTATTTTGTAGCCAGCTTTCAATTCATGAGTCTATTATGTGGTAAATTATCGAAGGCATTTTGAAAATCAAATATATTATGTTTGCTACATTATCCTTATATACCCTTTCTGTTTCTTCTTGAAATATTTCAATAAATTTGGTCAAACATGACGGTTCCTTTTGAAATACGTGCAGACTACTTTTTTTAATTTAACATTTCTCGATGTTTTACTATTGGATCTTTGAGTGAGGATTCCAATATAATTCCCACCACCGCCTTACGCTAATTGGTTTATACTTCCCTGGAATTGTATATATATATGTAACGGTGCCTCAGCTATCTCTTCCATATCTACTTTTAATAAGCACGGGTGCTGTACATCCGGACCAGGGGTGTGTTCCTCTCTAAGTTTGATTATTTTATCTCCCCGCTTTCTACCTTAAAATTATTTATATGTTCTAATGCCTTCTAGTGTCACGCCCACAATTTTAGTCTCCCTGGTCAATACTGTGGCGAATAAATTATTTAATATTTCTGGCATTTCGCTGTCATTACTGTGAGGTTATCGTTTGTATCCCGCAGTGGCCCTATCCCTATCGTGATTTTATTTGTTATTTAGGTGCCTGTAAGAAACGTTCCCATTTCCTTTGATATGCCTTGATATTTTAATTTTGGAGTTTATCTTTCCATTCCTAATTGTTTTTTTTCACTAATTTCCTGATCTTTTCCTTTCCTTCTTCTCCTAAGAGCAGCGAAGACTAAAGGGAGATATTAAAAAGTTGTTGAACATTATGAGGGGTTTTGATAGAGTCGATGGGGTGACACTGTTTCCACTGGCAGGGGGGGTCGGTAACCAAAGAAAAAAACTATAAATTATTGGCAAATAAATCCAGCGGAGAGCAGAGAAGAATTGTGTTTGTACTCAGCGAGTTGTTATGATTTGGAATGCTGTGCCTGAAAGGTGCTGGAAGCAGCTTCAATAGTGACTTTCAAAATGGAACTGAATCTCGACTTGAAAAGGAGAACAAAACATGGATCGCCGTGGAAAAAGCGCAGTGCAGTGGGACTGATTCAATAGCCCGTTCAGAGACCCGCACGGGCACAATGGGGCATTGCCCCCCTTCTCTGCTGTTTCATTCTGTCAATGAATCAATTTCCACCGTTCGATGCAGCATCCAAGCTGGAAATTTCAGCCCGGATCCTGTCAAACTGTTCCTTTGTCTCCAGGTCGGATCAGTAATTTATCTGCTTTCTTCTCTCTCTCTCTCTTACAGTTAACTTGGTGGCGATTGTGATCCTGTCCCGAGGAAAATGCGGTCTCTCCAAATGTATCACTCGCTACCTGCTGGGAATGGCAGCGGCCGATCTCCTGGTCGTCATCTCTGATCCCATATTGGCGTGCATTGCTGCATATTATTTCCCAAATTCATTCCTGGACATTACTCCCGTGTGTAGCCTTATTTTATTCCTGCAGTTTGCAGCCACTGATGTTTCTGTCTGGCTGACAGTCACTTTCACCTTTGATCGATTTGTGGCCATTTGTTGTGAGAAGCTGAAAACAAAATATTGCACCGAGAAAACTGCGGCTGTGGTTATTGGAACAGTGAGTGTGCTGAGCTGTTTAAGGAGTGTACCGTGGTTTTTTGTCGTTGAACCTGCATATATAAGCCATAATATTCCATGGCACTGTGTCAGTAAACCCAGCTTCATTACTGCAGCCGCATGGAGAGCATTTGCGTCTTTACAAATCATTTTAACCCCTTGTGTCCCGTTCTTTTTTATTTTGCTGCTCAATGTTCTGACGGTCAGACGTATTTTGGCGGCCAGTAGAGTCCGCAGGGGACTCCGGGGCCGCAGCAATGGAGAGAATCAGAAGGATCTAGAGATGGAGAACCGAAGGAAATCCATCATTTTACTCTTCAGTCTATCCGGCAGTTTTATTTTGTTATGGATGCCTGGTGTTCTATTTTACATCTATCGGCAAATTGCAGCAATATTTTCTGTCTCAGGCGCTACCACTGTTTACATCACAGTATCCACAACCAGAATGCTTCAGATGTTGAACTGCTGCACAAACACTTGTATTTACGCTGTGACCCAGACTAAATTCAGAGAGGAGCTGAAGAACGCGGTGAAATACCCATTCAAGCTAATTGTTAGATTAGTTAAATCATAGAAAGAGCTGAAGAGTTTAAAGCACTCGATCAAAATCCCATTTCATGCAGCATTTCCTACATTCCCACCGCAGAACATACATTTCATATTAACAGCATCAATCCCGAAAATAATCTCAATCTGATTCTGATACATGTTATTGATAATCTGCACTGTTGAAGCAAGGCTCGTTCTGCAGTCGAACTGTGAATTGTTGGCGCGGTGGTACTGATCAGAATGGGTGCAATCAACTTAACTGGAAGGCAGAATGACAAAGTGAGGTAGAGACAGAGAGAGAGAGAGACAGAGAGAGAGAGAGAGATACAGAGCGATACAAAGAGAGACAGAGACAGAGAGACAGAGAGAAGCAGTGAAAAACAGAGCCAGAGTAACAAAGAGGGCAACAGAGAAAAGAGGAAAAATAGATAAAGAGAGAGAGATAGAAGCAGGATGAGAAAGAGAAACTTAGAGAACGGAAAGCTGCAAAGAGTGAAACATAGATAGAGAAGCACAGAAAGGGAGAAACACAGAGAAAGAGAGATAGAGAGACAGCCCGTGCGATACAGAAAGTATATCAATATTGAGATTCAAACACCGAGAGAAACAAAGGGAAAAAAAGAGATTGTCAGAGTCAGAAAAAAATGGAGAAAGAAGAAAGGAGAGAGCGAAACAGAGCGAGAGACAGCGAGAGAGAGAGAGAGAGAGAGGGAGAACATCCGGAGCGTCGACTGAAGAACAGGTCCCTCTAATACTCCCTACAGCTGCTCCTGGAGTGTAACAATAAGCAAGAGAGAGAGAACAGAAAGAGACGGAGTGAGGAAGGCAATATAGTTGCAGGAACAGAGAGACAAAAAGTCTCTCAGACAAAAAGACAGAAGGATGCCGTCAATAAGAGGCAGCGGGAGTCAAAAAGCACAGAGAAAGGAAAAAGTTAGAAAAGGATAAGTAAATGGAAAGATAGAAAGGCAGAGATAGAGAAAGAGAAAAGGAGGAACAATATCTGAATAGCAAAAAGGGACAAAGCAAAAGGAGAAAGATACTTCAATGTAAAGAGACAACACTGTGAACATCTATTAAAACTAAAAAGAAGCAGAGAGTGAGAGAGATTGACGGATAACCAGCCACAGATAGAGATGGCAATAAAGAAAAAAATTATATGCGTCGTCTTTGCTTTCACTATCCCTCCATGGCCCTCCCCTCCCTATCTCTGTACCCTCCTTCATTCTCACAATTCTCACCCTCGAATTCATATTACTCCATGGCCCTCACCCCTCCCTATCTCTATAACCTCCTCCAGTCTTACAATTCTCATCCTCGAGTGCAAATCCCTCCATGGCCTCAACCCTCCCTATCTTATAACACCCTCCTCCAGTCTTACAATTCTCATCCTCGAGTTCAAATCACTCCATGGCCTCACCCCTCCCTATCTCTATAACCCCATCCAGTCTTACAATTCTCATCCTCTTGTTCAAATCCCTCCATGGCCCTCACCCCTCCCTATCTCTGTACCCTCCTCCATTCTTACAATTCTCATCCTCGAGTTCAAATCACTCCATGGGCCTCACCCCTCCCTATCTCTACCCTCCTCCAGTCTTACAATTCTCATCCTCGAGTTCAAATCACTCCATGGCCCTCACTCCTCCCTATCTCTGTACCCTCCACCAGTCTTACAATTCTCATCCTCGAGTTCAAATCACTCCATGGCCCTCACTCCTCCCGATCTGTATAACCTCCTCCAATCTTACAATTCTCATCCTCGAGTTCAAATCACTCCATGGCCCTCACTCCTCCCTATCTTATAACACCCTCCAGTCTTACAATTCTCATCCTCGAGTTCAAATCACTCCATGGCCCTCACCCCTCCCTATCTGTATAACCTCCTCCAGTCTTACAATTCTCATCCTCGAGTTCAAATCACTCCATGGCTCTCACTCCTCCCTATATCTGTACCCTCCTCCAGTCTTACAATTCTCGTCCTCGAGTTCAAATCACTCCATGGCCCTCACCCCTACCTATCTCTGTACCCTCCTCCAGTCTTACAATTATCATCCTCGAGTTCCAATCACTCCATGGCCCTCACTCCTCACTATCTCTATAACCTCTTCCAGTCTTACAATTCTCATCCTCGACTTCAAATCACTCCATGGCCCTCACTCCTCCCTATCTCTATAACCCCCTCCAGTCTTACAATTCTCATCCTCGAGTTCAAATCACTCCATGGCCTCACCCCTCCCTATCTCTGTACCCTCCTCCAGTCTTACAATTCTCATCCTCGAGTTCCAAAAACTCCATGGTCCTCACTCCTCCCTATCTCTATACCCTCCTCCAGTCTTACAATTCTCATCCTCGAGTTCAAATCACTCCATGGTCTCACTCCTCCCTATCTCTATACCCTCCTCCAGTCTTACAATTCTCATCCTCGAGTTCCAATCACTCCATGGCCTCACCCCTCCCTATCTCTGTACCCTCCTCCAGTCTTACAATTCTCATCCTCGAGTTCCAAAAACTACATGGTCCTCACTCCTCCCTATCTCTATACCCTCCTCCAGTCTTACAATTCTCATCCTCGAGTTCAAATCACTCCATGGTCTCACTCCTCCCTATCTCTATACCCTCCTCCAGTCTTACAATTCTCATCCTCGAGTTCCAATCACTCCATGGCCCTCACTCCTCCCTATCTCTGTACCCTCCTCCAGTCTTACAATTCTCATCCTCGAGTTCCAATCACTCCATGGGCCTCACTCCTCCCTATCTCTGTACCCGCCTCCAGTCTTACAATTCTCATCCTCGAGTTCAAATCACTCCATGGCCCTCACCCCTCCCTATCTCTATAACACCCTCCAGTCTTACAATTCTCATCCTCGAGTTCCAATCACTCCATGGCCCTCACCCCTCCCTATCTCTGTAACCTCCGCCAGTCTTACAATTCTCATCCTCGAGTTGAAATCACTCCATGGTCTCACCCCTCCCTATCTCTATAACCTCCTCCAGTCTTACAATTCACATCCTCGAGTTGAAATCACTCAATTGCACTCACTCCTCCCTATCTCTATAACACCCTCCAGTCTTACAATTCTCGTCCTCGAGTTCCAATCACTCCATGGCCCTCACCCCTCCCTACCTCTATAACCTCCTCCAGTCTTACAATTCTTATCCTCGAGTTCCAATCACTCCATGGCCCTCACCCCTCCCTACCTCTATAACCTCCTCCAGTCTTACAATTCTCATCCTCGACTTCAAATCACTCCATGGCCCTCACCCCTCCCTAACTCTATAACCTCCTCCAGTCTTACAATTCTCATCCTCGAGTTCAAATCCCTCCATGGCGCTCGCCCCTTCCTTTCTCTGTACCCTCCTCCATACCTACAATTCTCATTCTCGTGTACAAATCCCTCCATGGCCTCACCACTCCCTATCTCCATAACCTCCTCCAGCGCTGCAATCCTCCGAGATCTCTGCGTTCCTACAACTCTGCCCCTATTGCATACCCAACTCTCTTCATCCCACTATTGGCCTCCGTGCGTACAGCCGTCTGGGCACCACGTCCGGAATTCCGTCCCTAAACCTCCCTGCCCCTCTAACTCTTTCTCCATAAGGTGTACATGAGGGATAAAGGGTTAGAGGATATGTGGATAGTGTTTGATGAAGTAGACTGGGGGGAGGATCATGTTGAGCATAAACCCCGGCACAGTCCAGTTGGGACAAATAGCCAGTGTGTGTTCTGTTAAATCTGTGTCATTCCATGTAATTAAAACCTATCTCTTTGACCAAGCGTTTGCTCATCTCTCCGGATGTCTCATTCTTTGGCTCGGTGTCAATTCTTATGTCTAATTATGCTCCAGTGAAGTACCTTAAGTCGTTTTACTACAATGATGGCGCTGCACAAACACAAGTTGTTGTTATTAAATACCAATCGGAAGATGGAAAGAAAATAACTCCACCCATGTTCGTGTTGGTGTGTGTTTCGGCCTCATGATGGGGTTTGACGGCCTCCGGTATATTCACAGCATAGGTGGAGACTCTCTTTACAGCTTCTTTCTCCCATTAAGCGAAGGGGGATCTCCAGTAACCCCGTCGGATTAGAAACTCACCTTGGGCGGAAACTGACCGATGTAAATTGAATCGAATATCGGTACACCTGCCGATGGATTCGATAACACCCATTCTGCGCATCCACACAAGCTGAATTTAGACCAACATAATGGGCGGAGTGTAGTGGTAGAAATATCGGTGAGCCGAACAGCGTTCACCATCCTTAACGTGGGCATCGAAGAGCTCATGGAATAGGTGGGTCAGTGGCAGCTTGGATAAGGAATTGGCTTAAGGACAGAAAACAGCGAGTTGTGATAATTGGCTGTTTTTCAGACTGGAGCATGGTATACAGTGGTGTTCCCAAGAGTCAATGCTGTTGCCAATACTTGTTTTGATACATATAAATTACCTGGATATTGGAATGCAGAGTAGAATTTCTAAATGTTTCGATGACACCAAACTTGGAGGTGTGGCAAACAGTGATGATGATACCAATCAATTGCAACAGGATATAGAAAGGCTAGCATAATGGGCTGGCAAGTAGCAGAGGGAATTTAATAAACAGAAGTGTGAGGTGATGCATTTTGGCAGAAGCAACAGGAAGAGGCAATATACACTTAATGGAATAGTTTTAAAGAGTGTGCATGGAAAGAGGGACCTGGGAGTTAATGTGCATAGGTCCGTGAAGGTGGTGAGACATATTGAGAGAGTGGTTAGCAAAGCAGATGGAATATTGGATTTCATAAGCAGAGGTATTGAGTACATAAGTAGAGATGTTATGCTGAACATTTATAAAGCGCTGTGGTATTGCTTCCAGTTCTGGTCACTACAATTTAGGAAGAAGGTGAAGGCCTTTGAGAGGGTGCAGAGGAGATTTATCGGAATGGATCCGGGGATGAGGTATCTTAGCTACAAGGGCAGGTTGGAAAAGCTGGTTTTGTTTTCATTCGAGCAAAGGAGTGTGAGGGGTGATTTGATAGAAGTATACAAGATTATGACGGGTTTGGATAGGCTAGACGGAGACAGATTTTTCCCGTGATTTGATGGTGCAAGGACTAAGGGCACAGATTTAAGGTTTTGGGCAATAGATACAGGGGGGATGTGAGGAAACAAAATTAACGCAGCGAGTGGTGATGAACTGGAACTCGCTGCCGACGGAAATGGTGCAAGTGGAGACACTCAATGCTTTCAAATGGAGACTAGATAGACATTTGAAGGAAATAAACTTGCAGGGCTACGGGAATAGAGTGGGGGAATGGGACTGGCTGGATTGCTCTTCAGAAAGCTGGCATTGACTCGATGGGCCGACTGGTCTCATTCTGCTGTCGGGGGTGGAATGTGGGGTCAACCTTCACCTCTGAATCATTGAGCGTTTCGAATCGCTCCCACGCACCTGGTTCTAGACTTTGGACTTATTTAGGGATTGTGAACAAAGATGCAGTAGACAACAGGTTCTGATGAAAGAATTCTGACTTTATTAAAAGAAAAAGGTAACAAACTTAAAACACACTTAATACTTAAACACAGGTTGGGGAATACACGGTACATGCGAGGGTGAAAGACAATATACAAAAAAAAAATATCCCTGGCAAAATTCCCACTATCTAGCTAGGTTTTTGTTTCAGGAGATCAGAGATAATGCTCACCAAACGAATCCTTGACAGTTGAGAGTTAGGGTTTAGAGTCTTTTGAGTAAAAGGTTTCGTAAGGCTCTGTTGCTGCGAGGTGTCCGATGGTCACTGAGGCAGTCGCTCTGGTTTCTTCTTGCGTGTTGGTCTGCTTGTGAAGATGTTGGCCTTCTTTCCTCCTCCTTCTCGTGGCTTGTGGTGTCTTGCTGGAACAGAGCTGAGAGAGAGAGAAAGCTGTGTGAACGTTGAGAGCGTTGTCAGAGAGTCCAGAGAGAGAGAGAGAGAGTCTTGGGAGCTAAGGCCCCCCAATTATACTCTTCAGCCCCTTTGTCCTTTTCGCGCCCAAAACCCCTTACTAAATCGGTTTCCTTTGATTTCAAATGAGCCCTGTTTACTCCATTGTCTTAGTTTTGGCGGGCTTGTCAGTTTCGATGGTTTTAACTTGTTGTTAAACATGTCCTGATGGCTTCTGATGTTTCCCAGTTAGGCAAGGCCTTTATCTGCGCGGCAAATCTTGCCCCTATTGTCCAAGGTTTTTGGCGGGCTTGTAATTCTGTCCCTGTGGATACCTGGTTGATTGGTTTTCGATGACGTAATCGGGGTACTAAATGCTTTATTGATTTCAGGCTTCTGGTATTATCTTTGGGCCTGGGAATTTCAAAAGAGGTCTTGGATTATTCATATTTCGATGCGTGTGAGGCTTTGGTCTTGTCTCTTCCTCCTTTGTAGGAATGCAGTGTAAACAATACCCAGACAGCTTGATTAGGCTGCACACCCAAAGCTGTCCACTGCATGGCCACGCCCCTCCGCAGCCTGTCTGTGTCTGTGAAAGGTGTCTTTCCCAACAGTAAGATTCAAAAGTCATTTTCCTCAGGGTTTATCTTCCCTGATCTTTAAAATGTCCAAAACTGAGGTTTTTACCTGAAATCATTTCACTTAGGTCCTATCATCCCACGTTTGTATGAAAGGTCCAAAAATCACTCCCTTTAGGATTCTGTTCGAGTTTCTAGGAGATTTTGCGAAGCCCACACTGTGCCGTTATGACTCTATGACTCTATGACTATGACAAAAGGGAAACATCTTTACTCAACAGGGAACAGATTTACATAACAGGGAACACCTTTACACAGCATGGAACACGTCCACACAGCATGGAACATCTTTTCACACCAGGGAATATCTTTACACAACAGCGAACACCTTTACACAACCTGCAGCACGTCCACGCAGCATGGAACATCTTTTCACACCAGGGAATATCTTTACACAACAGGGAAAATCTTTACATAACAGAAAACGTATTTACACAACAGGATATATCCTTACACAACAGAGAAGATCTGGACACACCATGGAAAATCTGTAAATAACAGGGAACACCTTTACTCAACAAGGAACGCCTTTACTCAAAAGAAAACATCATTACACAAACGAGAACATCGTTACACACCAGAGAACATCTGTACACAACAGGGAAAATCCTGATACAACAGAAAACATCTTCATACCAGTCTCTCTAACCCTCTCTTTCTCCGTTTCCCTGTCTGTCTATCTCTCCCTCTGTCTCACTCGCAGTTTTCATGTCTTTCCCTCAGTCTATGTTTCACCCTTGTGTTAATCAGTCTATTTGTTTTTCTCTCTCTTGATTCTTCAGTTTTTTTCTCTGTCCCTCCCGTTGTGTGTCCTGAAAGTCTATTTTTTTTCTGTGTTTCGTTCTGTGTCTGTCCCATTGCGGGTGGTGTAATACTGAATGACCCTTTGACATGGTGTTCCCAGGGTGAGTCTCCCAACGCGTGTGTTGCTGTGTCCGGGATTCGAAGAAATTTGAGGGCAGAGCGATCGCTTTTAATACAGCCTGGTGTCTGAAATTTCTCTCGCTGACGCATAGCACTGACAGGCATTTGGAGAGCAGTAGCTCCCCGTTTTAGAGTGGCCCAGCGGAAGCCTGCTGGGCCCATAACACAGAGCTCGTTGGATCGAAGCCATTCATTGCTATTATTATTATTATTTACTCCAACAATGAAATCATCTGTTGTAATTGACAATCACTATGCATTTAATGTTATTACACTTTAAACTTTACTTACACCAACTTTATACAACAGGGAACAACATTACCCAAGAGGGAAACCGTTAAACAAACTGGAACTATTTCACCAAGCAGGAAATATCTTTGCACACCAGGGAACATCTTTAAATAGCAGGGAAAACCTTTACACAACAGGGACATCATTACATTACAGAAAAAATATTTACACAACATTATATATCTTTACAAAACAGAGAATCTCTTTGCACAACAGGGAAAACCTTTACATTAACAGGGAAATCCTTTACACAACAAGGAACAGCTTTATTCTACTGGGAACATCAGTACACAACAGAGAACATTACACAACAAAGAACATCTGTAGACAACAGGGAACATTCTGATACAACAAAAAACATCTTCATACCATTCGCTCCCTCCCTCTCATTCTCCATTTCGCTGTCTGTCTATCTCCCCCTCTGTCTCTCTCGCAGTTTCTGTCTTTTCCCGAGTATTTCTCTCTCCCTCGTGTTAATCAGTTTGTGTGTCTGTTTCTCTCTTGTTCCCTCAGTGTCTTTCTCTGTCCCTCGCCTTGCGTGTCCTGAAAGTCCCTTGCTGGTTTTCTGTGTGTCATTCTGTGTCTGTCCCTTTGCGGGTGGTGTAATACTGAGTGTCCTTGTGACGTTTTTTTCCCCCCAGGGTGAGCCTCCCAATGCGTGTGTTGCAGTGTCCGTGATGCTGAAAAATTTAAGGGCAATATTATTGCTTTCAATACAGCATGGAAAATATCTTTACACAACACGAACAATCATTACACTACAGGGAAAACGTTTACGCAATAGGGAACACCTTTATACAACAGGGAACACCTTTATACAATAGGGAACACCTTTATACAACAGGGAACACATTTACGCAACAGCTGATGTCTTTACATAACAGGGAACATCTTTAGAAGACACGGAACTTATTTACACAGCAGGGAAAATCTTTACATAACAGAGAAGAGCTATACGTAACAGGGAAATTATTTTACACAACGGAGAACACATTTACACAACAGCGAAAATCTTTAAATACCAGAGATCATCTTTACACAACAGAGAACATCTTTACACAACAGAGAACACATTAATACAACAGGGAACATCTTTACACAACAGAGAACATCTTTACACAACAGAGAAGACATTTACACAACAGGGAACATCATTAAACACCAGAAATCATCTTTACACAACAGATAACATCTTTACACAACAGAGTACATCTTTACACAACAGAGAACACAATTATACAACAGAGAACATCTTTACACAACAGAGAACACATTAATACAACAGGGAACATATTTACACAACAGAGAACACATTAATAAAACAGGGAACACATTTACACAACAGAGAAAATCTTTACACAACAGAGAACACATTTATACAACAGAGAACATCTTTACACAAAAGAGAACACATTAATACAACAGAGAAGACATCAACACAACAGAGAAAATCTTTACACAACAGCGAACACATTTACACAACAGAGAACATCTTTACACAACAGAGAGCATCTTTACACAACAGAGAACACATTAATACAACAGGGAACACATTTACACAACAGAGAACATCTTTAAACAACAGAGAACACATTTATACAACAGGGAACATCTTTACACAGCAGAGAGCATCTTTACACAACGGAGAAAACATTAATACAACAGGGAACACATTTACACAACAGAGAAAATCTTTACACAACAGAGAACATCTTTACACAACAGAGAGCATCTTTACACAATAGAGAAGACATTAATAAAACAGGGAACACATTTACACAACAGAGAACACATTAATACAACAGGGAACATCTTTACACAACAGAAAACACATTTACACAACAGGGAACATCTTTAAACACCAGAAATCATCTTTACACAAGAGAGAACATCTTTACACAAAAGAGAACACATTAATACAACAGGGAACATCTTTATACAACAGGGAACATCTTTACACAACAGGGAACATCTTTACACAACAGGGAACATCTTTACACAACAGAGAACACATTTATACAACAGAGAACATCTTTACACAACAGAGAACACATTAATACAACAGGGAACATCTTTACACAACGGAGAACATATTTACACAACAGAGAACACATTTACATAACAGGGAACATCTTTAAACAGCAGAGATCATCTTTACACAACAGAGAACATCTTTACACAACAGAGAACATCTTTACACACCAGAGAACATCTTTACACAACAGAGAACATCTTTACACAACAGAGAACATCTTTACACAACAGGGAACATCATTACACAACAGAGAACATATTTACACAACAGAGAACATTTTTACACAACAGAGAGCATCTTTACACAACAGAGAACACATTTATACAACAGAGAACATCTTTACACAACAGAGAACATCTTTACACAACAGAGAACATCTTTACACAACAGAGAACACGTTTATACAACAGAGAACATCTTTACACAACAGAGAACATCTTTACACAACAGAGAACATCTTTACACAACAGAGAACACATTTATACAACAGAGAACATCTTTACACAACAGAGAACATCTTTACACAACAGAGAACATCTTTACACAACAGAGAACATCTTTACACAACAGAGAACACATTTATACAGCAGAGAACACATTTATACAACAGAGAACATCTTTACACAACAGAGAACATCTTTACACAACAGAGAACACGTTTATACAAAAGAGAACATCTTTACACAACAGAGAACATCTTTACACAACAGAGAACATCTTTACACAACAGAGAACACATTTATACAACAGAGAACATCTTTACACAACAGAGAACATCTTTACACAACAGATAACATCTTTACACAACAGAGAACACATTTATACAACAGAGAACACATTTATACAACAGAGAACATATTTACACAACAGAGAACATCTTTACACAACAGAGAACATCTTTACACAACAGAGAACACATTTATACAACAGAGAACACATTTATACAACAGAGAACATCTTTACACATGAGATAACACATTAATACAACAGGGAACATCTTTACACAACAGGGAACATCTTTACACAACAGAGAACACATTTATACAACAGAGAACACATTTATACAACAGAGAACATCTTTACACAACAGATAACACATTAATACAACAGAGAACATCTTTACACAACAGAGAACACATTTATACAACAGAGAACATCTTTACACAACAGATAACACATTAATACAACAGAGAACATCTTTACACAAAAGATAACACATTAATACAACAGAGAACATCTTTACACAACAGAGAACATCTTTACACAACAGAGAACATCTTTACACAACAGAGAACATCTTTCCACAACAGAGAACACATTTATACAAGAGAGAACACATTTATACAACAGAGAACATCTTTACACAACAGAGAACACATTTATACAACAGAGAACTTCTTTACACAACAGATAACACATTAATACAACAGAGAACATCTTTACACAACAGATAACACATTAATACAACAGAGCACATCTTTACACAACAGAGAACATCTTTACACAACAGAGAACATCTTTACACAACAGAGAACATCTTTACACAACAGAGAACACATTTATACAACAGAGAACACATTTATACAACAGAGAACACATTTATACAACAGAGAACATCTTTACACAACAGATAACACATTAATACAACAGGGAACATGTTTACATATCAGAGATCATCTTTACACAATAGAGAACATCTTTACACAACAGAGAACATCTTTACACAACAGAGAACATGCTTACACAACAGAGAACATCTTTACACAACAGGGAACATCTTTACACAAAAGAGATCATCTTTACACAACAGAGATCATCTTTATACAACAGAGATCATCTTTACACAACAGAGATCATCTTTACACAACAGACAACATCTTTACACAACAGAGATCATCTTTACAAACCAGGGAACATCTTTACACAACAGGGATCTACTACACACAACAGGGAACATATTTACAAACCAGGGAACATCTTTACACAACAGTGATCTACTATACACAACAGGGAACGTCTTTACAAACCAGGGAACAACTTTATTCAACAGGGATCTACTATCCACAACAGGGAACGTCTTTACAAACCAGGGAACATCTTTACACAACAGGGATCCACTACACACAACAGGGAACATCTTTACAAACAAGGGAACATCTTTACAAACCAGGGGACATCTTTACACAACAGGGATCAACTACACACAACAGGGAACATCTTTACACAACAGGGATCTACTACACACAACAGGGAACATCTTTACACAACAGGGAACATCTTTACACAACAGAGAACACATTTATACAACATAGAAGATCTTTACACAACAGAGAACACATTAATACAACAGGGAACATCTTTACACAACGGAGAACATATTTACACAACAGAGAACACATTTACATAACAGGGAACATCTTTAAACAGCAGAGATCATCTTTACACAACAGAGAACATCTTTACACAACAGAGAACATCTTTACACACCAGAGAACATCTTTACACAACAGAGAACATCTTTACACAACAGAGAACATCTTTACACAACAGGGAACATCATTACACAACAGAGAACATATTTACACAACAGAGAACACATTTATACAACAGAGAACATCTTTACACAACAGAGAACATCTTTACACAACAGCGAACATCTTTACATAACAGAGAACACATTTATACAACAGAGAACACATTTATACAACAGAGAACATCTTTACACAACAGAGAACATCTTTACACAACAGAGAACATCTTTACACAACAGAGAACACATTTATACAACAGAGAACATCTTTAACAACAGAGAACATCTTTACACAACAGAGAACAACTTTACACAACAGGGAACATCTTTACACAACAGAGAACACATTTATACAACAGAGAACATCTTTACACAACAGAGAACACATTTATACAACAGAGAACATCTTTACACAACAGAGAACATCTTTACACAACAGAGAACATCTTTACACAACAGAGAACATCTTTACACAACAGAGAACACATTTATACAGCAGAGAACACATTTATACAACAGAGAACATCTTTACACAACAGAGAACATCTTTACACAACAGAGAACACATTTATACAACAGAGAACATCTTTACACAACAGAGAACACATTTATACAACAGAGAACATCTTTACACAACAGAGAACATCTTTACACAACAGAGAACATCTTTACACAACAGAGAACATCTTTACACAACAGAGAACACATTTATACAGCAGAGAACACATTTATACAACAGAGAACATCTTTACACAACAGAGAACATCTTTACACAACAGAGAACACGTTTATACAAAAGAGAACATCTTTACACAACAGAGAACATCTTTACACAACAGAGAACATCTTTACACAACAGAGAACATCTTTACACAACAGAGAACACATTTATACAACAGAGAACATCTTTACACAACAGAGAACATCTTTACACAACAGATAACATCTTTACACAACAGAGAACACATTTATACAACAGAGAACACATTTATACAACAGAGAACATATTTACACAACAGAGAACATCTTTACACAACAGAGAACATCTTTACACAACAGAGAACACATTTATACAACAGAGAACACATTTATACAACAGAGAACATCTTTACACATGAGATAACACATTAATACAACAGGGAACATCTTTACACAACAGGGAACATCTTTACACAACAGAGAACACATTTATACAACAGAGAACACATTTATACAACAGAGAACATCTTTACACAACAGATAACACATTAATACAACAGAGAACATCTTTACACAACAGAGAACACATTTATACAACAGAGAACATCTTTACACAACAGATAACATTAATACAACAGAGAACATCTTTACACAAAAGATAACACATTTATACAACAGAGAACATCTTTACACAACAGAGAACACATTTATACAACAGAGAACTTCTTTACACAACAGATAACACATTAATACAACAGAGAACATCTTTACACAACAGATAACACATTAATACAACAGAGCACATCTTTACACAACAGAGAACATCTTTACACAACAGAGAACATCTTTACACAACAGAGAACATCTTTACACAACAGAGAACACATTTATACAACAGAGAACACATTTATACAACAGAGAACACATTTATACAACAGAGAACATCTTTACACAACAGATAACACATTAATACAACAGGGAACATGTTTACATATCAGAGATCATCTTTACACAATAGAGAACATCTTTACACAACAGAGAACATCTTTACACAACAGAGAACATGCTTACACAACAGAGAACATCTTTACACAACAGGGAACATCTTTACACAACAGAGATCATCTTTACACAACAGAGATCATCTTTACACAACAGAGATCATCTTTACACAACAGAGATCATCTTTACACACCAGACAACATCTTTACACAACAGAGATCATCTTTACAAACCAGGGAACATCTTTACACAACAGGGATCTACTACACACAACAGGGAACATATTTACAAACCAGGGAACATCTTTACACAACAGTGATCGACTATACACAACAGGGAACGTCTTTACAAACCAGGGAACAACTTTATTCAACAGGGATCTACTATCCACAACAGGGAACGTCTTTACAAACCAGGGAACATCTTTACACAACAGGGATCCACTACACACAACAGGGAACATCTTTACAAACAAGGGAACATCTTTACAAACCAGGGGACATCTTTACACAACAGGGATCAACTACACACAACAGGGAACATCTTTACACAACAGGGATCTACTACACACAACAGGGAACATCTTTACACAACAGGGATCAACTACACACAACAGGGAACATCTTTACACAACAGGGATACACTACACACAACAGGGAACATCTTTACAAACAAGGGAACATCTTTACAAACCAGGGAACATCTTTACACAACAGGGATCAACTACACACAACAGGGAACATCTTTACACAACATGGATCTACTACACACAACAGGGAACATCTTTACACAACAGGGATCTACTACACACAACAGGGAACATCTTTACACAACAGGGAACATCTTTACAAACCAGGGATTATCTTTACACAACAGGGATCTACTATACACAACAGGGAACATCTTTCCACAACAGGGATCTACTACACACAACAGAGAACATCTTTACCAAGCAGGAAACATCTTTACACAACAGGGATCTACTACACACAACAGGGAACATCTTTACACAACAGGGATCCACTACACACAACAGGGAACATCTTTACAAACAAGGGAACATCTTTACAAACCAGGGGACATCTTTACACAACAGGGATCAACTACACACAACAGGGAACATCTTTACACAACAGGGATCTACTACACACAACAGGGAACATCTTTACACAACAGGGAACATCTTTACACAACAGAGAACACATTTATACAACAGAGAACATCTTTACACAACAGAGAACACATTAATACAACAGGGAACATCTTTACACAACGGAGAACATATTTACACAACAGAGAACACATTTACATAACAGGGAACATCTTTAAACAGCAGAGATCATCTTTACACAACAGAGAACATCTTTACACAACAGAGAACATCTTTACACACCAGAGAACATCTTTACACAACAGAGAACATCTTTACACAACAGAGAACATCTTTACACAACAGGGAACATCATTACACAACAGAGAACATATTTACACAACAGAGAACACATTTATACAACAGAGAACATCTTTACACAACAGAGAACATCTTTACACAACAGCGAACATCTTTACATAACAGAGAACACATTTATACAACAGAGAACACATTTATACAACAGAGAACATCTTTACACAACAGAGAACATCTTTACACAACAGAGAACATCTTTACACAACAGAGAACACATTTATACAACAGAGAACATCTTTAACAACAGAGAACATCTTTACACAACAGAGAACAACTTTACACAACAGGGAACATCTTTACACAACAGAGAACACATTTATACAACAGAGAACATCTTTACACAACAGAGAACACATTTATACAACAGAGAACATCTTTACACAACAGAGAACATCTTTACACAACAGAGAACATCTTTACACAACAGAGAACATCTTTACACAACAGAGAACACATTTATACAGCAGAGAACACATTTATACAACAGAGAACATCTTTACACAACAGAGAACATCTTTACACAACAGAGAACACGTTTACACAAAAGAGAACATCTTTACACAACAGAGAACATCTTTACACAACAGAGAACATCTTTACACAACAGAGAACACATTTATACAACAGAGAACATCTTTACACAACAGAGAACATCTTTACACAACAGATAACATCTTTACACAACAGAGAACACATTAATACAACAGAGAACACATTTATACAACAGAGAACATATTTACACAACAGAGAACATCTTTCCACAACAGAGAACATCTTTACACAACAGAGAACACATTTATACAACAGAGAACACATTTATACAACAGAGAACATCTTTACACATGAGATAACACATTAATACAACAGGGAACATCTTTACACAACAGGGAACATCTTTACACAACAGAGAACACATTTATACAACAGAGAACACATTTATACAACAGAGAACATCTTTACACAACAGATAACACATTAATACAACAGAGAACATCTTTACACAACAGAGAACACATTTATACAACAGAGAACATCTTTACACAACAGATAACATTAATACAACAGAGAACATCTTTACACAAAAGATAACACATTTATACAACAGAGAACATCTTTACACAACAGAGAACACATTTATACAACAGAGAACTTCTTTACACAACAGATAACACATTAATACAACAGAGAACATCTTTACACAACAGATAACACATTAATACAACAGAGCACATCTTTACACAACAGAGAACATCTTTACACAACAGAGAACATCTTTACACAACAGAGAACATCTTTACACAACAGAGAACACATTTATACAACAGAGAACACATTTATACAACAGAGAACACATTTATACAACAGAGAACATCTTTACACAACAGATAACACATTAATACAACAGGGAACATGTTTACATATCAGAGATCATCTTTACACAATAGAGAACATCTTTACACAACAGAGAACATCTTTACACAACAGAGAACATGCTTACACAACAGAGAACATCTTTACACAACAGGGAACATCTTTACACAACAGAGATCATCTTTACACAACAGAGATCATCTTTACACAACAGAGATCATCTTTACACAACAGAGATCATCTTTACACACCAGACAACATCTTTACACAACAGAGATCATCTTTACAAACCAGGGAACATCTTTACACAACAGGGATCTACTACACACAACAGGGAACATATTTACAAACCAGGGAACATCTTTACACAACAGTGATCGACTATACACAACAGGGAACGTCTTTACAAACCAGGGAACAACTTTATTCAACAGGGATCTACTATCCACAACAGGGAACGTCTTTACAAACCAGGGAACATCTTTACACAACAGGGATCCACTACACACAACAGGGAACATCTTTACAAACAAGGGAACATCTTTACAAACCAGGGGACATCTTTACACAACAGGGATCAACTACACACAACAGGGAACATCTTTACACAACAGGGATCTACTACACACAACAGGGAACATCTTTACACAACAGGGATCAACTACACACAACAGGGAACATCTTTACACAACAGGGATACACTACACACAACAGGGAACATCTTTACAAACAAGGGAACATCTTTCAAACCAGGGAACATCTTTACACAACAGGGATCAACTACACACAACAGGGAACATCTTTACACAACATGGATCTACTACACACAACAGGGAACATCTTTACACAACAGGGATCTACTACACACAACAGGGAACATCTTTACACAACAGGGAACATCTTTACAAACCAGGGATTATCTTTACACAACAGGGATCTACTATACACAACAGGGAACATCTTTCCACAACAGGGATCTACTACACACAACAGAGAACATCTTTACCAAGCAGGAAACATCTTTACACAACAGGGATCTACTACACACAACAGGGAACATCTTTCCACAACAGGGATCTACTACACACAACAGGGAACATCTTTTCACACCTGGGAACATCTTTACACAACAGGGATCTACTACACACAACAGAGAACATCTTTACACAACAGAAAACATCTTAGTATCATGTTATCAAGAAGGTCAAGCAGCCCATCGAGACCGTGCCGAATCTCAGCTTGTTCCACTCCCCTGCCCTTTTCTCGTAGCCCTGCAATTTATTTCCTTCAGATGCTTATCCCACTCGCTTTGAAAGCCGTGATTAAATCTGGCTCCACCCCCCGTTCAGGGTGAAATTGTGCTCTCTGCATCCACGTTCAAGTGATTAATATAATCAAGAAAGGCAGTGGTCTTACAGCCGACCACTGGGGAACACCACTGTATACCTTCCTCCAATCCGAAAAACAACCTTTCCCTACTGTTCTCTGTTTCCTATCACTTTGCCAATTTCGTATCCATGCTGTCACTGTCCCTTTTAATCCATGGCCTTCAACTTTGCTGGCGAGCCTAATATGTGGAACTTAGTTGAACCCCTGTTTGAAATCCATGTGCACTATGTCAAGCAGATTACCCTCATCAACACTCACTGTTACCTCATCAAAACACCTTCATTCTAGTCTTTCTATTGCTCTCAGTCTCCATTTCTCTGTCTGTCTAACTCTCCCTCTTTCTCTCTCGCAGTCTGTGCCTTTCCCTCAGGCTCTGTTTCAAACTCGTGCTGTTCAGTGTGTTTGTCTGTCTCTCTCTGGTTTCCTAAGTGTCTTTCTCTTTCCCTCGCGTTGTGTGTCCTGAAAGTCCCTTGCTGGTTTTCTGTGTTTCATTCTGTGTTTGTCCCATTGTGAGTGTTGTAATAGTGAGTGTTTTTGTAACATGGTTTAGCCAGGATGAGCCTCACGACACGCTGGTTCTGCTTGTGTCATTATGTGCATGTCCCATTGTGGGTGGTGTAATATTGCGTGTCCTTTTGACATTGTGTAGCCAGGGTGAGCCTCTCAACACGTGTGGTGCTGTGTCCGGAATGCTGCGCTATTTGTGGGCAGTGCTATCGCTTTCAAAACAGCAATACAATAATCAAGGCTGATACTCCCAATGCAATACTGACAGAGTACGGCACTCTCGGAGGTGTCGTTTTTCTGATTCGACATTAAAGTGTCTCCCTGTCTGCCCTCTCAGGTAGTTGTAAAAGATTCCACGCGCTACTGTAATAACAGAAGGGGAGTTTTGCCTGGGGTGCTGAAAATTATTGTGTAGCCCCAAACACAGGCTATATGTCCATTTCTCTCAATGCTATTTATTGGAGTTTCTGCGCGATTTCACTGCGTGTTTTCGTACATTGCAGTAATGAGGACACTTGTAAAGTACTCCAATGCCTTTGAAGAGCTTAGAGACCTCCTAAGTGCAATATAACCTAGCTGTGTATAAATATATATCTGGATTAGGATTTGGTTTACTCTCATAAGTTTAAAGTTGTTGGTTTATTTTTACTTAAATTTAGCTTTTAGATTTGTTTGAAGGTCACGGCAGCCTTGTGGATATGTTACTGAACCAGTAATCCAGAGCCTGACCCGGGCTTCCTCTCTCACTTCATTCTCTAATCCAGTCCCAGTCTGACCTCTGTCCTCGGCCTCTTACACTGCTCCAATGAAGCTCAACGTAAGCTCGACAAACAGCACCTGCCCTTTCGCTTCGTCACATAACGGCCAGATGGACACATCATCGTGGTCAACGATTTCACATCAGGACCTTTGCGCCTTATGTTTTCATTTGGCAGCTGTTGATGTTTCTGTCATTCCCAATTACTCCTCTTCTAGACTATTCTTTTGCTTATTTATTTGTCCCATTATCATCTCCTTTTGCTTTGTGCATTCATACATTTTTGTCATTAAATCATTCCTGCATTGTACCCTATCATAGACCTTCCACTTTGTTCTTTATCCCCTCCCCGTTTCCATGCCCCTGCACATGTTTTAAATCTGTTACGTCTCTCACTTTTTCCAGTTCTGACGAAATTCATCGACCTGAAAGTTTAACTCAGTTTTTCTCTCCACATATGCTGCCTCACTTGCTGAGTATTTCCAGCAAATTGTGTTTATATTATAGCAGTTATCCAGAGGCCTGGACGAATGATCCAGAGACAATTTTTGAAATCCCACCACGGTAACTGGGGAAATTAAATGTATTTATTAAATTTGCAACAAAAGGTATTATCAGTAAAGATGACCATGAAACTACCGGATTGTCGTAAAAACACATTTGTTTCACTAACATCCTTTAGGGAAGGAAATCTGCAGTCCTTACCTGGTCTGGCCTGTATTTGACTCCAGACCCACAGCAATGTTTTTTGACACTTCACTGTCCTCTGAAATGCCCCAGCAAGACACTCATTTGTATAAGGGGGTTCACCACCACCTTCTCTAGAGCAATTATGGATGGGCAATAAATGCTGGCCTTGCCAGCCACGCCCACATCTCGTGAATGAATGAACTTAAATTGCCCTGTAGGGGGTAATAACGAAATGCTTAAAAGTTGTTCATTCCCAGGATGTTTTAGGGTTAATGATTCATGGTACAATTTAACTGACACTGTTGTTTATGTTTTGCTGAAAGTGAGGATGTGCGATTCTTGTCTTTTTACTTGTTTTTACGGCACAGCGCAAAACGAGATCACCAAGTCTGTCTTGAGATAGGAAGTCAGACAATAGGACAGAATGATAAACAAGCTGGACTCTGTTGTTTTGAAGGAAATATATTCCTTCTGGGGTTGTTGTTCACAACAAAACTTGTCATGCTGTAATGAATCAACAATTACAGTGGTCTAAAGAAGCAACAACAACTTATCAACTTATAGTTATTTTGCCCCTTTAAAGTAATAAAACGTCACAAGACGCTTCACAGGAGTGTTACCAAATAAAATTGACACCTAGTCATCTAAGGAGAGGTTAGGGAAAAACCTGGTTAAAGAGGTAGGTTTAAGGCGAGTCTTAAAGGATGGAGAGTAGTAGCGAGGTGGCGAGATTTAGGGAGGGAATTCCAGAGTGTAGGGCCCAGGTAGCTGAAGGCACGACTGCCAATGGTGAGGCATTTAAAATCGTGGATGTTCAAAAGTCTAGAATAGGTGAAATGCAGAGTTCCAGGGCGTTTTTAGGGCTGGAGGAAATTACAGAGATAAAGAGGGCCGAGGCCATGGAGGGAAATGAACAAGGATGCGAATTTAAAAATCGAGGTGTTGCTTAATTGGGAGCCAAGGTAGGGCAGCATGCCAAGGGAGATGGGTGAGCAGGATTGTTGCGTGTTAGCATGCAGGTGGAAGATTTAGATTACCTCAAGTTTATGAGGGGTAGAACTGGGGAGGTCGGCCAGGATTGCATTGGAATAGTCAAGTCCAGAGGTGATAAATTAATGGATGAGAGATTCAGCAGCAGCAGATATTTTGAGGTACGGGTCGAGACTGGCAATATTACGAAGGTGGAAATTTGCAGTTTTAGTGATGGAATGGAGATGAGCTGGGAAGCTCAATTCCTGATCAAATATGACACCAAGGTTGAGTACAGACATGGTCAGCTATAGACAGTTGCTGGGAGAGAGATCGAATCAGTGGACATGGTCAGCTATAGACAGTTGCCGGGAGAGAGATCGAATCATTGGAAATGGAATGGAGTTTGGCGAGTAAACCGAGAACAATGGCTTCGGTATCTCCAATATTTAATTCGAGGAAACTTCAACTCTTCCAGTAGTGGATGGCAGACAAAGCAGTCTGATAGTAGAGAGTTGGTAGAGGGTTCGAAAGAAGTGGAGGAGGGGTAGCGCTGGTTATGAAATCATAATATAAAGACCGTTACCTTTACTTAAAAAGTTGCAGGGAGTTTCAGAATCAAAAAAGATGGACACGGTTACATCTCTACGCGGGGAAATAGCAGTAATATCGTTTATTTCTCCGTATGTCGGCTGAATAATGAATATGTGTGTGTAAAATACAGTAAAGGATGAAACGTCGCAAACCTCTATTTGGTGTGGGAATCGAACTGCTTACACAAGGACATGAACGGCGTTTTATAATTGCAAGTGTTTTATTTAAAGTGTGGGGTAACATTGATGGGGAAGTGTCTCGCAATTCTAATTATTTTCGGGGGAAAGTGGAACACACCGAGTTCCAAAACCGAAAATAGAAACATCACATGATGGAACGTGACCCATAATTAAAGTGAAGGGATATTTCACCACATTCTTCAACTCTGGGCCACTATATAAATAAATGTGTTGGTGCAGGAACTGAGCAGCTGGAGCATGTTTGCAGTTTCTTGGAGAATAAAGCGTTGGTCAATGAAATTGAAACCTGTGAAATAAGAATCGTCGATAATTGTGACGTACAGGAAGTGAACGACTTACGTTATCCACAACAGCATGAAACTGAGGGATATCGCGAACAATAAAATGATAGATTTTCTCCGGTTCTCCATCTCTGGGTCCCTGTGATTCTCACCGTCCCTGTTAGCCCGGAGTCCACTGCGGACTCGACTGGCCTCTACAATGTGCATGACGGTCAGATCATTGAGCAGAAGAATTAGAAAGAAAGGGAGACACGGTGTTAAAATACGGTCGAGCCAGTCATAGGCTTTCCATGCAGGGTAATTGTAGTAGCTTAATTTGATGTCACAGAACCAGGGCACTCTGTTGACTATATACAACGGCTGGTATGTAAAGTAAAAGAGAATGTTTTTGAAACAGCTCAGCGCACAAACAGCCGCTATAACCACAGCCGCCGTTTACTCGGTGCAATATCTCGTTTTCTGCTCCTGCCAAAAATGGCTACGAATCGATCGAAGGTTGAAGCGACCGTTAACCAGACCGAACTGTCTCTGGTTGTGTAAACCAGCACCGTACTGAGACTACAGGCGGGAGTGGTGAAATGCCAACTGTCCCGGAAATAAATCCAACAGGTCCGGTTCAATATCACTGCGGTGAGGATGACCAGCAGATCCGTCGCTGCCCCGCCCACCAGTTAGTGAGTGATGCATCTGGAGAGGCCGCACCTTCCCCGCGACAGGATCACAATCGCCAACAAATTCACTGTTCACAAGAGCAGGAAAAGACAAGGAAATGACTGCTGAGAATCACAACACAGGCACGATTTTCAAACGACGTTCTATGAAAAATTTAACTTCGATATTTGATCCAGCTCTTCCACATTAATCCTGACAATCCACTCCCTCCACCACCGGCGGACGGTGGCTGCAGTGAGCACTAGCTACAGGGTGCGCGGCAGCAACCCACCAAGACCTCTTCGGCAACTCCTCCCAAAGCCGTGGTTTCCACCAGCAAGAAGGTCAAGGGCAGCAGATGCGGGGGAACACCGTCAGCTCCGAGTTCCCCTCTAAGTCAAACACCATCGTGACTTGGACATAACATAATCGCTCGGTTCAAATCCTTGAACTGCCTACAATAGCATTGTGAGAGCATCTTCACTAAATGGTGTGCAGCGGTTCAAAATCAGTCAATCTCACTTAGGAGCCGAAATTAAACCATTTGTTTCATTTTGTCGTCTAAGTACATGGGTGACGCAGCATCACCACACCACATTGTGCACTGTAACAAATCTAACTCAGTATAATATAGTATAGCACCGTATCTGAGGGGGATTGACATGGTAGATGGTGAGAGGTTGTTTCCCCGCGCTGCGGAGTCTAGAACTAGGGGGCATAGTCGCAGGATCAAGGGTCGGCAATTTAAGACTGAGATGAGAAGGAATCTCTTCGCTCAGAGGGTTGTGAATCTTTGGAATTCTCTACCGCAGAGGGCTGTGGATGCTCAGTCATTGAGTATATTCAAGGCGGAGGTCGATAGATTGCTGTGCACTAAGGGAATCACGCGGTATGGGGATCGAACGGAAACTGGAGTTGAGGTCAAAGACTCGCCGTCACCTTATGAATGGCGGAGCAGGCTCGAGCCGTCGTATGGCCTACTCCTGCGAGGGGTTTGTTCAGTTAATGAATAAAGAGAGTGGTTTCATCAGTTAATGAATATAGAGAGGGGTTTGATCAGTTAATGAATATAGAGAGTGGTTTGATCAGTTACATAGAAACACAGAAACATAGAAGATAGGAGCAGGAGAAGTCCATTCGGCCCCTCGAGCCTGCTCTGCCATTCGATGAGATCATGTCTAATCATCCAAACTCAGTACCCTGTACCTGCCTTCTCCCCATATCCCTTGATACATTTAGCTTTAAGAAATATATCTAATTCATTTTTGAAAATATTTAATGACTTGCCCTCAACTACCTTCTGTGGTAGAGAATTCCACAGGTTCACCACTCTCTGGGTGAAGAAATTATTCCTCATGTCTGTCCGAAATGGCTTATCCGTTATCCTTAGATTATGACCCCTCGTTCTGGACTCTCTGACCATCGGGAACATTCTTCCTGCATCTAGTTTGTCCAAACCTGTCAGAATTTATGTGTTTCGATGAGATCCCCTCTCATTCTTCTATACTCCAGCGAGTATAAGCCCAATCGACCCAATCTCTCCTCATATGTCATTCCTGCCATCCCAGGTATCAGCCTTGTGAATCTTCGCTGAACTCCTTCCATGGCAAGAACATCCTTCCTCAGAGAAGGCGACCAAAACTGCACACAGTACTCAAGGTGTGGTCTCACCAAGGCCCTGTACAACGGCAGCAGGACATCTCTGTTCCTATACTCAAACACTTTCGCTATGAAGGCCAACATACCATTTGCTTCTTCACCGCCTGCTGCACCTGCATGCTTACTTTCAGCGACTGGTGCACAAGGACACCCAGGTCTCGTTGCACTTCCCCTTCTCCCAATCTACTGCCATTCAGATAATAGTCTGCCTTTCTGTTTTTGACACCAAAGTGGATAACCTCGCATTTATTCACGTTATATTGCATCTGGACCGCTTCTGCCCACTCACCCAACCTGTCCAAATCATCCTGGAGTTTGTCGGTATCCTCCTCGAAGCACATACTCCCACCCAGCTTTGTTTCATCTGCAAACTTGGAGATATAACATTTAGTTCACTTAGAGGTCAGTTCACTCAGCACAGTGCGAGCATGGTGCCTGCGAGATTCCTGCTCTGCTTGTGGTGCTCAGCCCCACACCGTGTGTGAGAGGGCAGCTCACTCAGCACAGTTCGAGCAAGGAGACTGGGATCTTCCTATGCTCTTTGTGTTTGGTGCCCAGTGTCACACAGGGTGAGAGATTGCTGCTCACTGGCAAAATGCTGGGCATGGAGCCTCGGATTTCCTGTTCTGTGTGTGGGGCTCAGTACCATACACGCTGAGAGAGTGAAGCTCGCTCAGCAAAGGTCGAGCAAGGAGAGTGTGATCTTCCTGTGATCTGTGTGTGTGGTGCTCAGTACCACAGCAGGTGAGAGAGGGCAGCTCACACTGCCGAGGCCGGTATGGATCCTGGGATCTTCCTGCTCTGTGTGTGGTGCTCAGCCCCAAACCGTGCGTGAGAGGGTAGCTCACTGAACACAGGCATGGGATGGAGCCTGGGATCTTCTTGCTCTGTGTGTGGGGCTCAGTACTGCACTGCCTGAGAGATGGCAGCTCACTGAACACAGGCATGGTATGGAGCCTGAGATCTTCCTGCTCTGTGTGTGGGGCTCAGTACCGCACTGGCTGTGAGAGGGCAGTTCACTCAGCAAACAATAAGCATGGAAACTGGGATCTTCCTGTCCTCAGTGTGTGTGTGGTGCTCAGTACCACACCTGTTGAGAGTGGGCAGCTCACAAAGCAGAGGCCAGGGATGGAAACTGGGATCTTCCTGCACTGTGTGCGGGTCTCAGTACCACTCCGGGTCAGAGAGGGCAGCTCACTCAGCATAGGTGTGGTGTGGAGCCTGGGAACATCCTGCTCTGTGCGTGGGGCTCAGTACCGTACCATGTGAGAGAGTGCAGCTCACTCAGCACAGATTGAGCAGGGAGAATGGGATCTTCCTGCATTCTGAGTGTGTGGTGCTCAGTATCACTCCGGGTGAGAGAGGGCAGCACACTCAGCACAGGCCAAGGATGGAGCCTGAGATCTTCCTGCTCTGTTTGTGTGGCTCAGTACAACACCGGGTGAGAGAGGTCAGCTCACTCAGTACATAGAAACATAGACATAGAAGATAAGAGCAGGAGTAGGCCATTCGGCCCCTCGAGCCTGTCCGCCATTTGATGAGATCATGTCTGATCATCCAAACTCAGTACCCTGTACCTGCCTTCTCCCCATATCCCTTGATACCTGTAGCTTTAAGAAATATATCTAACCCATTCTTGAATATATTTAATGACATAGCCTCAACTACCTTCTGTGGTAGAGAATTCCACAGGTTTACCAATCTCTGGGTGAAGAAATTCTTCCTCATTTCTGTCCTAAATGGCTTACCCGTTATCCTTAGGTTATGACCCCTGGTTCTGGAATCTCCGACCATCGGGAACGTTCTTCCTGCATCTGGTTTGTCCAGACCTGTCAGAATTTATATGTTTCGATGAGATCCCCTCTCATTCTTCTACACTCCAGCGAGTATAAGCCCAATCGATCCTATCTTACCTCATGTCATTCCTGCCATCCCAGGTAACAGCCGTGTTAATCTTCGCTAAACTCCTTCCATGGCAAGAACATCCTTTCTCAGATAAGGCGAACAAATCTGTACACAGTACTCAAGGTGTGGTCTCACCAAGACCCTGTACAACGGCAGCAGGACATCCCTGTTCCTATACTCAAACACTTTCGCTATGAAGGGCAACATACCATTTGCCTTCTTCACCGCCTGCTGCACCTGCATGCCTCCTTTCAGCGACTGGTGCACAAGGATACCCAGGTCTCGTTGCACTTCCCCTTCTCCCTATCTATTGCCATTCAGATAATAGTCTGCCTTTCTGTTTTTGACACCAAATGGATAACCTCGCATTTATTCACGTTATATTGCATCTGTCCCGCTTCTGCCCACTCACCCAACCTGTCCAAATCATCCTGGAGTTTCTCGGTATCCTCCTCGCAGCACACACTCCCACCCAGCTTTGTGTCATCTGCAAACTTGGAGATATTACATTTAGTTCCCTTATCTAGATCATTAATGTATATTGTGAATAGCTGGGGTCCAAGGACCGATCCCTTCGGTACCCCAACAGTCACTGCTTGCCAATCGGACAATGACTCATTAATTCCTACTCTCTGCTTTCTGTCCGCCAAACAGTTCTCTACCCAAGTCAATACCTTGACCCCAATCCCATGTGCCTTAACTTTACACGCTAATCTCTTATGTTGGAACTTATCGAAAGCCTTTTGAAAGTCCAAATACACCACATCTACTGGTTCTGCCTTATCTATTTTCCCAGTTACATACTCCAAAAAATCCAGTAGATTACTCAAGCACGATTTACCTTTTGTAAATCCATGTTGACTTTGTCCGATCCTGTCACTGTTTTTCAAGCGCTCAGCTATTACATCCTTTATAATGGACTCTAGCATTTTCCCCACAACCGATGTCAGGCGTACCGGTCTGTAATTCGCCGCTTTCTCTCGACCACTCTTTATGAATAGTGGGGTAACATTAGCTACCCTCCAATCCATGGGCACAGTTCCAGATTCCATCGAATGTTGGAAGATGATCAGCAATGCATCTACTATTTCTAGGGCCACTTCCTTAAGTACCCGAGGATGTAGATTATCAGGCCCTGGGGATTTATCGGCCTTCAATCCCGTCAATTACCCAAACACCATTTCCCTGCAAATACTGATTTCATTCAGTTCCTCCCTTTCATCAGACCATATGTTCTCCAACATCTCTGGGAGGTTATTTGTCTCCTCCTTTGTGAAGACAGAACCAAAATATTGGTCTGCATTTAATTGGTCTGCCATTTCTTTGTTCCCCATTTTAACTTCCCCCGCTTCTGACTGCAAGGTACCTGCACTTGATTTCACTAATCTTTTTCTCTTCACTTATCTTTAAAAGCTCTTACAGACAGTTTTTATGTTCCCAGCAAGCTTAATTTCATATTCTATTTTCCCCTCTTAATTAATCCCTTTGCCCTTCTTTGTTGAATCCTAAACTGCTCCCAATCGTCAGGGTCACCGCTTTTTCTGGCCAATTTATATGTCCTCTCCTTGTATATTATGCAATCCCTAATTTCGCTTGTTAGCCACGGTTGAGTCACACTTTTTGTATTTATTCTTATGCCACACTGGGATGAACAAATTCTGTAGTTCATCCATGCAGTCTTTGAATGTTTGCCATTGCCTATCCACCGTTAACCCCTTGAGTGACATTCCGCAATCAATCCTACCCAATTCGCGCCTCATACCTTCGTAGTTTCCTCTATTTAAATTCAGAATCCCAGTCTCTGATTCAACTACGTCACTCTCCATCTTAATGAAGTATTCCATCAGATTATAATCACTCTGACCCAAGGGGCCTCATACAACAAGATTGCTAATTAATCCTTTCGTGTTACATAATACCCAGTCTAAGATGGCCTGATCTCTGGTTGGTTCCTCGACATATTGTTCCAGGAAACCATCCCGTAAGCATTTTCGGAATTCCTCCTCCACAGTATTTTTACTAATTTGGATAGCCCAATCTATATGTAAATTAAAGCCACCCATGATGACTGCTGTGCCCTTCCTGCACGCTCCTCTAATTTCCCTTTTAATGCCATCCCCAACTTCCGTATTACTGTTTGGAGTTCTATATACCACTCCCACTAACGTTTTCTGCCCCTTGTTATTTCTCAGTTCCACCCATACTGATTCTGCATCATCAGAGCTAATATTCTTCCTTTCAATTGCGTTAATTCACTCTTTAACCAGCAATGCTACCCCACCTCCCTTTCTTTTTTGCCTATCTTTCCTAAATATTGAATAACCCTGGATGTTGAGTTCCCAGCCTTGGCCACCCTGGAGCCATGTTTCTGTAATCCCAATCAAATCGTATTCATTTACCTCTATTTGTGCAGCTAATTCATCCACCTTCTTCCGAATGCTCCTTGCATTAAGACACAAAGCCTTCAGGCTTGTTTTATTAACGCTCTCAGACCTATATGAATTATTATTTACTGTGACTATGTTTGATTTAAACCGTTGAGTTCTTTGCCTTCCACTTTTGTTTTTCTCCTTCCTGTCTTTTGCTTTTATCCTTGTTTCCCTTTCCTCTGTCTCCCTGCTCAGTACAGATCGGGCATGCAAACTGAGATCTTGCTGCTCTTTGTGTGGGGCTCAGTACCACACCAGGTGTTTGAAAGTAGCTCACTGGGCACAGGCCGGTATAGGGGACTGGGATCTTCCTGGACTGTTTGTGGGGCTCAGTATCACTCCAGATGAGTGGTGGCGGCTCACTCTGCAAAGGTCAAGCAAGGAAATTGGGATTTTCCTGTCCTCTGTGTGTGTGGTGCTCAGTACAACTACGGGTCAGAGAGGGCAGCTCACACATAACAGGCCAGGGATGGAGCCTGGGATCTTTCCGCTCTGCGTTTGAGGCTCAGTACCACACCGGGTGAGAGACATCAGCTCCCTCAGCACAGGTCGGGCATGCAAACTGGGACCTTGCAGCTCTGTGTGTGGGGCTCAGTACCACACCGGTGGAGAGACATCAGATCACTCAGCACAGGTCGGGCATGCAAACTGGGATCTTGTAGCTCTGTGTGCGGCGCTCAGTACCACACCAGGTGAGAAGGGCAACTCACTTAGCACAGGCCAGGGATGGAGCCTGGGATCTTCCCGCTCTGTGTGTGGGGCTCAGTAGCACACTGGGTGAGAGTGGGCAACCTACTGAGCACAGGCAGGGGAAGGAGACTCTTATCTTCCTTTTCTGTTTGTGTGGAGTTAAGTACCACACCCGAGTGAGAGCAGTACACACAGCACAGTCTGCGGTAGCACCGTGGGGTCTTCCTGCTCAGTGTGTGCGGCTCAGTACCACACAGTGTGTGAGAGGGCAGCTCCCCCAGCACAGTTTGAGCATGGAGTCAGGAATCTACCTGTTCTGTGTGTATGGTACTCAGTAACACAAAGGGTGAGAGAGGGAAGCTCACTGAGCACAGGCCAGGGATGGAGCCCAGGATCTTGCTGCTCTGTTTGTGGGGATCAGTATCACACTGGATGAGTGATGGCGGCTCACTCAGCACAGATCGAGCAAGGAAACAGGGATCTTCCTGTAATCTATGTGTGTGGGGTTTAATACCACACACGGTGAGAGAGGGCAGCTCACACAGCACAGGTCGGGGATGGAGTCTGGGTTATTCCTGCTCTGTGTGTGTTACTCAGTACCTCACCGGTTGAGCGAGGGCAGCTCACACAAGTATGACCGGTCATGGAGTCTGGGTAATTCCTGCTTTGTATGTGGGGCTCAGTACCACACCAGGTGAGAGAGGGCTGCTCACTGAGCACAGGCCGGGGATGGAGCCTGGGATTTTTCTGCTCTGTGTTTGTGGCTCAGTCCCACACCGGTGAGAACAGTTCACTCAGCAAAGGGCTTCGATGGATCCTCGGGTATTCCTGCTCTATGTGTGGGGCTCAGTACCACACAGGATGAGAGAGGGCTGCTCACTCAGTACAGGCCGCGGATGGAACCTCGGAAATTCCTGATCTGTTTGTGTGGCTCATTACCACACTCGGGTGAGAGCAGCTCACAAAGCACAGGCCGGGGCTGGAAGCTGGGGTCTTCCTGATCTGAGTGTGAGGTGCTCAGTAGCACACCCGGGTGAGAGAGGGCAGCTCAATTAGCACAGGCCGGGCATGTAGCCTGGGATCTCCCTGGTTGGTTTGTGTGGCTCAGTACCGCACCGGGTGAGAGAGGTCAGCTCACTCAGCACAGGTCGGCGATGGGGCCTGTGATCTTTTTGCTCTGTGTTTGGGGCTCATTACCATCCTGGGTGAGAGAGGGCAGCTCACTCGGCACAGGTCGAGCAAGAAGACTGGAATCTTCCTGTCCACTATGTGTGTGGTGCTCAGTACCACACCGGGAGAAGGAGGGCAGCTCTATCAGCATAGGCCAGGGATGGAGCCTGGGATATTCCTGCTTTGTGTGAGGTGCTCAGTACAACCCCAAGTGAGAGAGAAGGCAGCTCACTCAGCACAGGCCAGGGATGGAGCTTGGGATCTTCCTGCTCTGTGTGATGAGCCCAGTACTGCACCAGGTGAGAGAGGACAGCTCTCTCAGCACAGGTCGAGCATGATGCCTGGGATCTTCCGGCTCTGTGTGTGGGGCTCAGTACCACACCGTGTGTGAGAGGTCAGATCACTCAGCAAATAACAAGCATGGAGACTGGGATCTTCCTGTCCTCTGTGTTTGTGGTGCTCAGTACCACTACGGGTCAGAAAGGGCAGCTCACTCAGCACAGGCCAGGGATTGAGCATGAGATCTTCCAGCTCTGTTTGTGCGGCTCATTACCACACCCGAGTGAGAGCAGCTCACACAGCACAATCTGCAGTAGCACCGTGGGATCCTCCGGCTCTGTGTGTGGTGCTCAGTACCACACCGTGTGTGAGAGGGCAGCTCCCCCAGCACAATTTGAGCATGGAGTCTGGGATCTTGCGGCTCTGTGTGTGGGGCTCAGTACCACACCGGTTCAGAGAGGTCAGAACAATCAGCAATTAACAAGCATGGAGACTGGGATCTTCCTGTCCTCTGTGTTTGTGGTGCTCAGTACCACTACAGGTCAGAGAGGGCAGCTCACTCAGCACAGGCCAGGGATGGAGCCTGAGATCTTCCTGCTCTGTTTGTGTCGCTCATTACTACACCCAGGTGAGAGCAGGTCACACAGCACAGGCCGGGGATGGAGCTTGGGATTTTCCTGCTCTGTGTTTGTTGCTCAATCCCACACTGGTGAGAAGAGGTCACTCAGCAAAGGGCTGCCATGGAGCCTGGGATCTTCCTGCTCTCTGTGTGGGGCTCAGTACTACCCAGGGTGAGAGAGGGCAGCTCACTGAACACAGGCCAGGGATGGAGCCTGGGATCTTTCTGCTTTTTGTGTGGGGCTCACTACCACACAGGGTCAGAGAGGGCAGCTCACTGAACACAGGCCAGGGATGGAGCCTGGGATCTTTCTGCTTTTTGTGTGGGGCTCACTACCACACAGGGTCAGAGAGGGCAGCTCACTGAACACAAGCCGGGGATGGAGCCTGAGATCTTCCTGTGATCTGTGTGTGTGGTGCTCAGTACCACACCAGGTGAGAGAGGGAAGCTTACACAGCAGAAGCCGAGTATGGATCGTGGGATCTTCCTGCTCTGTGTGTGGTTATCAGCCCCACACCGTGTGTGAGAGGGCAGCTCACTGAACACAGGCCAGGGATGGAGCCTGGGATATTCCTGCTCTGTGTGTGGTTATCAGCCCCACACCGTGTGTGAGAGGGCAGCTCACTGAACACAGGCCAGGATGGAGCCTGAGATCTTCCTGCTCTGTGTGTGGGGCTCAGTACCACACTCGGGTGTTAGCAGCTCGCACAGCACAGGTGGCGATGGAAGCTGGGATTTTCCTGAACTGTGTGTTAGGTGCTCAGTACCATACACGTGTGAGAGAGGGCAGCTCAATTAGCACTGGACGGGCAAGAAGACTGGGATCTTGCTGTCCTCTATGTGTGTGGTGCTCAGTAACACACCGGTAGAAAGAGGGCAGCTCACTGAGCATAGGCCAGGGATGGAGCCTGGGATATTCCTGCTTTGTGTGAGGTGCTCAGTACAACCCTGAGTGAGAGAGGTCAGCTCACTCAGCACAGGACGAGCAAGTAGACTGTGATCTTCTGGTGCTCTGTGTGTGTGATGCTCCATGCCGGACCGGATGAGAGTGGGCAGCTCACTCAGCACAGGCCAGGGATGGAGCCTGGGATCTTCCTGCTCTGTATGTGTGGCTCATTAGCACACGCGGGTGAGAGCAGCTCACTCAGCACAGGCCGGGGATGGAGCCTGAGATCTTCCTGCTCTGTATGTGTGGCTCATTACCACACCCGGGTGAGTGCAGCTCCCTCAGCACATGCCGGGGATGGAGCCGGGGATCTCCGTGTTCTGTGTGAGTGGCCCAGTACTGCACTGGGTGAGTGAGGTCAGCTCTCTCAGCAGAGGACGAGCATGGTGCCTGGGAGCTTCCGGCTCTGTGTGTGGGGCTCAGTACCGCGCTGGCTGAGAGAGGGCAGCTCACTCAGCACAGGTCGCGCAAGGAACGGTGATCTTCCTGTGATCTGTGTGTGTGGTGCTCAGTACCACAGAAGGTGAGAGAGGGCAACTCACACAGCAGAGGCCGGGTATGGCTCCTGGGATGTTCCTGCTCTGTGTATGGAGCTCAGGACAACACCGGCTGAGAGAAGTCACATCACTCAGCAAACATCAAGCATGGAAACTGGAATCTTCCTGTCCGCTGTGTGTGTGATGCTCAGTACCACACCAGGTGAGAGAGGGCAGCTCACAAAGCAGAGGCTGGAAATGGATACTGGGATCTTCCTGCTCTGTGTGTGGTGCTCAGCCCCACACCATATGTGAGAGGGCAGATCACTGAACACAGGCCGGGGATTGAGCCTGAGATCTTCCTGCTCTGTGTGTGGGGCTCAGTACCACACCGTTTGAGAGAGGTCAGATCACTCAGCAAACATCAAGCATGGAGCCTGGGATCTTCCTGCTCTGCGTGTGGGGCTCAGTACCACACCGGGTGAGAGAGGGCAGCTCACTTAGCGCAGTCCAGGGATGGTGCATGGGCTCTTCCCGCTCTGTGTGTGTAGCTAAGTACCACACCAGGTGAGAGAGGCCAGCTCACTTAGCACAGGCCAGCGATGGAGCCTGAGATCTTCCTGCTAATTTTCTGTGGCTCATTACCACACCGGAGTGAGAGCAGCTCAAACAGTACAGGCCGGGGACGGAGCCTGGGATCTTCCCACTCTGTGTGTGAGGCTCAGTAGCACACCGGATGAGAGAGGGCAGCTCACTCAACACAGGCCAGGGATGGAGCCTGGGATCTTCCTGCTCTCTGTGTGGGGCTCAGTAGCACACTGGTTGAGAGAGGGTAGTGCACTCAACACAGGTCGAGCAAGGAGACTGGGATCTTCCTGTGATCTGTGTGTGTGTTGCTCAGTACCACTCCTGGTGAGAGAGGGCAGCTCACTCAGCACAGTCCAGGGATGTAGCCTGGGATCATTCTGCTCTGTGTGTGGGGTTCAATACCACACCGCGTGAGAGAGGTCAGCTCACACAGGAATGGCCGATCATGGAGTCTGGGATCTACCTACTTTGTGTGTGGGGTTCAGTGCCACAGTATGAATAGGTGTGGAGGTCACAGAGTAGTTGTCATGGGTGACTTCAACTTTCCAAATATTGATTGGAAACTTTATAGGTCAAACAGTTCGGATGGGATAGTTTTTGCACAGTGTGTGCAGGAGGGTTTCCTGACACAATATGTGGATAGGCCGAAAAGAGGTGGGGCCACGTTGGATTTGGTACTGGGTAATGAACCGGGCCAAGTGTTTGATTTGTATGTGGGAGAGCACTTTGGAGATAGTGACCACAATTCGGTAACCTTCACTATTGCAATGGAGAGGGATAGGGCCATACGGCAGGGCAGGGTTATAATTGGGGGAGGGGTAATTATGATGCGATTAGGCAAGAATTAGGGAGCATAAGATGGGAACAGAAACTATCAGGGAAAGGCACAAACGAAAAGTGGAGCTTTTTCATGGAGCAATTACTGTGTGTCCTTGATAGGTATGTCCCTGTCAGGCAGGGAGGAAATGGCCGAGTGAGAGAACCATGGTTCACAAAAGAGGTTGAATGTCTAGTCAAGAGGAAAAAGGAAGCGTATGTAAGGATGAGAAAACAAGGTTCAGTTGGGTCGATTGAGGGGTACAAGGTAGCAAGGAATGAGCTAAAAAAAGAGCTTAGGAGAGCTAGGAGGGGGCATGAGAAGTCCTTGGCGGGTCGGATCAAGAAAAACCCCAAGGCTTTTTACTCTTATGTGAGAAATAAAAGAATGACCAGGGTGAGGGTAGGGCCGGTCAAGGACAGTAGTGGGAACTTGTGCATGGAGTCAGAAGAGATAGGAGAGGTGATGAATGAATACTTTTCGTCAGTGTTCACCAAGGAGAAGGGCCATGTTCATGAGGATGAGAGTGTGATAAAGGTGGATAGGCTGGAGGTGGTAGATGTTCTGAGGGAAGATGTTTTAGCAATTTTGAAGAACCTGAGGGTCGATAAGTCCCCTGGGCCAGACGGGATATATCCTAGGATTCTTTGGGAGGCAAGGGAGGAGATTGCAGAGCCTCTGGCTTTGATCTTTGGGTCCTCACTGTCCACGGGGATGGTGCCAGAGGACTGGAGAGTGGCGAATGTTGTTCCTCTCTTCAAGAAAGGAAATAGGAATGACCCTGGTAATTATAGGCCGGTTAGTCTTACTTCGGTGGTTGGTAAGATAATGGAAAAGGTCCTGAGGGATAGGATTTATGACCATTTGGAAAGGGGCAACTTAATCAGGGATAGTCAACACGGATTCGTGAAGGGTATGTCTTGCCTAACAAATTTGATTGAATTCTTTGAGGAGGTAACTAAGTGTGTAGATGAAGGTAGAGCAGTTGATGTCGTATACATGGATTTCAGTAAGGCGTTTGATAAGGTTCCCCATGGTCGGCTCATGAAGAAAGTAAGGAGTTGTGGGATAGAGGGAAATTTGGCCGATTGGATAAGTAACTGGCTATCTCATAGAAGGCAGAGGGTGGTGGTGGATGGAACATTTTCGGACTGGAGACCAGTTACCAGCGGTGTGCCACAGGGGTCGGTGCTGGGTCCTCTGCTGTTTGTGATTTTTATCAATGACTTGGAAGAGGGGACTGAAGGGTGGATCAGTAAATTTGCTGATGACACCAAGATTGGTGGAGTAGTGGATGAGGTGGAGGGCTGTTGTAGGCTGCAAAGAGACATTGATAGGATGCAGGCGACTTAATAGAGGTTTATATGATGAAGAGGGGGATAGATAGAGTGGATGTTCAGAGACTATTTCCTCGGGTAGAGGCAGCTGTTACAAGGGGGCATAACTATAAGGTGCATGGGGGGAGATATAGAAGGGATGTCCGAGGTAGATTATTTACTCAGAGAGTGGTTGGGGTGTGGAATGGACTGCCTGCTGTGATAGTGGAGTCGGACACTTTAGGAACTTTCAAGCGGTTATTGGATAAGCACATGGAGCACACCAGAGTGATAGGGAGTGGGATAGCTTGATCTTGGTCTCGGACAATGCTCGGCACAACATCGAGGGCCGAAGGCCCTGTACTGTGCTGTACTGTTCTATGTTCTATGTTCTATGTTCACACTGGATGAGAAATGGCAGGTCACTCAGCACAGCCCAGGGATGGAGCCTGGATTCTTCGTGCTCTGTGTGCGGGGCTAAATACCACACAGTATGAGAGAGGGCAGCTCACTCAGCACAGGCTTGGGATGGAAGCTGGGATCTACCTGATCTGCATGTGTAGAGCTCAGTACCACACCGGGTGAGAGAGGGCAGCTAACTGAACTCAGACCGGGGATGTAGTCTGGGATCATCCTGCTCTGTTTGTGTGGAGTTCAATCCCCACTCGAGTGAGAGCAGCTCACACATCACAGTCTGGGGTAGGACCTTGCCATCTTCCTGCTCTGTGTGTTTGGCTCAGTACCACACCAGGTGAGAGAGGGCTGCTCCCCTGGAACAGGTACTGCATGGAATCTGGGCTATTCCTGCTCTGTGTGTGCTCTCTTTTTGTGTGGTGGTCAGTATCAGACCGGATGAGAAAGGGCAGCTCAATCAGCACAGGCCGATCATGGTGCTTGGGATCTTACAGGTATGTGTGTGATGCTCAGTACAACACCCGGGTGAGAGCAGTTCACACAGCACAGGCTGCGTCCAGAGCCTGGCATCTTCCTGCTCTGTGTGTGGGGCTCAGTACCATACTGATTGAGAGAGGGCTGATGACTCAGCACAGGTTGAGCAAGGAGACTGGGATCTTCCTGTGATCTGTGTGTGTGGTGTACAGTAACAAACCAGGTGAGAGAGGGCAGCTCACACAGCAGAGCCCGGAGATGGAGTCTGGGATCTACCTGCTCTGTGTGTGGAGCTCATTAAGATGGAGAATGAAATAGTTGACTCAGAGACTAGTGTCCTGAATTTAAATAAAGGAAACTGTGATGGTATGAGGCGCGAGTTGGGGAGGATAAATTGTGGAATGTTACTCAAAGGGTTGAAGTTGGATAGGCAATCTCAAACTTCAAAGTTCGCATGGATGAACTGCAGAATTTGTTCATCCCTGTCTGGCATAAAAATAAAACAAAATGGTGACTCAATCATGGCTGACAAGGGTAATCAGGGATAGCATAAGATCCAAGGAGAGGACATTTAAATTGGCCAGAAAAAGCAGTAAACCTGAGGATTGGGAGAAGTTTAAGATTCAGCAAAGGAGGACAAATGGATTAATTAACAGGGCGAAATACAGTAAGAGCGTCAGCTTGCAGGGAACATAAAAACTAACTGTAAAAGCTTTTATAAATGTGTGATGAGAAAAAGATTGGTGCAGTCAAGCGTAGGTCCCTTGCAGTCAGAATCAGGTAAATTTAGAATGGGGAACAAACAAATGGCATACCAATTAAATACATACTTTGGCTCTGTCATCACAACGGAGCACACAAATAACCTCCCAAAGATGTCGGGGAACATAGGGTCTAATGAGCGGGAGGAACTGAATGAAATCAATATTTGTAGGGAAATGGTGTTATGGAAATTGACGGCATTAAAGGCAGATTAAGCCCCAGGGCCTGATAATCTGCATCCTAGGGTGCTTAAGGAAGTGGCCCTAGAAATAGTAGATGCATTGCTGATCATCTTCCAACATTCGATGGAATCTGGAACTGTGCCCATGGATTGGAGGGTAGCTAATGTTACCGCACTATTCATAAAGGGTGGTAGAGAGAAAGCGGCGAATTACAGACCGGTTCAAAAAAGGTGGTAAAGAAAAAACGGGGAATTATAGATCGGTAGGCCTGACATCGGTTTTGGGGAAAATGCTAGAGTCCATTATAAAAGATGTAATAGCAGAGCACTTGGAAAACAGTGACAGGATTGGACAAAGTCAACATGGATTTACAAAAGTTAAATCGAGCTTGACTAATCAACTGGAATTTTTTGAGGATGTAACGAATAGAATGGATAAGGGAGAACCAGTGGATGTTGTGTATTTGGACTTTCAGAAGGCTTTCGATAAGGTTCCGCATAAGAGATTAACGTGTAAAGTTAAGGCACATGAGATTTTGGGCAAGTTACTGACTTGGATGGAGAACTGGTTGGCAGACAGAAAGCAAAGAGTTGGAATAAACGGGTCTTTTTCCAAATGGCAGGCAGTGACTACTGCGGTTCCGCAGGGATTGGTCCTAGGACCCCAGCTATTCACAATATATATTAATGATCTGGACGAGGGAACTAAATGTAATATCTCCAATTTTGCAAATGACACAAAGTTGGGTGGGCGTGTGTGCTGCGAGGAAGATGCCGAGAAACTCCATTATGATTTGGACAGGTTGGGTGATTGGGCAGAAGCATGGCAGATGCAGTATAACGTGGATAAATGCGACGTTATCCACTTTGGTGGCAAAAACAGAAAGGCAGATTATTATCTGAACGGCAATAGATTGGGAAAAGGGGAAGTGCAACGAGACCTGGGTGCCCTTTGTGCACCAGTCGCTGAAGGTAAGCATGCAGGTACAGCAGGCGGTTAAGAAGGCAATTGGTATGTTGGCCTACGTACCGAGAGAGTTTGAGTAAAGGAACAAGGAAGTCTTGCTGCAGCTGTACAGGGCCTTGGTGTGACCACACCTTGAGTATTGTGTGCAGTTTTGGTCGCCTTATCTGAAGAAATATGTTCTTGCCATGGAATGTGTGCAGCGAAGATTCAACAGACTGATACCTGGGATTGCAGGAATGACGTACGGGGAGAAATTGGGTCGATTGGTCTTATACTCGCTGGAGTTTAGAAGAATGAGAGGAGATCTCATTGAAACTTATAACATTCTAACACGGCTAGACAGACTGGAACGCAGGAAGGATCCCCGTTGGCGGGTGTGTCCAGAGCAATGGGTTACAGTCTAAGGATAATGGGTAAGCCATTTACGAGAGAGATGAGGAGGAATTTCTTCACCCAGAGAGTGGTGAACCTGTGGAATTCTCTAACAGAGAAGGCAGTTGAGGACAGTTCATTAAATATATTCAAGAATGTGTTAGATATATTTCTTAAGTCTAAAGGTATCAAGGGATATGAGGAGAAAGCAGGGACTGGGTACTGAGTTTAGATGATCAGCCATGATCTCAACGAATGGCGGAGAAGGCTCGAGGTGCCGAATGGCCTACTCCTGCTCCTATATTCTATGTTTCTATTTTTCTGTGACAGCTCACTCAGCACAGGCTGGGCATGGAGCCTGGGATCTTCCTGCTCTGTGGGTGGAACCCAGTACCACACCGGGTGAAATATGTCAGTTCATTCAACACAGGCTGGGCATGGAGAATGGAATCTTCCTGCTCTGTGTGTGGGGCTCAGTACCACATCGGGTGAGAGAGATCAGCTCACTCAGCCCAGGCTGGGCATAGATCCTGGGATCGTCCTGCTCTTTGTGTGGGGCTCAGTACCACACCGTTTGGGAGAGGTCAGATCACTCAGCAAACATCATGCATGGAGACTGGGATCGTCCTGCACTGTTTGCATGGCTCAGTACCACACACGGGTGAGAGCAGCTCACACAGCAGAGGCCGGGGACAGAGCCTGAGTTCTTCCTGCTCTGTTTGTGAGGCTCAGTACCACACCGGTTGAGAGAGGTCAGCTCACTCAGCACTGGTCGAGCATTGAAACTGGGATCTTGCTGCTCTGTGTGTGGGGCTTAATACCACACCGGTTGGGAGAGGGAAGCTCACACAGCACAGGCCAGGGATGGAGCCTGGGATCTTCCTGTTCTCTATGTGTCTGGTGCTCAGCACCACACCAGGTGAGAGAGGGCAGCTCATTCATGACAGCCCGGGGATGGAGTCTGGGATCATCCTGCTCTGTGTGTGGAGCTCAGTACCACACCGAGTGAGAGAGGGCAGCTCACTGAGCACAGGCCGGGGATGAAGCCTGGGATTTTCCTTGTCTGTGTGTGTGCTGCTCAGTACCACACCGGGTGACAGAGCGCAGGTCTCTCAGCACAGGCCAGGGATGGAGCCTGGGAACTTACTGCTCTGTTTGTGTGGCTCATGACCACACGCGGGTGAGAGCAGCTCACACAGCACAGGCCGGGTATGGAAGCTGGGATCTTCCTGCTCTGAGTGTGAGGTGCTCAGTACCACACCGGGTGAGAGAGGGCAGCTTTAGTTAGCACAGGCCGGGGATGGAGCCTGGGATTTTCCTGCTCTGTTGGTGTGGCTCATTAACACACCCGGGTGAGAGCAGCTCAAACAGCAGAAGCCGGGGCTGGAGCCTGGGAGCTTCATGCTCTGTGTGTGGATCTCAGTACCTCACCGGGTAAGAGAGTTCAGCTCACTCAGCACAGGCAAGGGATGTAGCCTGGGATCTTCCTGCTCTGTGTGTGCGGCTCCGTTACGAACCGGGTGAGAGAGGTGAGCTCACTCAGCACAGTCCGGTGATAGTGCCTGAAATCTTCCTGCTCTGTTTGTGTGGCTCATTACCACTCCCAGGTTTGAGCCGCTCACACAGCACAGGCCGGGGATGGATCCTGCGATATTTTTGCTCTATATGTGGGCTCACGATCACACTTGGTGAGAGAGGGCAGCTCACTCAGAACAGGTGGAGCAAGAAGACTGGGATCTTCCTCTGCAAAGTTTGCGTGGTGCTCAGTACCACACCGGTAGAGAGAGGGCAGCTCACTGAGAATCGGACACGGATGGAGCCTGAGATACTCCTGCTCTGTGGGTGGGGCTCAGTACCACACCGGGTGAGAGAGGGCTGCTAACTCAGCACAGGTCGAGCAAGGAGACTGGGATATTCATGTTCTCTGTGTTTGTTTCTCTGTACCAGACTGGATGAGAGAGGGCAGCTCACTCAGCACAGGCCGGGGATGGAGCGTGAGATCTCCTGCTCTCTGTGTGTGGCTCATTATTACATCCGGGTGAGAGAGGTCAGCTCTCTCAGCACAGGACGTGCATGGTGCCTGGGATCTTGCGGCTCTGTGTGTGGCACTAAGCCCCACACCGTGTGTGAGAGGGCAGCTCACTGAACACAGGCCAGAGATGGAGCCTCAGATCTTCCTGCTCTGTTTGTGCGGCTCAGTAGACACTGGGTGAGAGAGGGCTGCTCACTGGGCAAAAGGTGGGCATGGAGCCTAGGATTTCCTGCTGTATTTGGGTCTCAGTAACACACTGGTTGAGATAGGGCAGCTCACTCAGCACAGGTCGAGCAAGGAGACTGGGATGTTCCTGTTATCTGTGTGTGTGGTGCTCAGTATTACACGATGTGAGAGAGGGCAGCTCACACAGCAGAGGCAGGGGATGGAGCCTGAGATCTTCCTACTCTGTGTGTGGGTTTCAGTACCACACTGGGTGAGTGATGTCAGCGCACTCAGCACAGGCTGGGCATGGAGGCTGGGATCTTCCTGCTCTGTGTGTGGGGCTCAGTGCCACACCGGCTGAGAGAGGTCAGATCACTCAAAAAACATCAAGCATGGAGCCTGGGATCTTGCTGCTCTGTTTGTGTGGCTCATTAGCACATCCAGGTGAGAGCAGCTCACACCGCACAGGTCGGGGATGGAGCCTGGGATCTTCTCGGTCTGCGTGTGAGGCTCAGTACCACACCGGGTGAGAGAGGTCAGCTCCCTCAGCACAGGTCGAGCATGGAAACTGAACTCTTGCTGCTCTGTGGGTGGTGCTCAGTACCATACCAGGTGAGGGAGGGCAGCTCACTCAGCACAGGCAAGGGATGGAGCCTGGGATCTTCCTGCTCTGAGTGTGGTGCTCAGTACCACACCGGGTGAGAGAGGGCAGCTCACTCAGCACAGGTTGAGGAAGGAGCCTGGCATTTTCCTGCTCTGTTTGTGGGGCTCAGTACCACATCGGGTGAGAGAGGGCAGCTCTCTCAGCACAGACCGGTGATGGAGCCTGTGAACTTCCTGCTCTGTGTGGCGTGTAAGTGATTTTCTCGGCCGTACTCAAAACACACCTCTTACTACAAGTTCTAGACGATAGGGACTATATGGACAGATCAGACTCCGACAGCCGTTTGAGCTGAACATATTGTGTTTAATAGGATTAACAATAACACTCATAACAGTACAAAACAATACAACAACCTTGGCTAAATTACCACGGTCAAATAAAATAACCCTCTGGTGAAATACACTAAAACAGGACCCCAGCACTAATCCCTCTAAGGTTTGGTTGGGACTAACAATCACCCCCTCATGCAGCTGAGTGGTCTTGTGGATGTGTACGCACAGGCAACATGCTCACCCCGATTTCCCGTTGTCTTGCTTGCAGATTCTTCATGTACGTCTCGCTCTTGGTACCGTACTGCCGACGTAGTATCCAAGTTCCAGTTTGAGTCGAGGTCCGTTGATGAGGGATGAAGAGCAGCGCTCAGCTTCTGGCGGTGTTCCGTCGAGCCGAGCCCCACTCGGGAGAATCGCTGTAGATTGATGCCAAGTTGAAAAGAGAGAGAGCAGCCCCCGTACAGCTCCTGGTATACCCAAAACCCATCGCCTTTTTCTCCCGCCAATACTGATCGATGTATTGACTTAGGTGATCTGCCTGGAACGCCCTGTGTCCTGGAGTGACTGATGACATTTGAAATCTTTGTTAACAATGAAAATGAATGTCTGTCGTTTCCTGAGTTGATGGCCCCCATTAGCAGGTAATGGGTTTCAATCTCAAACCAAACTGTCTTACCTGGCTTATCTCCTGGACGACAATGGCCTGGCCATCTCCTGCCTTCCACCAGTTTCGGTTGGGACTGTGCTTTGTTGATGTCAGGGCATGGCCATTTGCATATAAATTCACCTTAGAGAGGTTAGCCTGGATTGCAATCCTACTCCCAAGGCTACTCCCACAAGCTTGCCCGATAGTACAGATCGTTCTTGGTGTTTTGCATACAAAATGTCATTCATAAAAATGGCCATAAGCTGGTGCTTCACTCCCCCCTTTGATATTTCGTCACGAAAAACAAAAATATCACGGATTCCGTCGGCGTCTGCTGCTGGAGGTGCATTGTGGGTCTCAACCAAACCGTACATTACTTATCAATTACACCTGGGGTCTCGTATCTTATAACAATTCAATTCGCCATATTTACAGGCAGTACAACTCGTTGTTACCCTTTTATTAGGTACTCCCAACTATTTCGGACTGCTTTCCTTCTCTTTTTACACGATAAATTTAACAGATACAACACCATGATTAGTTGTACTTCTACTATTGTGTGTGAAACTATTCGGATCGATGGAGGGATCTCGACATTCAAATCCAGGTAACACCAGGGCGGGGAAGCCATTTCTTTTATTTCTTCCCCCGCTTCCCTGTTTCGTTGTTCGAGGCTGTAGATTGATGCCAAGTTTTTGACAGAGTTCAACTTCCTTTATTAGTTTTGTGAGGTGTTCTGGCAGAGGAGGAATTTCATAGCCGAACCGTGTTACGTATTGCTGCTGGTCCTGTACCGTGTCGTTCACCTTGAGCTGTACCGTGATGAAATCTGAAATGGGGATGATGCGCTCTTGCGCCACCTGAACCTCTGTGTTGGGCTTGAAGCAGAAAGTTGTGTCGGGGACAGGGAACCATGTGTCGTGGGTTACCCGATACTGGTCCACACTCGTAGTGACGGAGTACGTCCCGTTGCTCGCGTATGCTACCTGGGGTGGAACGTGGCCCTGGGTCATCACCTCCAAGGTGCGTTTGATGGGCTCTGCACTTTACGATTCAAACCCACACACTGGTCGATTGAACGTGTTCAGGTGCTGGGGACACAACACCACGTGAGCGCCCCTGCTCTGGCACCCCTTCAGGCCAGTGCCAGTCATGGCGTGCTCCCACTTTATTAATAACGGTGGGGATACATTATGCCGCACGTGCACCCCGTTCCCAAGAACGCCAATGTTTTCTACACAGTATACCGGTGCTGGCCGCTGTCACCGGCCTATTACCGGCATCCAGAGTACAATCCCCATTACTGTTGGGACAGGTTCGGCCTCTGAGGCCAGGCAGAGTTGACACGGGTTCATCAGATTATTATACGGGCTCAGCGTGGTGTGGTGTCGGTTGCTAACACAGGAAGGGACGCGACTATGCTGCAGGTCCTCCAAATTACTGCGCCTTTCGTTCAGCAACCACGCACCGTACAACACGCACACATCATTTCTAGCTGCCTGTGCCGACGCATTCCGATCCTCCCTGATCAGACTATTGTCGTCTGAGCGTGCGCCTCCAGCTCAGCTATGACCTCCTTTAAATGTATGGTCATAGTCTGGTCCTCCCGTAACTCCGACCCCTCCAACTCGTTATCCTTCCCCAGTTTATTTCCCAGCTGATCCCTTAGAGAGTTGACCTGCATCTGCAGCTGTGCATCGTCTAAATTGTTTATCAGAGACTTTCCTGTGCTGCACGCTGTGGCAGCATCGTTGAATACCCATCTCTGAAATAAAAACAGAAAATGCAGGAGATACTCAGCAGGTCAGGCAGCATTTGTGAAGTGAGAAACACAGTTAACGTTTCAGGTCGATGACCTTTTATCAGAACTGGAAAAAAAGCAGGAAATGGAACAGATTTTTAAATAAGTGTAGGGGATGGGAAAGGGGGGAAGGAATGAAAGAACAAAAGGGAAGTTGTATGATAGGTGAAGAGACATTAAGAGATATTCAAGGCAAAAGGAGATGGTAATGGGACAGGTTATGAAACAAAGGATGCCTATAGATGAATGTAAATTGAGCAGGCAGATTGAAAGACAGCTGCCATGTGGGAGAGAATAAAAAAAGACACAGACAAAAAGTGTGAATAAAATATATATATACGATAGGGGCCGAGGTTATGATCTGAAATTGTTGAACACTATCTGGAGTCGAGAAGGCTGTAAAGTGCCTAATCGAAAGATGAGGTGCTGTTCCTCGAGGTTACGCTGAGCATCAGTGGAAAAATGCAAGAGGCCGAGGACGGTGAGGTCTGAGTGGCAGTGGAGCGGAGAATTAAAGTGACAGAAGACCGGTAGCTCGGGCTCCCCCTTACGGACTGAATGGAAGTGTTCAGCAAAGCGGTCACCCAATCTGCGTTTGGTCTCCCCAATATAGAGGAGACAGCATCGTGAGCAAGAAATACAGTATACTAAATTGCAAGAAGTACAAGTAAATCGCTGTTTCACCTGGAAGGGGTGTTGGGGCCCTGGACAGCGGGAAGGGTGGATGTAAAAGGGCAGGTGTAGCATCTCCTGCACTTGCACGGGAAGGTGCCGGTCGAAGGGGAAGGGGTGTTGGGAGTGATAGAGTAGAGGACCACTGTGTCGCAGAGGGAGGGATCCCTTCGGAAATCTAAAAGGGGAGGTGAGGGGAAGATGCTGGAGGTGTCGGAAATGGCGGAGGATAATCCGTTGAATGTGGAGGCTGGAGTGGTGAAAGGTGAGGACAAGGGGAAGCTGTCGTGGTTCCGGGAGGGAGGGGAAGCGGTGAGGGCAGAAATGCGGGAAATAGAATGGACACGGTCAAGGGCCGTGTCAACCACAGTAAAGCGGAATCCTCGGTTGAGGAAAATGGTGACATTTCGGAAGCGCTGGTATGGAAGGTGGCATCGTCAGAGCAGGTGCGAAGGAGATGGATAAACTGGGAGAATCGAATAGAGTCCTTACAGGAAGCGAGTAGGGAGGAAGTCTCGTCCAGGTAGCTGTGGGATTCAGTGGGCTTGTTGGTAATGCTTGTCAGTCGCGTATCTCCATAGATGGAGACAGAGAAGTCGAGGAAGCGAAGGGAAGAGTCGGAGATGAACCATGGGTAGGGTGGAAATTGATAGCAAAATGAATGAAATTTTCTAGTTCAGGGCGAGAGCAGGAAACAGCACCGATACAGTCATCAATGTACTGGAAAAAGAGGAGAGAGTGGGTACCTGATTAGGACTGGAACAAATAATGTTCCACATATCCCACGAAAAGGCAGGCATTGCTGGGACCCATGCGGGTTCCCATAGCAACAACTTTAATTTGGAAGAAGTGAGTGGAGTCAGACGAGAATTTGTTCAATGTGAGAACAGGTTCAGCCAGGCGGAGGATGTGTTCGTGGATGGGAACTGGTTTGGCATTTGCTCAAGGAAGAGGCGGAGCGCCCTCAGGCCATCCTAGTGGGGGATGGAGGTGTAGAGGGATTGGACGTCCATAGTGAAAAGGAGACGAGTGGGGCCAGGAAACTGGAAACTTTTAATGTGACGGAAGGTGTCGGAACAGTCGTGGATGTTGGTGGGAAGGGACTGGACAAGGGGAGAAAAAATAGAGATGAGACAGGAAGGGATAAGTTCCGTGGGTCAAGAACAGGCTGAAACGATGGGTCTATCGGGGCAGTCCTGTTTCTAGATCTTTGGAAGGAGGTAGAAGCGGGCTGTACAGGGCCTGGGGAATTATGAAGTTGGCGGCCGTGGAGAGAAAATCTCCAGAGAAGATGAGGTCCGTGACGGTCTTGGAAACGGTGGCTTGATTTTCGGTTGTGGGGTCATGGTCCAGGCGCAGGTTGGAGGAGTTGGAGGAGAGTTGGCGTCCAGCCTCCACTAGGTAGATGTCGGTTCGGCAAACAGCAACAGCACCACCCTTGTCAGCAAGCTTAATGACAGTGTTGGGGTTGCATCTGAGAAAATGGAGTGCTGCAAGTTCAGAGGGAGGCACGTTGGAGTGGGTGAGGGGAGCAGAGACATTGAGATGTCCGATGTCACGCCGGCAGTTTGCAAAGAAAAGGTCTAGAGAGGTTGAGAGGCCAGAGGGAGGGGTCCAGGTAGAGCGAGAATTCTGGAAACGGGAGAAAGGGTCAGCTGTGCATTGGGAAGACTCCTGGCCAAAGAAGTGGGCACGGAGACGAAGGCTGCGGAAAAAGGGCTCAGCATCGTGCAGAGCTCGAAATTCATTGAGATGGGGGCGTAAGAGAATGAAGCTCAGGCCTTTGCTTAGGAATGATCGTTCAGGGTCAGAGAGGGGATCGTCAGAGGGATAGTGAAAACACGGCAGGAGGTGAGATTGGAAGAAGGGATGGGGTCAGAGGAAGGTGAAGGGGAAGAATGTTCAGAAGGGGTGTTGGTGTCCATGAGTTGTTGAAGCTTGCGATCCTTGACATCTGAAAGGAATATAAAAACATTTTTGTTAAAGCGCCGGATGAGGTGAAGGATGAAATGGAACTGCGGACCAGGACAGCTTTGAGATAGAGTGAGTTGGTGCTGCTTAAGAGAGAGGTCGAGAGTGTCCTTGTGGTGGCACATGGCATTCAGCGTGGATCTCAGGATACGGCGAGAGCAGTGATTGGAGGAACGCTGAATATCTGGGAGATATCTGCAGTCCTGGGTGTATCCAAAACATGAGGGGTGGAATTTCATTTGGAATCCAGGTGGAGTAAGTCGGAGCCGTAGACAGTGTTGAATAAAAATCTCTTAATGTCTCTTAAACTCTCCTGCCTTCCATCCTATCACAGCCCTTCCCTTTTGTTCTTTCCTCCCCTCCCCCCTTTCCCTGGCCCTGCAGTTGCTTAAAAACCTGTTGGATCTCCAGCTTTTTCCAGTTCTGACGAAGGGTCATCGACCTGAAACGTTAACTCTGTTTCTCGCACCAGAGATGCTGCCTGATCTGCTGAGTATTTCCAGCATTTTTTGATTTTTATTTCAGAATTCCAGTATCTGCTGTATTTGGCTTTTGTACAAGTGTTTGGAGCTCATTGACTTCTTTGTCTCTAAGCTTGAGAACATCCTAGCAGCTGCCTCTGCCACTTCCTTCCCTTCCCCTAGCCCTCCTTGAAGGTTTACTTTTGCCCTAGCCCTGAACTCGCATCTCTCCCCAGTTTCTGCCCAATCTCCCCTCATGGCCTCTCCGAGCTGAGCTCATCTTGTCCACGAGACCCGCTTCCTACTCGCTCGACCCTATTCCCACTAAACTACTGATCACCCAACTTCCTTTCCTGATTTCCATGTTAGCTGATATTGTTAACGTGTCCATTTCCTCTGGTACTGTCCCCCTCTCCTTCAAATCTGCCATCATCAGCCCTCTCCTGTAAAAAAACAAACCTTGACCCCTCCATCCTCGCAAACTACTGCCCCATCTCCCACCTACCATTCCTCTCCAAAGTACTTGTACCTCCCAAATTCGTGCCCATCTATCCTGGGACACCACGTTTGAATCCCTGTAATCAGGTTTCCCCCCGCCACAATACCAAACCGGCTCTTATCAATGTCACAAATGGCTTCGTATGTGACTGCGACAAAGGTAACTCATCCATTCTCGTCCTTGTCAACCTGTCTGCAGCCTTTGACACGGTTAACCACAACATCTTTCTCCAACACCTCTCCACCGTCGTGCAGCTGGTTTGGTCTGCACTTGCCTGCTTCTTTTCTTATCTATCGAGTCGCAGACAGAGAATCACCTGAAATGGCTTCTCTTCCCGCTCCTGCACCGTTACATATGGTGTCCCCAAGGATCTATCCTCGGCCTCTTCTATTTCTCATCTACATGCTGCCCCTCAGCGACATCATATGAAAACATTCAGTTTCCACATGCACGTTGACGTTACCCATGTATGGTTTGGCCGGTGCCAACATCAGTGGGTGCATGTGCCTGAAGGATTTTTGGACTTTTAAAATGGATATGAACCCTTTTAAAATGGAGACGCACTTGGGCTGCGTTTCAAAATAGAGTTAGGACTTTAGGACTTTAAAAGCGACTGACTGCTGGTTTCTGTGAAGATAGCAGGAACTGTCTGTCTTTTGGGTTGCCATGGGGCCTGTCTCAACGCTGACGTCATGAAAGGCATGGGACCTTTTCATATTCGAACTTGTGAGATTTGGGGAAAACCATCTTTTGTCCATGGAGCCTGGATGTCTGGATGGACAATGAGGTTTGCAGGCCAAAAGTAACAACTCCGGACTCTTTCATTGAAGGAGTAGTCAAGAACTTAACAGTTAGCAATTCGAGTACTGCTCATCTACAATAATGGCCTAACATTGTTTTCTTCAAGATGACCAATCCAGGACAAGAGACATCACCAGGTAAACCAACTCGCATCTCTGCAACCATGGTAACCAGGAATCGCCCAGCTGATTTTGTGTATTGCACGTGGTATAAACATGCTGAACTTTGGGGATGACGGGCTTTTTTTCGCAGTTGCTTGCCAGCTTTTCTCTACCATCTGTAACAGACTTCTCTGCGTAACTACGCGTCTGCCAAATCTCCAGGAACGCCCGACGTGAGTGCCTCGCTGTACCGCCTGAATGTAACTCCCGTGCCTCTGTTAGGCACGGTTTTGTCTCTGGAGTCGAACGGAGCCGGGACCGCGTGAATAAACGACAAGGGCTGGTAATTATATCCAGCATACACCTCTCGAAATCCCCAGGATCGCCCCCGTGTTTCACTGCTGGGGAACTGCAAGTGTCCAAGACGCATGCTAACACGTGTGTGCGTGTGAGGAGGCTTCCAAGTGTGGGTTCTGAACAAACTGGGAGAGGAGTGTAGTTAGAAGGGTTTTCCATTATCTGGGCTTAGATTCTGGGAAGGGTTGGTTCAGCGTAACCAACAGGGTGGGTATTTTCGTCTAAGGATATAAGCTAGTGTCCACGGTCACCTACACGTTCTGGCGCAGGCGAGACGTGTAGAGATTGTCGTTTTTGTGAGTGTAATAAAAGGAATCGATCTTTGACCAACCTGAACCGTTTCGTTTTGTCTGAGTCAATTATATTCTATCCATAGTAACTCCTTGGGTCCGAACTTGGGGATTGTGGGGCTTGTGGTTCGCGATATAATTCGGAAGACCAACCGGGTGGCATCCGGTCACGACTGGGTTCCACAGTAATCCCGCTGGGGACGCTGCACACCGGGCATACGAGAAGACCTATCTGCCTTGCTCTCTCTCTCTGTGTGGGATTACCCGCTAATCGACGGGCTGGGCAGGAACTATCGGCATAATCTCCTGCCGTCCAAGGGAAACAACTAAAACTGGGAAGTTTTTGTGGCAAGGGTCGACTCAAGGGAGAGTCATAGAAACACGGCGCACGCAAAAACACTCTACAGAGGGCTAACAAGGAAAACGAATACACATTAAATGGTAGGCCACTGAGTAGTGTAGAGGAACAAAGGGACCTTGGAGTGCATGTCCACAGATCCCTGAAGGTAGCAGGCCAGGTAGATAAGGTGGTTAAGAAGGCATACGGAATGCTTGCCTTTATTAGCCGTGGCATAGAATACAAGAGCAGGGAGTTATGCTTGAAACGTATAAAATACTAGTTAGGCCTCAGCGAGACTACTGCGTGCAGTTCTAGTCACCACATTACAGGACAGATGTGATTGAACTCGAGAGGGTACAGCTGAGATTTACAAGGATGTTGCCTGGACTGGAGGTTTTAAGCTATGAGGAAAGATTGGATAGGCTGCGTTTGTTTTCTTTGGAGCAGAGAGGCTGAGGGGAGACCTTATTGAGGTGTACAAAATTATGAGGGGCCTAGATAGAGTGGACAGGAAGGATCAATTTCCCTTAGGAGAGGGATCAACAGCCAGGATGCACATATTTAACGTAATTGGTGGAAGGTTTAGAGGCGATTTAAGGGGAAATGTCTTCACCCAGTGGGAGGTTAGGGTCTGGAACTCACTGCCTGAAAGGGTTGTCAAGGCAGAAACGCTCAGCGCATTAAAAAGTGCTTGGATGTTCACTTGAAGTGCGTAATCTACAGGGCTACAGACCAAGAGCTGGAAAGTGGGATTAGGCTGGGTAGCTCTTTGTCGGCCGGCGAGGGCAGGATAGACCGAAATGGCCTCCTTCCTTGCTGTAACTTTCTATGATTCTATTTCTATGATTCTATGTATGTGTGTCCCTGTGTGTGTGTGTATCTCTGTCTGCATTTGTTGTTCAGTCTCTGTCTGTCTCTGTCAGTCTTTCATTCTCCGGCTGTGCTCTGCCTGTCTGTGTCTGTCTCGCTCAGTTCATCTGTCTGTCTCTGTACGTCTATTTCCATCTGTCTGCCCCTGTCTGTCTTTCTCTGTCTGGCTCTGTTTGTCTTCCTGTCTCTCTCTGTATGTCCTCCCTGTCTCAGTCTGGCTGTGTCCCTGTCTGTCTGTGTCTCTGTCTGTCTGTTTGTCTGAGCATATATTTCTGTCTATCGAACTCTCTCTGTCCATCTGTGTCTCTTTCTCTGTCTATCTGTCTCATTCTGTCTGTGTGTCTGTGTTTCTGTCTGTGCCTCTCTCTCTCTGTCAGTTTCTGTCGCTGTCTGTGTCTCTGTCCGTCTGTGTCCCTGTCTATGTCATTATGACTCTATCAGTCTGTTTCTTCCTCTCCCTACCTCTGTCTGTTTATTTTTCTCTCTGTTTGTCTGTCTGTCTCTGTTTATCTGTCCATATCTCTCTGCCTCTCTGTCTGTGTCTCTCTGTCTGTCTCTTTGTTTCTCTCTGTCTGTCTTTAGCTGTTCGACTATGTCTCTGTCTCTGTCTCTCTCACTCTCTGGTTCTCTCCCTCTGCTGTTTATATCTGTCTGAAGCATAGAAGCATAGAAGATAGGAGCAGGAGTAGGCCTTTCGGCCCCTCGAGCCTGCTCCGCCATTTAATGTGATAATGGCTGATTAATCAAATTCTGTACCCTGTCCCTGCTTTCTCCAGAATCTGGCCCTGCCTGTCTTTCTGTCTCTGCATATCTGTCCCTGGCTGTCTGTCCATGTCTATGTGTCTGCTTCTGTTGGTCTGTTACTGTACATCTGTGTCTCTGTATATCTATATCCCCCTGTCTGTCTCTCGCTGTCTCTCTCTATCTGGCTCTGTCTGTCTATGTCCTCATCTGAATGTGTCTCTGTCGCCTGTCTGTATCTGTCTGTCAGTTTTTCCATCTGAATCTGTGTCTCTGTCTGTGTCTCTGTGTTTGTTTCTCTGTCTATGTCTGTATGTCTATGTCTATATGTCGGTCTGTCTGTCTCTGTCCATCTATCTGGCTCTATTTGTCTTTGTCTTTCACTCTGTCAGTTTCTGTCGCTGTCTGTGTCTGCTGTCTAACTGTATCAGTCTGTATGTCTCTGACTGTCTCTATTTCTGTCTGTCTCTGTCTCCCGCTCTTCAGCTCTGTCTATCTTTGTCTCTTTCTCTCTCTGTCAGTTTCTGTTGCTGTCTGTGTCTGCTGTCTGCCTGTCTCCGTCTGTATGTCTCTGACTGTCTCTATTTCTGTCTGTCTCTGTCTCCCTCTCTTCGGCTCTGTCTATCTTTGTCTCTTTCTCTCTCTGTCAGTTTCGATTGCTGAATGTGTCGCTGTCCGTCTGTGTCCCTCTCTCTGTTTGTCTTCCTGTCTGTTCCTCTGTGTCTACCTCTGCCTGGCTCTGCCTGTCTGAGTCGATTTCTCTTTTTACTTCTCTATCTCTGTCTTTCTGTGTCTCTGTCTGCCGGTCTCGCTGTATGTATCTGCCTCTCTGTCTATATCCGTCTGACTATCTCAGTCTGTCTGTCACTGCCTGTCTGTCTCTGTCTCTTTGTTTGGCTCTGCCTGTGTCTAATCTCTGCTTGACTTATTTTAATTCGGGATGTGGGCGTCGCTGGCAAGGCCAGCATTTATTGCCCATCCCTAATTTCCCCTTGAGAAGGTGGTGGTGAGCCGCTTTATTGAACCGCTGCCGTCCGTGTTGTGAAGGTACTCCCACAGTGCTGTTAGGGAGGGAGTTCCAGGATTTTGAACACGCGACGATGAAGGATCTGTGATATTCTTCGAAGTCAGGATGTTGTGTGACTTGGAAGGGAACTTGGAGGTGGTGGTGTTCCCATGCGCCTGCTGCCCTTGTCCTTCTAGGTGGAAGAGGTCGGGGGTTTGGGAGGTGCTGCCGAAGAAGTCTTGGCGAGCTGCTGCAGTGCATCTTGTAGATGGTACACACTGCAGCCACGGTACGCCGGTCGTGGAGGGTGTGAATGGTTAAAGTGCTGGATGGAATGCCAAACAAGCGGGCTGCTTTGTCCTGGATGGTGTCGAGCTTCTTGAATGTTGTTGTAGCTGCACTCATCCAGGCAAGTGGAGAGTATTCCATCTCACTCCTTACTTGCACCTTGTAGATGGTAGAAAGGCTTTTGGGAGTCAGGGGGTAAGAAACTCGCCGCCGAATACCCAGCCTCTGACCTGCTCTTGTTGCCACAGTATTTATGTGGCTGGCCCAGTTAAGTTTCTGATTAATGGTGACCCCCAGGATGTTGATAGTGTGGGTTTTGGCGATGGTAATGCCGTTGAATGTCAAAGGGTGATGGTTAGACTCTCGCTTGTTGGAGATAATCATTGCCTGGCACTTCTGTGGCGCGAATATTAGCTGCCACTTATCAGCCCAAGCTTGAAAGACGTCCAGGTCTTGTTGCATGCGGGCATGGACTGCTTCATTATCTGAAGAGTTGAGAATGGAACTGAATACTGTGACATCATCAGCGAACATCCCCAGTTCTGACCTTATGATGGAGGGATGCTCATTGATGAAGCAGCTGAAGATGATTGGGCCAAGGACACTGCCCTGAGGAAATCCTGCAGCAATGTCCTGTGCCTGAGATGATTGACCTCCATGAACCACAACCATCTTTCTTTGTGCTAGTTGAGGCTCCAGCCAGTGGAGTGTTTTCCCCCTGATTCCCATTAACTTCAATTTTGCTAGGGCCCCTTGATGACACACTCGGTCAAATTCTGTCACTCTCACCTCACCTCTGGAATTCAGCTCCTTTGTCCATGTTTGGACCAAGGCTGTAATGAGGTCTGGAGGTAAGTTGTCCTGGCGGAACCTGAACTGAGCATCAGTGAGCAGGTTATTGGTGAGTAACTGCCGCTTGATAGCACTGTCGATGACACCTTCCATCACAGTTTGCTGCGAGCTCACTAATGGGGCGCTAATTGGTCGGATTGGAGTTGTCCTGCTTTTTGTGGACATGATATATCTGGCAGGTTTCCACATTGTCGGGTAGATGCCAGTGTTGTAGCTGTACTGTAGCAGCTAGGATAGAGTTGCGGCGAGTTCTGGAGCACAAGCCTTCAGCACGACAGCCGGGATGTTGTCAGGGCCCATAGCCTTTGCTGTATCCAGTGCGCTCAGCCGTTTCTTGTTATCACGTGGAGTGAATGGAATCGGCAGAAAACTGACTTCTGTGATGGTGGGATCTCAGAAGGCGGCCGATATGGATCCTCCACTCGGTACTTCTGGCTGAAGATGGTTGCAAACGCTTCAGTCTTGTCTTTTACATTCATTGAGGAAGGGCATATTACTGGAGCCTCCTCCTCCCGTTAGTTGTTTAATGGTCCACCACCATTCACGACTGGATCTGACAGGACTGCAGAGCTTTGTTCTGATCCGTTGATTGTGGGATCGCTTCACCCTGTCTATAGCATGCTGATCCGCTGTTTAGCATGTTTGATCCTCTATATCTTTCCAACTAATTGCTGATCTATAAAATACACCGAGCAGTTTAATGGCACCACTATTATTTCTTAACTCTAACCAAATGGATTATGTCCTTGACCCCTCCAGGACATCATCTCTCTCCAGCACAGTAACATTCTCCTTAATCAATACTGAGACACCTCCTCCTTTCTTTCCTTCCCTTTCTTTCCTGAACACCTTCTCCCCAGTAATATTTAGTCCCCAATCCTGCGCTTTTATGAACCAGATCTCCGTTCTCACTACGACATCGTATTTCAATGTGGTATTTGCGCCTGCAGCTCACCAACCTTATTAACCACACTTCATGCATTTCCCCGCATGCACTGTAAACCTGTCTTGTATTCTCTTAGTCTGACCCCACTTAATATCTTATTTATTAATCTTGTGCTATCCGTCACTCCCAATCCTTTGTGCACCATGTTTCTCCTTTCTAATGCTACAGCCTGGTGCCCACCCACTGCCAAATTAATTTAAAACCTCCCCAACACCAGGAGCTACCCACCCCACTCCCCGTCGAGGCCATTGGTTGCGGCCCTGCTGAGGTGCAACCTTACCGACCTGTACAGGTCCCACATTCCCGAGAACCGGTCCCAATCTCCCAGGAATCTAAAGCCCTCCCTCCTGCACCATCTCTCCAGCCACGCATTCATCCACTCTATCCTCCTATTTCTATACTCAACAGCACAGGCACCGGGAGTAATCCGAACATTACTACCTTTGAGATCCTGATTTTAATTTCTTTCCAGCTCCCTAAAATCTGCCTGCAGGTCGTCATCCCTCTTTCTACATCTGTCATTGGTACCGATATGGACCACGACCTCTGGCTGTTCACCCTCTCCCTCTCAGAATGTTCTTCGGCCGCTCAGTGACATCCTTGACCCTGGCACCAGGGAGGCAATATATTAGCCTGGAGTAACGTAAGCTGCAGCAGAAACGCTTGTATATTCCCCTAAATATTGAATCCCCTATAACTATTGATTTCCTGGTCTTTCTCACCCGCCCCCCACTCTGTACAGCTGAGCCACCCGTGGTGGTCTGGACTTGGCTCTGGCTGTACTCGCCAGATGAATCATCTCCCTCTCCAGTATTTAGAACTGAATACCGGTTAGAGAGTGAGATGCACTCAGGGGACTCCTGCACTACCTGCCTGGTCCTCATTGTCTGTCTAGAGTTCACCCATTCCCTCTCTGCCTGCACACTCTTCAGCTGCGGGGTGACCACCTCCTGAAACGTGCTCTCCACGTAGCTCCCAGCCTCACGGATGCACCGCAGTGACGCCAGTTACTGCTAAAGCTCCGAAACCCGGAGTTCGATCTCCTCCAGCAGACGACACCACCTGCACATGTGTTTGTCCAGGACACAGGAAGCGTACTGGAATTCCCACATGGCACAAGATGTGCATTCAACGGGAATGAAGTGCCCTGCCATGCCTTTATTAAATAGACCATTACTAACTTAACAGAATTAAATTCAGACTTTTAAATATATATACAGAATTCGCATTGTTAAACTGTTCAAATAATCTGTGCATTCAATTCTTGTTAGCCTGGTAAAGATTTCATGGTGTCTGGCAAGAGAGATCCCATGCATTGTGAGTTTGTGGGAACACGAAATTACAGGAGCTTGGACCAGAGAGGTGCTGGGCGGGTCCGGCTAGTAGTTTGAGATGCTGTATTAGTTTCAGGAGCTGTATTGGTTTGATGGGCTGTATTAGATTGCGGTGTTGTATTACATTGAGGGGCTGCATTAGTTTGAGGGGCTGTGTTAGTTCGAGGTACTGTATTAGTTTGAGGGGTTGTATTAGTTTGAGAGGTTGTATTATTTTGAGGGGTTGCATTAGTTTGAGGGGATGTATTAATTTGAGGGTCTGTATTAGTTTCAGGGGCAGTATTACTTTGAGGGGCTGTATTAGTTTGAGGAGCTGTATTAGTTTGAGGGTCTGTATTAGATTGAGGGGATGTATTAGTTTGAGGGGCTGTATTAGTTTGAGGAGCTGTATTAGTTTGAGGAGCTGTATAAGTTTGAGGAGCTGTATTACTTTGAGGGGCTGTATTAGTTTGAGGAGCTGTATTAGTTTGAGGGGCTGTATTAGTTCGAGGTACAGTATTAGTTTGAGGGGTTGTATTTGTTTGAGGAGCTGTATTAGTTTGAGGAGCAGTATTAGTTTGAGGGTATGTATTAGCTTGAGTGTCTGTATTAGTTTGAGGGACTGTAATAGTTTGAGGGGCTGTATTAGGTTGAGGGGCTGCATTAGTTTGTTATGCTCTATTATTTTAAAGAGCCTTATTAGATTGAGTTACTGTATTAGTTTGAGGTACTGTATTAGTTTGAGGAGCTGTATTAGTTTGAGGGGCTGCATTAGTTTGAGGGGCTGTATTAGTTTCAGGGGCTGTATTAGTTTGAGAGACTGTATTAGATTGAGGGTCTCTATTAGTTTGAGGTACTGTATTAGTTTGAGGGGGTGTATTAGATATAGGGTCTGTATTAGTTTGAGGGGATTTATTAGGTTGAGGGACTCTATTAGTTTGATGAGCTGTACTAGTTTGAGGTACTGTATTAGATGAGGGGTTGTATTAGTTAGAAGATCCATCGACACAAATTCCCCACTTTAATTGTTTAAATGTATGGCCACAGTTAAGGCGGACAGCCCCATCCCAGAATGCAGCAGAGCAGCCCTGAGAGGACACTCCAACATTTGGAATTTAATTACTGATTGGCAACAACAGAGTGAAGGACATCACCGAAACAATATGAGGTCAAGAGATGGGCCTGGTGCTGTTTGCAACAACAACCCCATTGCTCGGAGAGCACAGCTGGTAATTTTCATCAGTTAAAGTCATGTGATCAGAATTCTCCAGTCTTTGGGGCATTCAATTACAATCTCAGCACTAAATATATTGCATCACAACAGGGATTTAACTCGGCTGTTCTCATCTGTTTGTTCAAATATTTTTTTAAATGGCATTTTCAGCGATGTTGCAACCTCAATGTCCCCTTGGATATCTCGCAGGCAATAAATGAAAGGCTCTGGGAATGTCCCGCTTCAGATTTTAATTCAGAGAGATTGACTGCAGCACAAAAAATGATTGGCAGATATCTCAGTGTAGAGAAAATATATTACGTGATCATTGCTGTCTTTGGTGTTCCTGGTAAGTGATGATAACCATTGAGGTTGTTTAAATCTGTGTGTGAGCAGGTCTCTGGGTTTGCTCTGTGTCTGACAATGTTACATCCTGATCTAATGGTCACCGTTATACAGACACCCGATCAGTGAAAACATTTCGTTTCGTCAAATGTCCTAAATTACCTCTGAGGTTTTATTCCATTACCTCAAGTGAAAGTAAAACTCGGTTCGTAACTCACGGGCTCGCTGTGTTATGATGTTATTGCCTTTAGTGTAATATTGTGTACTGTTGAATCAGACCTCAGTGTAAGCAACTCTCTGAGAGAAGGTATTAGTGGAAGGGACTCTCACTGTAGAATTGTACTGAGTGTGGGTCACTAACTGGAGTGGAACACCTGACCCCACTGGCCATGTATTACTGGGAGTATCTGTCACTGTAGAACTCTACTGAGTGTGGGTCACTAACTGAAGTGGAACACCTGACCTCAGTGGCAATGTATTAATGGGAGTATCTCTCACTGTAGAACTGTCCTGTGTGTGGTTCACTAACCTGAGTGTAACACCTGACCCCAATGGCCATGTATTGCTTCGACTATCGCTCACTGTAGAACTGTACTGAGTGTGGGTCACTAACGGGAGATGAACACCTCATCCCAGTGGCCATGTATTACTGGGAGTATCTGTCACTGCAGAATTGTACTGCGTGTGAGTCCCTAACGGGAGTGGAACACCTCATCCAGTGGCCATGTATTACTGGGAGTATCTGTCACTGTAGAACTGTACTGAGTGTGGGTCACTAACCGGAGTGGAACACCTGACCCCAGTGGCCATGTATTACTGGGAGTATCTGTCACTGTAGAATTACTGAGGGTGGGTCACTAACCGGAGTGGAACAGCTGACCCCAGTGGCCATTTATTACTGGGAGTATCTCTCACTGTAGAATTGTACTGTGTGTGGGTCACTAACCGGAGTGGAACACCTGACCCCAGTGGCCATTTATTACTGGGTGTAACTGTCACTGTAGTGGTTGGGGTGTGGAATGGACTGCCTGCTGTGGTAGTGGAGTCGGACACTTTAGGAACTTTCAAGCGGTTATTGGATAAGCACATGGAGCGCACCAGAGTGATAGGTAGTGGGATAGCTTGATCTTTGTCCCGGACAATGCTCGGCACAACATCGAGGGCCGAAGGGCCTGTACTGTGCTGTACTGTTCTATGTCTATGTTTCTATGTCTATGTCTAGAACTGTACTGTGTGTGGGTCACTAACCGGCGTGGAACACCTGACCCCAGTGGCTATGTATTACTGGGAGTATCTGTCACTGTAGAACTGTCCTGAGTGTGGGTCACCAACCGGAGTGGAACTAATCAGTTCAAATTTGAAATTATTGTTTTAGATAACTGATCTCTCCCCTTAATGGAGTTGCATTCGTGTTTTCCCAATGGCGAACGGGAAGATTTTTGCTGCTGGTTGAAGAAGTTTGATTATAAGCATATGAGGCGCTGCAGCGAAGATTCACGAGATTGATTCATGGGATGAGAGGGCTGTCCTATGATGAGATATTGTGTAGAATGGGCCTATACTCTCTGCAGTTTAGAAGAATGAGATGTTTTCTCATTGAAACATACAAGATTCTGAAGGGGCTTGCCAGAGTTAGATACTGAGAGGTTGTTTCCCCTGGTAGGCGTGTCTAGAACTATGGTCATAGTTTCAGGATAAGGGATGAGAAGGATATTCTTCACTCAGAGGGTTGTGAATCTTTGGAATTCTCTGCCCCAGAGGCCTGTGAATGCTGACTCTTTGAGTATATTGAAGACTGAGATAGATGGATTTTTGACTCTAGGGGAATCAAGGGATATGGAGATCGGGCAGGAAAGGGTAATTGAGGTCGATGATCAGCCATGATTTAAATGTATGGCGGAGCTGACTCGAGGGGCAGTATTGCCGACTCCTGCTCCTATTTCTTATGTTCCTTTGTTCATATATAGGTGAAATATATTGATAATGCTTTGTTTCCTACTGAACTGCACCAACAGAAACAGATGTTAACTAATTACTGATGGGTAAACAGGTGGACAGCAGTATTACAGTATTGAAATCTTCTGTATAATGACATATTCTTATTTTAAGTATAGTTATTTTAAACTCTTTAATTGTTTTAGTGATGATAAATCCCCGTCCCTAACACGGTCCTGAGAATCTGTGGGTCATGAGTGCTGAATTTCATTATGTTACCGTTAGAGGGATGAATACTGGGAGTGGTTATTGATTATTCCACTTCTGTAGCTGATTAAGGTTTGACGAACCAGTTCTTATCTCTGATTCAGAGTCTCTACACGGGTAACTTGCAACGATCTCTGTCCTTAGCTCAGTGAGGTGAGTCCCTACGAGGAGGGACACGTATAACTGAAGAACATGCATATCAGGTTTTCATGATACACAGATCAGTCCCGAGGTCAGTAAATAATAGCATTAATAAATTGATAATAATGTAATATATAGGGCAATACTTCAATAAATAAAACAATTCAATATCCACACTGATTAAATGAACTGATGAATGTGATTAATTTGTAATCAAGTTACGGAGAGCTCCTTAGAAATTACAACATAAAACAGGCCATTTGGCCCTACTAGGTTATGCCAGTGTATATGCCCCATAGCAGCCTCCTCCCACCCCTCTTCATCTAACCCTATCAGCATAACCTTCCACTGCTGTCTACCTCGTGTACTTCTCTAGCTTACCTTTAAATGCTTCTGTGCTATTCGCCTCAAGTACTCCAAGTTGTCGCGAGTTCCACATTCTAAGCATTCTCTGAGTAAAGATATTTCTTCTTAATTCCGTATTGGATTTATTAGTGACTATCTTTTATCGATAATCTCCAATGTTGCACTCACGTCACAAGTATAAACATCTACCCTATGTTATCCCCACAAAATTTAAAGGCCTCTATTAAGCCACCCCTCAGCCATCTCTTTTTTAATGAAAGGAGCCCCAGGCTGTTCAATCTTTCCTGATGGGTATAATGTCTCAGTTCTGGTGTCATCCTTGTAAAAATATTACACTTTCTCCTGAGACTTAATATACTTTATGTATTTTGGAGATCAGTACTGCACACAGTACGCTCAGTGTGGTATAACCAAGGTTTTATATAAGTTTATGCTAACCACTTTGCTTTACGACTCTATTCTTCTAGAAATGAACCCCAGTGCTTTGTTTGCATGTTTATGGCCTTGTTAACATGCGTTCCTACTTTAAATGATTTGTTAATCGGTACCCCTCTACCCCATTCCCACTCTGATTTCCAAGGATTATTTGGGAACCTTATTCTTCCTACCAAAATGCAGTACCTCTCACTTAGCTATATTGAAATTAATTTTCCATTTAATCGCCCATTCTGCAAGTTTATTAATGTCTTCAGGTATTTTGTTGCATTCTTCCTCTGTATTAACTGTATTCCCAATTCTGATTCGTCTGCAAATTTTGAATTTGTGCTTCTGCTTCCCGAATCAATATCGTTTATGTAAATGGTGAACAACAGGGTTCGCAACGCGGATCATTGTGGAACATCACTTCTCACAATCCACCTATCTAAGTAAATAGCTTTATCCACTACTCACTATTTTCTGTTCTTGCAGCCATCTTGCTATCCATTCTGCTGCTTGTCTCCTAACCCCACTTGCTCTGTGATTCAGTCTGCTATGTGGTACCTTATCGAATGGCTTTAAAAAATCAAAGTATATTACATCTACTACATTACCGTTATCTACATTTTCTGGTACTTATTCAAAGAATTCACGAAGGTTACACAAGCAAGACATTCCAAAGGGGCTGCAGGAACAGATGGACCTGGGGGTACATGTGAAAACATCGTTGAAGATGGCAGGGCAGGTTGAGAATGCGGTCCTGGGGTTTTAACCAGTCCTAGGGTTGAAAGCGGTTCCACGGGTGTGACCTGTCCCGGAGGTTTGACTGGTCCCGGGGGTTTGACCAGTGCCGGGGGTTTGACAGGTCCCGGTGTTTTGACCGGTCCCGGGGGTTTGACCGGTCCCGGGGGTTTGGCTGGTCCAGAGGGCTTGACCAGTCTCGGGGATTTGACTAGTCCCGGGGGTTTGACCTGTCCCGGGGTTTTGACCGGTCCCGGGGTTTGACCGGTCCTGGGGGGCTTTGATCGGTCCTGAGGGAGTTTCCAGTCCTGGGGGTTTGACCAGTCTCGGGGGTTTGACCGGTCCCGGGTGTTTGACCGGTCCTGGGTGTTTGACCAGTCTCGGGGGGGGGGGGGAATGTTCCCGGTGATTTGACCGGTCCTGGGGTTTGACTGGTCCTGGGGGCTTTGATCGGTCCCGAGGGTGTGTCCAGTCATGGGGCTTTGACCGGCCCCGGGGGGTTTGTCCATTCCCCAGTCATGGGGATATCTGACCCCGCGGTTCTATCCATGGGTAGAGCTTGGGGGGTTGGGGGTAAAATCATTCCCGAGGCCCAGGAAGCCCGGCCAGCCGTAGTTCAACATGTAAAACAGGGTAACTCATAGGCTGCCCACTTCATTAAAATATTTAATTTGCCAACCCGCCTCCTGGGAGCGTTTCGCTGCCCGCCCCCTCTCCCGTCTCCGTTAAACTCGGAAGCGGGCGGGTTGGGGTCGAGAGGATATTGTTCAGTTATCACCTCTGAACCGATCCCAACCCGGTAGTTTTTGGGGTGTTAAAATCCAGCCCTTACTGTCTGGGCTCAGACACTGAGAATGTGTGATCAGTAATTTCTAGTCTCTTTTCCCTTCTGTGTTTTACAGTGAATTTGCTAGCGATTGTGATCCTGTCCCGGGGAAAGTGCGGGCTTTCCACCTGCACCACTCGCTACCTGGTGGCCATGGCAGCGGCGGATCTCCTCTTCATTGTCACTGAGGTCATACTGACTCGGATCAGATGGTTTTATTTCCCATGGTCTTTCTTGTCCATCACACCTGTGTGTAGTGTTATCGCTGTCCTGGTCTATGCAGCCACAGACTGGTCTGTCTGGTTCACCGTCACTTTCACCTTTGATCGATATGTGGCCATTTGTTGCCAGAAGCTGAAAACTAAATATTGCACCGGGAAAACTGCGGCTGTGGTTCTCGCAACAACCGGCATTCTGCTCTGTTTAAAAGACGTTCCCATCTACTTTGCAATTCAACCCAGGTGGATAATCGACAACGTGCCATGGGACTGTTACCCAATCCCAAACCTTTATACTGAGCCCGGGTGGGTGGGATTTACATGGTTTGTTGCGGTTTTAACCCCATTGCTCCCATTCGCTTTAATTCTGTTGCTCAACGCTCTGACAGTCAGACACATTTTAGTAGCCAGTCGAGTCCGTAAGGGACTGAGGGGTGAGAGCAAGGGAGAGAATGGCAGAGACCCAGAGATGGAGAGCAGAAGGAAGTCTATGATTTTACTCTTCACCATATCCGGCAACTTCATTCTGCTGTGGCTGCTGAATGTTTTAGAATTCGTATATTATATAATTACAGGAACAAATCCCTATTATTACACTGGTTCTTTATATATCTTTAGACAAGTCGGAATTATGCTGGTGAATTTAAGTTGCTGCATAAACACATTTATTTATGGGGTGACCCAGTCCAAGTTCAGAGAGCAGGTGAAGAGGGCGGTGAAATATCCGCTTACCTCAATTATTCAATTCATTAATAATCAGAAACAACTGAGCACAGCCCAGAGGCGGCTCCCAGTGTTTCCAGTCCAGGAATGTAATTTTCAGCCCCAGACTGCCATCCACTGAATGACACCAGCAATCGCTGGAGATCTGAAGATACAGCCAACTGCGGGGCAAGCACTGTGTTTAGGACTCGGCACTGTTTCTGACTGACATTCCCACATTGTCTTTCGGGACAGGACCACGAGTTTGCTGCTTTCACTCTGAGCTCTTCTTTAAAGAGTCCCTTCAGCGATTTAGGGCAGCAATTCATTCGCAGCTTCCAGAGTAAGAGCCTGGTCAGTAGATAGGCAGACAGCGCTAAGCTGCAGTTCAGAGGATTATATTACATGGAATATACAGAACACAAACAGGCCATTCGGCCCAATCACTCTGCTGGTGTTTATGCTCCACACCAGTCTGCTCTCATTGCATGCACCTCATCTCAGCCTCTCAGAATATCTTTCTGTTCTCCTTTCTGGCATTTACTCGTCTAGTTTCATTCTGAAAGTATCTAAACTATTTTCCTCAACCACTTCCTGTGCTAGTGTGTTCCACATTCTATCCACTATCTGAGAACAGAAATTGCTCTTTATTTCCCTATTGAATTTATTAGTAACTATCTTGTATTTTTGACCCCAGGTGCTGCATTCTCCCACAAGTGTAAACATTCTCTCCACATCTACCCTGTCCAACCCATTCATCATTTTCAAGATCTCTATCAGGCCTCATCTAAATTCTCTCTCTTCCATAGCAGAAAGGCCTAACCTCTTTAATCTTTCCCAATAGCTGCAATTTTTCAGTTCTGGTGCCATCCAACTAAATATTTGTAAGACCGACGCTATTGGCCCCCTTCACAAACTCCGTTGCCAAGCCAGCTGCTCCATCCCTCTCCTTAGCACCAGTTTGCTGTTTGCAACCTTAGTGTCGGATTTGACCACGGGATGATCTTCCGACCAGATATTCACTCCATCACCAGGACGGCTTACTTCCACCTCCAAAACATCGCCACTTCACACCTGCCTCAGCTCATCTGCTGCTCAAACCATCATCCGTACCTTTGGCAGCTCTAGACTTGATAACAGCAACTCTCTCCTGACCGGCTCCCCATCTCCAACCCTCCATAACTTGAGCTCATCCAAAGCTCTGCTGCCCGTAACCTAACCCACACCAAATCCCGGTAAACCACCACCCCTGTGCTAGCTGACCTACAGTGACTCCCGTTCCGGCAATGCCTCCATTTTAAAATGATCATCCTTGCTTTCAAATCCATACATGGCCTCGCCCTCCCTACATCTACAAGCACTACCTGCCCCACACCACTCCCGAGATCTCTGTGCTCCTCTAATTCTGGCCTCTTTCACATCCCCGATTGTAACCGCTCCACCATCGGCGGCTGTGCTTTCAGCTGCCTGGGCCCTAAGCTCATGCATCCCCTCCCTGAGCCTCCCTGCTTCTCTAAAACTCCCTCCTACTTTAAGATGCTGCTAACACTTACCTCTTTGTCTAAGCTTTTGGTCATCTTCCCTAATATCTGCTTATGTGGCTCAGGGTCAGGTTTTGTTCAATGACGCTGCTGTGAATCGCTTGGGTCATTTTACTATGTTAAAGGCGCTATATAAATACAAATTGTCGTTGTTGTCAGTATTTTTTGCACTTTCTCCAGTTCTTCTATGTCATTTTTATATTATGGAGACCATAACTATGCACAGTTCTCCAAGTGTGTCCTGACCCGAGTCCTATACAAGTTTAATGCAATTTACAAAGTATTTACAGCACAGAGAGAGGCCATTCGACTCAAAATGTCCATGTTGGGGCCATGCTCCACACGACCTACCACCCAGCCTCCTTCATCTAACCCAGTAAAAATATCGTTCTATTCCTTTCCCCCTTTAAATGTGTCTGTGCTATTCGCATCAACTGCTCCTTGTGGTAGCGAGTTCCACATTCTGACCACTCATTTGGTAAAAAGTTTTCTTCTGAATTCCGTATTAGATTTATTAATGACTATTTTAAATCTATGGCCCCGAGTTCTAGTCTCTCTTGCAAGTGGAATCACCTTCTCTAATCTACCCTCTGAAACCCTTTCATAATCTCAAAGAACACTATCTGATTATCCCTCAGTCTTCACTTTCCTAATGAAAAGAGCACCAGCCTGTTCAGTCTTTCCCGACAGGTATTACCTCTCAGTTCTGGTATCATTCCAGTAAATACTGTTAGTAACTTCACCAGTCCATCTATGTCCTTTTTATAAGATGGAGACAATGTTCACAGTACACCAAGTGTGGTCTGAGCAAGGTTCCATACAAGTTTAACATAACTTCTGTGCTTTACAATTCTATCCCTCTAGAAATGACCCGCAGTGATGTCATTGTTTTTATGGCCTTATCAAAATGCATTGCAACTTTTAGTGATTTATGTAACTGTAACATCACATCCCTCTGTCCTTCAACACCGTTTAGAACTTATTTTCCAAGGAGTAGTGACCGCCTATTCTTCCTATTAAAATGCACTACCTCACATTTCTCGATTGAGGTTCATTTGCCAGTTACACGTCCATTCTGCCAGTTTAATAACGTCTTCCTGGATTTTCTCGCAGTCCTCCTCTGTATTAAGTATAAACCCCCATTTGGGTGGCATCCACAATGTTTGAAATTGCACTTCCGATTCCTGAGTCCGAATTGTTTAAGTAAATGTTGAACAAAAGTGTTCCCAGCACCGATCCTTGTGAAACACCACTTCCCACCATTGGCCAACTTCAATTCTTTTGAATTCTATCGCCTTAGAAATGAACCCCAATTCATTGATAGCATTTCAACTGCTTTGCTGACCAGTGATACAGCTTTTAATTATTTGTTCACCTGTAGCCCGAGAGCCCTTTGCTCTTCTGCCACGTTCAGTTTCTTATTTTCTAAGGTATTGGTGATTGCAGAATCATGGAATGATTCAGTACAGAAGGAGGACATTCGGCCCACCGTACCTGTGCTGGCTCTTTGGTCGAGCTGTCCAATTAATCCCACTCCTCTGCTCTTTCCCCAGTATTTTATTTTATCTCAAGTATTTTTTCCAATCCCCTTTGAAAGTTACTATTGAATCTGCTTCCACCGCCCTTTGAGGCAGCGCATTCCAGATCACAACAACTCGCTGTGTAAAACAAAAGCTTCCTCATGGTGTCTCGGCTTCTTTTGCCAATCACATTATATCTGTGTCCTCTGGTTACCGACCCCACTGCCACTGGAAGCAGTTGCTCCTTAATAACTCTATTAAATCTATTTAGGCTTTTGAACACCTCTATCAAATCTCCTCTTAATCTTCTCTGCTCTAATCAGAACAACCCCAGCTTCTCCAGTTTTTCCATGTAACTGAAGTACCTCATCCCTGGTACCATTCTAGTAAATCTCTTCTGCACACACTCCAAGGCCTTGACAGGTTCCTAAAGTCTGGTGCCCAGAATTGGACACAATACTCCAGCTGAAGCCTAATCAGTGCTTTATAATATTTTCACATAACTTCCTTGCTTTTGTACTCTACTGCTTATTAATAAAACGAAGGATCTAGTATGTTTTATTAACATACTTCTCAAATTGTCCGGCCGCCTTCAAAGATTAGTTAACATACATACCTCGGTTCCTCTATTCCTGCACTCCCTTTAAAATTATACCATTGAGATCACATTGCCTCTTCTCATTTTTCACTTCACAATTCTCTGTGCTAAATAGAATCTGTCAAGTGTCTGCCTTATTGAATCAGAGTTCGGGTTATGCTGTAAGCAAAGGGATTGGATTCGGGAAGAAACGCCATCAGACAAGTGTAGGATCATGTCAGGGACGTATCTAAAGCTCTCGAACCCTCCAGCCTGAGGAACAGTTTATAAGGATAAAGACCCAGCCAAATCTTCTTGGCATTTAGAGTCTTGCTTTCGGCTTCAGTTATATTTTATTCTGTTAATGCAAAATATGCCAGTTAACTAAGTAAGGAGATAACTTTATATGCAGGAATGAGGGTCAGTTGGAAGGTGTTGCAAGAAGGACATTTTAACCGAAGGTCAGCCATGATCGTATTGAATGTTGGAGCAGGATCAAAGGGCCGAATGGCCAACTCCTGCTCCCATTTCTTATGTTCTCTAGTTGACCAGACAGTCTACGTCCTCCTGAAGTCTGTTACTAACCTCCACATTTTGTACTACATTTCCGAGTTTCGATGCCCTGTATACCCAACTCTAGTTCATTAAAATATATCAAAGAGAGCATTGATCCTAATAGCGACCCCTGGGGAACTCCACTGTATACTTCCCTCCAGTATGAAAAACAACCCGTCACCACTGCTCTCTGCTTTCTGACCCTTAGCCAGTTTGGTGTCCATGCTGCCCTGTCCCATGAATCACATGGGCAACAATTTTATGACCAGGTATGTCACGTGGTTTTTGTCAACTGCCTTTTGAACGTCCATATACACAACATCAACCGCACTACACTCATGATGTCTCTATTGTCCAACCAAAGTGCATCACCTTGCATTCATCTATGTTAAAGTTCAGTTCTTACTTAACTGCGCAGTCTGTGTGTTCCTAATGTCTATTGTGAGATGTCATCTGGAGAAATTACTTTTCAATATTGGAAGCAAAGCATCAGTGTATTGAATAAAAAACAACAATAATTAATAAAGGCAGACATCGACAACTGTGCGAGGTTTCTGAATTTTATCAGAAAATCTGAGGATTTATTGCAGACTAAACTCTTGGCTTGTCATATTGTACCACTGCTTTTCGAAGCAGTTGGTGAAGATATTATTTATTTCAAATAACAGAACTGCTCTCCTGTCGGCCTCAGCCTTACTTTGTGACTTTCGATATCTATTTATGCATCGAACATCCAAAACTCCTCCGCACCCGACCTAATATCCTCAGCTCCTCCCCACCCGACCTAATATCCTCAGCTCCTCCCCACCCCACCTACTATCCTCAGCTCCTCCCCACCCCACCTAATATCCTCAGCTCCTCCCCACTCCACCTAATATCCTCAGCTCCTCCCCACCCCACATAATATCCTCAGCTCCTCCCCACCCCACCTAATATCCTCAGCTCCTCCCCACCCCACCTAATATCCTCAGCTCCTCCCCAACACACATAATATCCTCAGCTCCTCCCCACCCCACATAATATCCTCAGCTCCTCCCCAACACACCTAATATCCTCAGCTCTCCCCACCCCACCTAATATCCTCAGCCACTCCCCACCCCACCTAATATCCTCAGCTCCTCCCCACCCCACCTTATATCATCAGCTCCTCCCCACCCCACCTAATATCCTCAGCTCCTCCCCAACCCACCTAATATCCTCAGCTCATCCCCACCCCTCTTATATCCACAGCTCCTCCCCACCCCACCTAATATCCTCATCTCATCCCTACCCCACCATTATCCTCAGCTCCTCCCCACACCATCTAATATCATTAGCTCCTCCCCACCCCAACTAATATCCTCAGCTCCTCTCCACAACACCTAATATACTCAGCTCATCCCCACCCCTCTTATATCCACAGCTCCTCCCCACCCCACCTAATATCCTCAGCTCCTCCCCACCCCACCTAATATCATCAGCTCATCCCCACCCCTCTTATATCCACAGCTCCTCCCCACCCCACCTAATATCCTCAGCTCCTCCCCACCCCACCTAATATCATCAGCTCCTCCCCACCCCACCTAATATCCTCAGCTCCTCCCCAGCCCACGTAATATCCTCAGCTCCTCCCCACACCACCCAATATCCTCAGCTCTCCCCACCCCACCTAATATCATCAGCTTCTCCCCACCCCACCTAATATCCTCAGCTCCTCCCCACCCCACCTAATATCCTCAGCTCCTCCCCACCCCACCTAATATCCTCAGCTCCACCCACCCCACCTTATATCCTCAGCTCCACCCCACCCCACATAATATCCTCAGCTCCTCCCCACCCCACCTGATCTCCTCAGCTCATCCCCACCCCTCTTATATCCACAGCTCCTCCCCACCCCTGCTAATATCCTCAGCTCCTCCTGATCCCATCTAATATCCTCAGCTGCTCCCAACCAATATTCCCTCGAATTTTTTTGTACTGAGTGGCCACGAACTCCTTTGAGCGACCTTTTCATCCGCGGGCAAATTTTTCAACAACAAATTTTAGAGAAACTTTTAGAAAAGCAACTTTTACAACAACGACAGCAACAACAACCAGTTAAAATCATATATACCGTAATGAGATATTGGCACCCCACCATCTCAAATCATGAGACAATCAGACAAGGTTCTGCAAGTTTAACATAACTTCCCTTCTTTTGAAAGCTATTCCTCCAGAAATGAACCCGTGGTTTATTTGATGCTTTTATGACTTTTTAACCTGCGTTGCTACTTCTGATGATTTGTGAATCTATACCCCGAGATCTCTTTGCACCCCCACCCCATTTAGACTCTTATTTTCCAAAGAGTAACTGGGGTCCTTATTCCTACCAACAAAATGCATCACCTCACACTTACCCATTTTGAAATTAATTTGTCATTTAAATGCCTATTCTGCAAGTTTGTTTCATTAAAAGCTTTTAGTTCGTCATGTACAAACTCTATTTAAATAAATCCTTGTCAGAAATGACTGGGATATAAAAGAACTGCACAAGAATAAATTAACACTTCAGAAACGTCACTCAGTTACAAATCGACAAACAATCCAAAAGCCCAAGGTGAGCTGAATGAGGCAGATCTATTCGTCCAATTTGTATTAATTTTAATGTTTTCAATGTATTAGCCCATCACTCATGTCACTATAGCAATGGCTGCAAAAGCAGCGGGAGCAGCGGCTTTCCTATGGCGCTGACATGCTATACGTCCAGATATGTAATCAGAATATTAATCACAATGCAACAAGACAACCAACAAATATAAAGTGCTTTAGTTCTTTAGTTGACATGTATTAAAAAGAATTGAACAAAGACGGGTATCCGTATTCCCAACTTCAATCTCTTCCATTAATAAACGTGGTCTGGTTAAACCAGCACACCCCCCATGTAACATGTCAGAAATACAGCACATATTCACAAGTGCAAAAAAAACACATACACAATTTGCGTCACTGAATTAAATCAAAATGCTGGAAAAGCTTTGATTTAACACAATTAAATATACATCATTCTTCCTGGACAAGAGAACCAATCAGACAGACTTGGAAATGTTTACTAAAGATGTTAATTTACAAATTTTGCTTCCAATGTTTTTTCTCTCAAACATTCTCCACAAAATTAATCCCTGCTCTTATCACAAAAAGTCTTGAATTATTTTAGGTACTTCCCAATGAAATAGCAGGAAACCAACTTAATTTTGCTCTCCATTTGTAATCCCCTCATTCAACATTTATACCAAATAGAAATTGTACATTATCAGTTTAATCAGAGTATTTTGTATGTCTTTCTCAATAAACAAATAATGGATTCTTCTAAAGTAGCTTCCTGCATTTATCATACATCAGTACAGAGTTCTTTTTTCTACTTACACTCCACTAAACATTTAAGAGGAAATCTATATTTACATTATTCCTGGGACGTGTTCAGACTATAGAACGACAGACACAATGAAATCGTTCACAATAGCAAAATACAGCGGATGCTGGGATCTGAAATATAAACAGAAAAAGCTGGAAATACTCAGCAGATCAGGCAGCATCTGTGGAGAGAGATAAACAGAGTTAACGTTCCAGGTCTGTGACCTTTCGTCCGAACTGGAAAATGTTAGAGATTTAACAGATTTTAACACGGTGCAGAGGGCGGATTTAACCAATCCCGCCTTCCACCATATCACAGACCATCCCTTGTGTTCCTTCCTCCCCTCCCGCCTTTCCCTGCCCATGCACCTGGTTAAAATCTGTTACAGCTCCAAGATTTCCCAGTTCTGACGAAAGGTCACAAACCTGAAACGTTAAAGCTGCCTCTCTCTCTCCATAGATGCTGACTGACCTGCTGAGTATTTCCAGCATTTTCTCTTTTTATATTATATCAAATAAAATTGTTTGTGTTTGTCCCCATTTTGGTTCTCTTCCTAAACGTCTTAATTATGTTTTTGAAAAGTCAATAAAAAGTAATATATAACTCCTACAAATCCTCCAATGCCTTCCCCTCCTCAACAGCATGGTTGCATGTTTGTGTGAAGCTTCTCACTTCAGTCGATCGTTCAAAATCAAATATTGAGAAATTCCAATTTTAAAATTGTTTAAGCAATTCAGAGCCTCCTTAAAAGCGTTCGGACTTCCGGATCCGATTGAAACGTCTTTAGATGAGGGCAAAATGGATTCATTCTTGTTTCTTCCGAAATCATACCGGAAACTTAGGGGGGAAAAGTGATTTTAACGTTCATTTTTTGTGAAAAGTTCATTAAAATCTTTAAATTCTTTGTAGTCTCATTGCAGCTTTGACAGAAGAAGGTGCTCCCAGTTTCTCTTTCCCTTTTCAATGCCGTCATTAAACATGCAACAATAAAATAAAATAAACTCCAACTCCAAACGGAGCTCAAATACGAAAGCGAATAAAGTGGTTAAACTTCCAAAGAAGGCGGTGAGGTTTTCTCTCCTCAGTCTTGGCAATGAGTTGGGATCAGTTCTGGAGAAGTTGTTTCCTCTATTTCTGCTGCCGTTCCCTCCGTCTCTCACAGACTCGGAGGTACAAACAGGGGCACAATCTTTTTTCCCGTCTCCCCATAACGTGATTTAAATAACTCTGATAAACTCTTTCAAAAAGGAGACACCATCTGGCAAAATTTAACTGGAACTTACCGCGGGACATTCAACATCACTTTCCGGTATTTTTTCCGGCTTTAAACGGTGCATGAAACTTATTTGTTGTCGCCTCCTTCCAGCGGCCCTTGTACATGTGCTGCGCCTCCACCTGTGTTGTTCAAAAGTGCGGCCGCTGCTCAGTCCCCGGGAACGGACTACACGCGCCTGGACCCTCACCCCTCTCTCTCTCGCTGTCTCCCTCTCTCGCTCGCTGTATCTCTCTCTCTCTGTCCCTCTCTCGCTCTGTTTCTCTCTCTATCGCCGTTTGCATTGTCTCTCTAACTCTCTCTCCCTCTGTCCCTCTCTCTATCTCTGTCTCTCTCTTTCCCTCTGGAAGAAACAGCTATTAGATTCATAGATGAAGTTTGACTCCTAGAACAGAAATTAAAATGCAGTCAGCAACAAATGGGTGAAGTGTCAGCAAGGTCAATTAACAAACACCAGAATGATAATTAGGTCGTAAAATGCAAGAAAACATGGGAGGATAGTCGTAGCTGGACAATGAGGAGCCACGAAGACATAAAATGTCCTTAAAGAAACATAACAAAACATTCCTCAGAAAGATAAGAGAAATACCTCGTCAGCCATGCAGGAAGAAGCAGTGAAGGATGTTTTCCCGCACCACACTTGGGTTACAGATGATTATAGGTGATTGACATTAGTTAGATCACAGCCCACCGAAATAACTCTAAATATAGAGGGATGAGAGAGCGAATCAGACAGCGAGGGGCGAAGGCTTCTTCGAGGTGGAAATCAATGCCGGCTCAGGCCTAACACCTTGACTAAGTTCAGCCTCTGAAGTGGATCAATGGTGGCTCAGGCCTAACATCTTGACTAAGTTCAGCCTCTGAAGTGGATCAATGCTGGCTCAGGCCTAACACCTTGACTCAGTTCAGCCTCTGAAGTGGATCAATGCTGGCTCAGGCCTAACACCTTGACTAAGTTCAGCCTCTGAAGTGGATCAATGCCGGCTCAGGCCTAACACCTTGACTAAGATCAGCCTCTGAAGTGGATCAATGCTGGCTCAAGCCTAACACCTCCAACAGCTCGGGGGACGAATCAACAGAGGTGACTACTGTTACTGGCTGCAGAAACCCGCTGAACCGAGACCTCCACCCTGCCTCATCAAACACATAACCAACCGTCCATCCGGCCGTGGCATTCCGCTTCGGGAGTTGTAGATCGCTTTCTACTGTCACGGGCTGTATGTCTATTATTCTCAGCTTAAACCATATGTAATATCGGATTATGCTTTAAAACTGTGGCGCTTCAATAAAAGACTTACAACTTCTAAAGCCCTTTTGGGTAATCTGTGTGTGGCCTGTGATCCTATTCTTAAATTGGTGTCAGAAGTGGGATCACAGAGTTAGGAGTTGTAAGGTGCCAGTCTGGACTCGGAGGGACTCGGTCAAACGCACGTGATCCTTGCTTAGACTGATTATAGTACTAGTATTGTCTCTGAAAGAAGGGAGCGGTAAAGAGCGTGTTGAAAGGTAAAACCAGAAAAACAATGGTGTTGGCATATCATCGAGAATTATTAATAGACATCCTGGCAGAAAAAGTGGGTAAGGTTGCAGCCATGGGCGTTCTCGGAGTTTCAGAAGATAGCAGCGGGAAATATGATTGTATTCTTGACAAACTTTCGGCAGACATCCACCAAAACAAACTGAAGCTGAAGAAGGGCCGGGCTCAGTTGGCTTACGGGGCACAACTATTTGCTGGGCAGCTAAATCTGGAGGCTAAAGGGTTAACGGAATCAATGTGCCGGCTGCAGCAGGACAACTCAGAGCTCCGCAACCAGCTGTCCCGGGAGCAAAGTGAAGATGATAAAACGCAGCGCGCCCAAAGGAAGCTGGACCAGATCCTAGACAATGACATTGAGTTACAGGCAGAGAACCGTAGGTTGAGGGAGGAGTTGGAAGATGCAAGAGGGGCAGTAAGGGAACTGAATCGACAGCAAAGGTCCGCTTCCCCCGGGGCAGACCACGCCCTGAGCCTCGGAAAAACCCAACAGCTTCAGGAACAAATTGGCCAACAGCGAGCAGTAGTGGCAGCTGTTTCCAAAATTAAACCGGCAGATCCCGACTCTTGTTGGGACGGTTTGGGACAGAGCCCTGTTCCCTCTGCTCCCCCAGCTCCGCCTTCATTATTAGCGGGGAGGCGAGGCAGACAGGATGCCAGTGTGCGTGGTCATCCGATCAAAGGCGGAATCGGAGCCCAAGGAAGCAGAAGGCGCGGAGACCCTTCGAGCACTGGCAGCAGGATAGAGACAATTACCCGATGGCCCCTCACTGCGGTCACCTGATCAAAGGCGGAATCGGAGCCCAAGGAAGCAGAAGGCGAGTAGACCCCCTCGAGCACTGGTAGCAGGATAGAGACGGACCCTTACTGCGGTCGAGGTCGGGACACTAAAAACTAACTTGGGAGCATTGGGAGTCCGCACCGACCCCTCGAGCTCAGGCAGCGGTGGAGGATTTTCAAAATTACTCATCCAGAACTAGAAGGGTGCGACCTTAAACAGGTCCTCCTGGAGGCATGATCACCGGAAATGAAACAAGAAATGGGTCAGGGCACTTTAGAAGGGGGCGATGTTGATGATATTGAGGTGGAGATATGCCGAGTGTTGGGGGAGGGTAGCCTGGACTTCCACCAACTCTTTGCTAACGCCAAGCAGGGCCCTGCGGTGAGCCCGAACACCTTCCGGCAGAAACTTCACAATATATTTCAGCGCATCAGGGGGACGGGGGTGGAGGGGCCGAACAGGGGAACACTACGACAACCCGGGCTTCAAGACCCTCTTCCTTAATGGCCTCCAACCATTGGTCTGTAACGCTCTCGGCGTTTACGTCTCTAAATACACCAACTGGGAAAAATTGCAGATTCGCAGCCAGGCTGCACGGGACCAGACCCGTGCCAGGATCCCTCAAGGCGCAGTCGCGGCCGTCGAAGGCCTGCTGTCTAACCAGAGGTCAGGGGAGACCAGAACACCCGCTCCGGGGAAAAACAGCTCAATACGCTGCTTCCGCTGTCACCGCCTAGGCCACTATGCCCGTCAATGCTACAACTTCCCAAGGCATGTAGGCCCCGACAAAGCCAAACAGCGGCTTGAGAGAGTGGAGGCAGCCCTACCTGCCCTAAGCGTCAGTCAAAAAGCCCTACCAGTCTCCGTGGTACAACAGCAGGGTGGGTCATTTCAACCGCCGCCCGCGATATGACTCACGGGCTTAACAGAGGGAGGAGAGGCATCCCCTCTCCAACACGATGAACACGGGAGGCCGGAAGTCTGCATTGTTGATTCGAGAGGATATCAACAACTAATGCTGGTCGATTCTGGGTCCTCTGTCACCATCATCCACGATCCCCACCCCGAACCCACTAAGGGTGTGTCCCAGCTCCTATTAGGCTTCAAAAATTCAACCCAGGCGACAATACAAGGGTCTCTTCCCATAGTATTGGTCATAGGAGAGGCGAAGGTCAAGGTTCAAAACCCCATTTATATGTCCATGTATACCGGGCAGGGAATATTAGGCAGTGATGTGCTCGGCAGTCATCGGGCATTGATTGATTATGCCAACAATTGTGTCTGGCGGAACCTTCAAAACGGACCCCCCACCCCGGTGTCCAGCGCGCACTCGGTATTCACAATTAAAAAAATCAGAGGACTATGAATCAGTTACCTCAGCAGACCCGGAAGTCCGGGCGATCCTTGAGTCAGTCCTGGGAGTATTCGGGTCCCGCAAACATGATTGCGGGGGCATGACCGAACCCGAGCAGATTAACGGTCCGGTCCACGCCCCCGAAAAACAGTCCTCATACCCGGCCGGGAGTAGACAATACATTCAAAATCAATCGAGTCATTGTTAAAGCAGGGTGTTGTCCGCAAAGGCGCATTTACAACTACCTCACCCGTCTGGCCGGTCAAAAAGCAGGATGACAGCTGGCGGTTAACGATTGATTACCGGAAGCTCAATTCAGTTACACCCGCGTGCGCTCCGGTGGGTAGGGATACACCCGCCCTATTCTCACAGATCCCCAACACCAGCAAAGTCTTCTCCACCCTCGATATCTCGAATGGTTCCTGGAGTGTCCCCGGAAGGCAGGAAGATCAGTTTCAATTTGTTTTTACCTTCGAGCATCAGAGTTATACCTAGACGTGCCTGCCACAAGGGTTCCATTACGCCCCCACCATTTTCCACAAGCGTATAACCGGGGCCCTGAAGAACTGTTCACCACCCTCCTGTTTGCTTCAGTATGTTGATGATATCCTGCTCGCTACCACAGGCCACTCCCAGCATTTGATACTCCTTCAGGAACTGCTGCAGCTGCTTTTAAAAGCCAGACTGAAAGTTCACCCACGGAAAGCCCAGCTGGTGCAGGACTGTGTCACCTTTTTAGGTGTCCGAATTGGAGCTTCCGGCATCAGCCCAGATCAGCATGAGATCGAAACCTTTCAGCGCCTCCCCCTGCCCACTTCAAAGACCGCCCTGCCTTCCTTTCTCGGGCTGGTGGGAGACCAGCGGACATTCATTCCACAATTTGAAGAAACAGCCGCGCCGCTCTATCAACTACTTAAAGGAAATGACGACCAAGTCCGGCTCGGCTGGACTGAGGACTGTTCAAACTCAGTGACACTGCTGAAGCAAGCTGTCGCACAGGCTACGTGTCTGGATCCACCCAAGCCCAGCGAGCCCGTCCACATGGAGGGAGGGGCCACAGAGAAAAGCCTCGCAGCCGCCCTATTCCAGGATAACCAGAGCAAACTATTACTCATCGCCTACACCTCAAGGATTTAAGAGGGGCTGAACTAACTTACTCTGCCTGTGAAAGACACCTGCTGCACACCTTTTGGACCGTCAAACACTTTACCTACATAATGGCGTTCATTCCACTGTGTAGGCATCGCAAAATCCCCCAGAAACTCGAACAGAACCCTAATTAAGTGATTTGCGGTAAAACCCTCAGTTTTGGACATTTTTAAAGTTCAGGGAAGAAAACCCTGAGAAAAATGACTTATTGAATCTTACTGTTGGGAAAGACAGCTTTCACAGACACACAGGCTGCAGAGGGGCGTGGCCAGGCAGTGTATTAAGCTGTCTGGGAATGTGTTTACACTGCCTTCCTATCAAGAAGGAAGAGACAAAACCCGAAAGCATAACACACATCGAAATATGAATAATCCAAGACCGCTTTTGAAATTCCCAGGCCCACACAGGATGCCAGGGGCCTTAAGTCAATAAAACATTTACTTCATCAAGAACCAATCAACCAGGTATCCACAGGACAGATTTAAAAGCCCGGCAATAGATTAAGGACAATAGGGATGAGATTTGGCGCGTAGATAAGGCCTTACCTAAATCGGAAAACGATCAGGACATGTTTAGCACCAAGTTGAAGCCATTGGAACTGACAAGCCCGCCAAAACCAGACAATGGACTACACAGGGCTCATCTGAAACCTAAAGGAAACCGATTTAGTAACGGACTTTGGGCGCGAAAAGGACAATATAATTGGAGCCTGTCCCGGGGCTCGCTCACTTTTTGGACTCGCTGACAACGCTGGCACAGTTCTCTCGCTCTCTCTCTCTCTCAGCACTGCTCCAGCAAAAACAGCACAGGCCACGAGGAGGAAGGAAGGCCAACACACAGACCATCAACAAGACGAAACCAGAGCGACTGCCTCAGTGACCATTCGTTTGGTGAGCATTATCCCTGATCTCCTGAAACCAAAACCTAGCTAGATAGTGGGATCTTTGGGAGGGGTAAGGTTTTTGTTTGGTATATTGCCTTTCTCCCTCGCCCGTAGCGTGTGTTCCCCAACCTGTGCTTAAATATTAAGTGTGTTTTAAGTTTGTTACCTTTTTCTTTAAATAAAGTCAAAATTCTTTCATCAGAACCTGCATTTTTTGTTCACAACTCCTATCTAAGTCCAAAGTCTAGGAACCAGGGGCGTGGGAGCGATTCGAAACGCTCACTGATTCAGAAGGTGAGGGCTGACCCCATTACCACCCCCTACATAATGGCGACCGCGGCAGGAGTTTGGCGAAAGGGTTGTGAAGCAGTAAATGCTGGTTTTGAGGAGAGAACAAAAATGGAAGAGAGGATGTCATTCTATGTATATAAAAAAGGTCAATATCACCAAGAAATGGGTCCTCAGGCAGTTGCATGCTGAACGTCCTATGGTCGCTGCAGCTACATGGACTGAGTACAAGGAATACAATAAGGCTGTGGACAAAGCCATATGGTTGGTATGCTCCTAGAAACAAATGCAACTTATGGGGAAGCGCATTCAGGCTCTCACAGAAGAGCTAAAGGAAGAAATCCAACTGTCCCCTGCCAGAGATATAGCAGGGGAGATGTTGTTAGCAGAGCTAGACACAAAAGATCAGGAACAGTCACAGATGCTGGAGGAACACCGTGCCAGTAAGGGGTACCTCCAATGTCAGGCCACCGAGGCTAAAAGTAGTGAAGTGACATTGCGGGAAGAGAACACCCGCCTTGCCAAGCAATTAAGGAAACTCAAAGAGAAGTTAAACGATGTTCAGTCAGCTTAAAGAGTAGCCAGTACAAGGGAGTTTGAGGTAAGGTATCATGGCCCCTGTCAGAAGCAGATTGAGTGTCTGAACCTTGCTCTGTCCAAGACAAAAGGCATGCTGTGCCTGATAAGCACGGGTGCGGCCCAGCTATACCTGGAGGAGCAAGGGGAGAGTGTTCGACCACCACCTGTGGCGCCGAGGAGATGCTTGGTTAGGCAGCAGGAGGGGCAGACAATCTGTGAGGCTGACAGGGAGTGCACACCAGCATCTGTGACGCCGAGTTTTGGCTCAGTCTGGCAGCAGGGAGAGGGGGGCAAACCGATGCAGGAGAAGTTGGAGCCAGGTCCAATGTGCCCAGCAAGACAGCAAAAGTTTGGCCCGCTCGTTGGTGGTGGAGGTAAGGGAACCCTTGAAAATCAATTCGTGGCTCCCCACGGCACACAACAGCTTAGGGCTATTGTAAGCCACCTGAGTAAACTTACCCAAAAGGATACCCCTCAGTCCACTTCATGGAGGTGGAGCAGGTAGCAGGCATCAACGTCTGTGATGATGCCGAGATGGCAAAATTGCTCCTGTTCTCATTAGATGGCAAACTATACCAGTCCCTCTCTGTTGAGAGCAAGAGAAGACGGAATGTGTATGCTGCCATCAGAGAGGAAGTTTTAGAGGTCATGGGAATGAATGAGGGAAGTCCTTTCTACTGGGTGGGGAAAACAGTGCAGCTCGGAGGGGAGACCCCACAGGCTTTCGCAGACAGGCTGTGGCCGGTATACAGGGGTGCTTGTAATGGGGCTCTCGACAGGGCTAGGCTGAACAGGGACGAGCTGGCCCACTGGCTCCCTCCGTAGCCTAGTGGCAAACAGCTTGGCACGAATAAAAACCAAGGCTGAGCTTTGGTTTGACCCGAAAGACACCCTGGTCACCGAGGAGGCAGTGGTCAGGCAACTGACCCTGGCCTACCGGAACGGTAGGGGAGCTGAAGACACCCCATCGAAAGGGAAGGTGCATGAGATAAAGCCCAGTCAGGATAAGAATGAGTGGCACCAGGAAGGTGGTAAACCTTCCGACACGAAGCGTAACTGCTTCGGGTGCGGGATGAGGGGGCACTGGAAAAAGGACTGTAGAAATCCCTGGAAGGATATGCTAACAAAGAATTCCCCAGCTTTTGTCCCAAAAGTAGAGGCACCGACCTCTTCCCCCACACTGGACACAATAGTAGCGGCCATCAGAGTCCTGTTTGGCGGCCCAGGGAAGGTAGCCACTGTGAATTAATCCCATCTGCCCCCGCTAACGCAGACCTAAGACTGGAACCAGCGCAGCCTGTCTACCTGTGTTCCCCGGGATACGATGTTGAGAAGGGGGTGGAGAAAGTGCAGGGGAGATGTTTGGTGGACACCAGAGCTGCCAGCACGGTGGTCCAATCGGCAGACCTGACCAATTCACCCAGGTCAAGCGGGGTCCCGTCCAGTTTAATGGGAATCACAGTGAACAAGCAGGCTGGGGCAATGTCCAAACCTTTGGACATAGATTTAGGATCCCTCCATACCACGTGGGAGGGTAACCAAAAGGCCGACAAGTTGGCCAAGCAGGGGGCCAGGGAAGGAGAGTTATGGAATCCCTATAAAGCAGGTCCGGTAGCTGCAATCCGGGACAAGGGAGGCACACAGGAGGTAGCTATGCCCCCGGACTTTAAAGCAGGTCCAAGCCCAGAATCCCGTCTTTAATGCCGTCCTTGTAAAGAGAGAGAATGGGGAATCCCTCGAAGGTCCGTTCAGGGCAGCGGACGAGATTTTAAACAGAGTCACTGGCAAGCAGCCAGTAACCTGGGGAGCCAGCAGCAGAAAGATGGGCTGCTGTAAGAACCCCAGAGAATCCACGGGTGGGAGATTGACCAGTGCAAACAGTTTAAACCTAAAAGGGAAGAGCCGGAAAATGTGGACTGCCACCAAGTTAGAAATCCGCAGCCAGCCGCAACTGTGGCAGACGCACAAGCTGCAGCGGGAGAGACAGTGTGTTGTTGCACAGGAGAGGTCGCTCCACCGATTATGTGGGACTCAAGCGCACCCCCAGTGGCCAGAGCCCTAAGAAGGTCTCCCCGCACACCACAGCAAAGGCTACTGTGGCCACAGGGGTATCTGTTTAGAGGGTCCCACCCAAAGAGCGTTACAACCCGAAAAAGAGCGCCCAAGAGCAGGGAGCGTTCTAAAGTTGGGGATTCCCAGCCTACAGCCTCCAACAGTGAGGTTTTCACAGGAGAGGTAGGACTGGAAGAAGAGAGAGAGAAGGGTCCCCCGCCCGCAGCCTCAGGCTGGGAGGAGCCCACAGATATGAACGAGGGCGCTGCAGCCACACCAAAGCAGGTACTGTGCTGCAGCACAGGACGCAGCTGGGATGTTAAGATACCCCCAGCGGTTTTGAGGAAGGCCTTCTGGGTCCGGCGGTATAGGCCGCACTGCACCCAGGTGTACAAGCCATCCAGAGGCCACATAAGGCAGAGACTAAACAGGATTTAACCTGGCCGTCCGGAGACGGGCGGCAAATGTACAGAATTTTCGGTTTTAAGTAATTGCAGTTTTGGTGGTGATGTGTTATAATTTGTTCAGTTGTTTGTAGAGCTTTTTTAAGTTTAAGGGCTTGATTAATTATCCAGCCAGAGGACCTTTCTGGGACATGGATATATGTTTTGTGTGTGCCCCGAATGAAAGGACTTCGGGATGACAAGGTTTCTGCTCCTGCTCGCCCTGGTAGGGATGAGCATCGGTGACCGAGGTGACGTGGAGGACTCCCACATCTATGGGTGCTCAGGAGTGAGAGCACCAGTCGTCACCGCAGTGGGTGGCGAGCGGGGAGTGGAGGAGCTCGCCATCTACTTCCACGAGGGAAGTTGGCCAGGGTGGCTGGGGTCCAACTCGACTAAATACTCCAACCAGCCCGGGTTCACGTACGGGGAGGCCTCCCTCCCATGCCCCAGAATACAGGTCGTTGTCACAAGGATCAGTGTCACCGAGGGGAAGCGTGTGTGCCTTACCTGTAAGGGACGAATTCCCCTGAAGAGATGGTGGTGGCTCAGGAAGCTGAGCAGGGACGCAGGGGACCATATAGCCGACTGGGAAAGATCAGGGAACGACACCCACCGGACAATCACAGGGACCCAAGGAGAAGTAGGTGGTTGTTGGGATAAGTGGTGGGAGTCGGAACAGGGAGTCTATGTTTGTATGTGGGGATCAGAGGAAGCCTGCCCCACAGGGGTATCCATCATCTTCTCCAGCCAATGGCAAGATGCCCGGGAGGGGATAGGGTGTGATTCGAGCCTGTTTGTGTGCGTGGTCCCACACATTCCGGTCCCAGTTAATGCCACTGAACTCGTGGCACACAACCGAAAGCCCCTACCCACGACCCAGGTACCGAAAACCCTGGAAGAAAAGTGCCCTACCAGCACCAAGGGACCAGGGAATGGGTTAGTCCTACTATCAACCGAAAAGGTACTATACCAGGGGGTACACTATGCAGTAGCTTCAGTAATATTAAACCTTACCGAGGTATACTTACCTGAGTGGTGTTCTAAGGAGACGGAGCAGCTGTACCAGCCCCTGCTAAAGGAAATGTTTAGGAAATTTTACGAATTTGATTTTGCCAATATAGACAAGGTAGAGCTATACAGAATACACCCTGAGAACCCTATGGGCACGGGAAGACAAAGAAGGGGAGCCTGGAATGATGTTTTCACTGCCTATAGTACAGGGTCTTCTGTAATAAAAACCTGAATGACATGATATTACAGACACAGATAAATGGTTTAAAAACCCAGTTAAGAAAGATCCTGAAGGATGAGAACACAGTGGTAGGCTCAGAGCTACATGAGGACCAAGCTATGACGGTTCATTTAAAGGAAATTATTGCAGAATTGGAAAGGCATGCTAAAACAGTAAATGCACTCATACAGGAGGATAGGAATGCATCGGATCAGGCTGCACAGAATTAGGTGTGTGTGCTGTACGGGGCATGGTTGCTGGGCGAGGGCCGTAGCAACCTGGAGGATTTAAAGCAAGGTTTAGTCCCCTCCTGGATCAGCAACAAAAACCTCGCAGCCCTCCACCCGTTTAGTAATTCGCTGAGCCCATGCCAATTTCGTCTAGCCTCTGAAGCCTACCCTGTCCCAATAGATTGTGGGCGTTCCAATCATGCTATCACGGGGATAGTAGTGAGAATGCCGGTCATGAGTGGGACAGTCCGACCCGTACCGGTATACAGGGTGGAGAACATTGGAGTCATTCAAGGGGGTGCACACATCCGTTTTACAGCGGTCCCACCTTATGTCATATAGTGGGAGCACGCCATGACAGGTACTGACCTCTCCGGGTACCGGAGCCGGGGTTCACACATAATACTGTGTCCCCAGCACTTGAACGCCGATTCGAAAACACAATGCGGGTTCAGAGCTGCTGACGCGAAACCTATAAATTGTACCATGGAAGCCATGGCACAAGGCCATGTTCCCCCATAGGTAACATATATAGGAGGTGGGACATATTGGCCCAAAAATTCGGCCGTTCCCGGGTGAGTACATAGTCCCTACTCACCCGTATTCGTTCCCGAAGTGCCGGTTTCCTGCATGCACTGAGCATGCGCGGGAAACCGGCACTTCCGGTATGATGAAGGGGGCGGTTCCTAGGTGAACGCGAACGCAGCACACTTAGATTTTTTTTCAGGTTTCAACGCGAGGGTAAGTATTGAAGATTCTGCGCTAGTAAAAAGGAGGCGCAAGACCCCTTTTGAACAAGGGAAGTAGTTAATTAAGTATAATTTTTTTTTCAACAGGTTAATCTTTTTTAGATGCTTTAAAGAAAGGTAAGTTTATTTTTATAACTTTTAAAAAGTATTTTAATTTGTTGAAAAATTAAAATTTTTGTTTAAAGTGGTTAATTTATTTAACTATAGTTATTTTTATAAATGTGATGGTTATTTTTAAATTGATTTGAAGTTTAGCTGTTCTTTTGGGGCCGATTTCAATTCACAGATTTGACAGGTTTCCTGTCAAATCTAAGAATGAAAGATGGTCTGCTGTCATTGGCTCTCCATGGCCCACGTGATCCCAGTGGTCGCATCGCAATAACTGCGCCCCTGGAACACGCAAGCACTGCGCGCCGGCTCTTGGGGGAGGCCCAGCACCCGAAGTTCCTGTGTGCCCAAAGCACAACGGCAGATGCGGTGGGTAAGAGCGCGCGCAATCCTTACCCCCACGGCAAGCCGGCCACGCGAATTTCTAGGCCATTGTGTCACCACAGCTGCGTCCCACTACCAGCATGGACACTTCTGGTGTCCTGTAAGTGACAGCAGTTTCTGCTTTAAACCCGAGGCAGAAGTTCAAGTGGCCCAGGAACGTATTGTCTCCAATCCCTGAACCCTCCACTGTTCACCTCACTGTAACAGAAAACATCAACCAACCGACAAAAGTATGCGACTTACTTTGGATATAATATTCCCCCTCTACCCGAACATCTTACCATCCTACTTAAAGCTGTAGAGATTTCACAAAAACATTTCTACACCCTGGAACAGAAAACATTTGAAATAGGGGCAGAGATTTTGGATATAGTAGTTCCACCCTGGTGGGATATTTTCGAGAATATAGAGGTGCCTTCCTGGATCAGGATGGCTTCCCATCTTTTGGTGGTCTGCCAGCTCGGGATAGTTCTCTACCTGCTGTGTACAAAGTGCAGGGGAAGGGACGGGGAGCTCCACTCCAGACATGAAGGAACTTGGAAAGTGCATCAAAATAAAGGCTGTGGCCAGGGATGGAACGAACCCTGAATTTTGTCTTTTAATAAAACAATTTATAGGTGTGTTGTGTAATTTTTATGATGTGTATGATGTGATTTTCCAAGCTGTGCGGGGGTGTCGGACCCTCTCCGTGCTTGGATGTGAAATAAAGATTGATTCTTACCTGTATTTACCTGAAACACCACTTTCAAAAGGGGAATGAATGTTCGGGTTTTTAGTTTAGGTAATAAAGGGGAAGGTTGGTTTTCGGGGATCGGAAATTTTGCTCACCTGTTAATGATACTAATTCAATTTTATTATCAAACTGGGGGATGTAGGCTTCGCAAAATCCCCCAGAAACTCGAACAGAGCCCTAAACGGAGTGATTTGTGGACCTTTCATACAAACTTGGGATGATGGAACCTAAGTGAAGTGATTTGATGCAAAAACCTCAGTTTTGGAAAGATCAGGGAAGAAAAAAACCTGAGGAAACTGACTTTTGAATCTTACTGTTGGGAGAGACACCTTTCACTGACACAAGACAAGCTGCGAGGGGCGTGGCCAGACAGTGAACAGATCAAGCTGTCTGGGAATTGTTTACACTGCAAATCCTACCAAGGTGCAAGAGACAAAGCAAAAACTCACAAACACATTCAAATATGAATACAGCAAGAACCCTATTTAAATCCCCAGGTGCAAACAGGGTGCTGAAAATCTAAAAACGATTCCTGACAAAACTTCCAGCACACAGTTTCATAGCCCATTATCCCATCAAAAACCCATCAGCCAAAGTATCGACCAGAGCAGTTAAGAAAGCCCGCCAAAAGACCTAGGACAATAGGGTGGAGATTTGGCGCGTAGATAAGGCTGTGTTTAAATCGGAAAACGATCAATTCATGTTTAACACAGAGCAAAAGCCATCGGAACTGGCAAGCCCGCCAAAACTAGACAATTGGACTAAGCAAGGTTCATTTGCAACCTAAAGGAATCCAAATTAGTAAGGGTATTTTTGGGCGCGAAAATGAAACAGTATAATTGAAAGCCTGTTCCATAATTTCTCTCTCTTTCGGACTCGTCGACTACGCGGACACAGCTCTCTCTCTGTTCCAACAAAAAACACCACAAGCCACGAGGAAGAGGGCCAGAAAACAGACCAGCACGCAAGAAGATACCAGAGCGACTGCCTCAGTGACCATCGGACATCTCGCAGCAACAAGGGCCTTTCGGAGTCTTTTAAACAAAAGACTCTGAAATCCTGTCAAGGTTTCGTTGTTGAGCATTATCCCTGATCTCCTGAAACCAAAAACCTAGCTAGATCTTTGGGCGGGATAAGGTTTTGTTTGATATATTGCCATTTCCAACGCTTGTACCGTGTGTTCCCCAATCTGTGTTTAAGTAAAAAGTGTTTTTCAAGTTTGTTACCTTTTTCTTTTAATAAAGTAAAATTCTTTCATCAGAACCTGTCGTTTACTGCAATTTTGTTCACAGCCCCTAAATAAGTCCAAATTCTAGGAACCAGAGGGATGTGGGTGCGATTCGAACCGCTCACTGTGTCAGAAAGCAAAGGCTGACCCCATTAAGATACCCCTTAAAAGTTCTAGCAATCATTAAAATAAACTCTGTGGTAAAAAGACTGTTAAATCTATCGATCACGCTGCACCTGTCAACATATCCTTATAATCTGATGGAGGTCCATTCTGCTTACTAGATTGCAAATCATTTAAATAAGACGGTTTCAGAAATGCGGTCTATGTTGGAGATGAAATATCTATTATTGTAATTAAATATTATATGTGATACATAATGCGAACTTAGCGTAGTTTGTTCATTGAGCGCTGACCACAGAAGATGTGACTATTTAGCAAACACATCCACACAGAGAGATTAAGTTTTCCGATAGGCAGCAAGAGCAATGACACAGTTTATCACAGGTTTTCACAACTCGTAATATTACGTCTTCCCTGGGACACCAACGACGGCAAGAATTGGATAGTAAATTGCAGACACCGGACCGGTTACTGGCTCATGCATCGTCGGTCAGAAGAGATTACGTCTCATCTGCCCCAGCACATGGTAGAGTCAATATTTAGCTCACGGAAGCCTCCAGTGAGACAATTAGGTCACATCATTACTGATGTTAGTTCCAATCGTTGCACAAACAAGCAGAGCGAGTTGTTTTTATTCTAAAGTTGGTAATACCATTTAATGTTGTGCAAGTTTATTTCACGGGTTTTATGCGTTACTCCAAAATGGCCAATTTTTATCTTGGTAACTTTGTTCCGGAAAATAGAATTGAAAGATGATCAAGCAATGTCTTAGAGTGGATCACAAGCCCAGATTCGATCTCTGGTGTGTGCTGTATTAGCTGAGCTGTCCGTAGAATGAAGGTGGGGCTGATGAAATTGCTTGAATGCCCGCAAGAGGCATAGGCTGAAAATCAGCCTCGGTTATCCTTCCAAATGATTATCCATTGATCCCTACTGGAAGTATATATGTGCTATTATGATCAGCAGGTGATGGTACGGAATGGCAGCTCATTGTGTGGAATTACCGGACTCAAGCCTAAGCATTATCTCTGACAGAAACAAACCCGGAAAAGTAGCGATCTGTCTTCTATCATCTTAAAATGTGTATGGCAATTGCGTATGTCCAGTAATTTTCCGCAAATTACCCGGCTATCTCCTGAATCAAAACACAATACTGCACAGAATAATTTCCCAGGTATTGCTTCATCTACTAAATGTGGCAACCGTCTTCTCCAAATTGAATTCTATGAATTCCGTTGCGCTTATCACACTGCGCCCGTGCATGTGACTTTCTGCTGTCACTGTGTGGAGCAGTTTCCTGTGTGGAGGGTGCAGTACAGATTCTTCAGGATTATACTGTGTAAATGGCTGTTTTTCAGACTGGAGGATGGTAGACAGTGGTGTTCCCCAAGGGTCAGTGCTGGGGCAACTGATTGTCTGATATATATATATATATAAATAACCTGGATATTGGAATACAAAGTAGAATTTCTAAATTAGTCAATGACATCAAACTTGGGGAGAGGCAAACCGTGATGATGATACCAATCGCCTGCAACAGGACCTAGAAAAGCTAGCAGAATGGCAGAAAATTTGCAGATGGTATTTAATACAGAAGTGTGAGGTGATGCATTTTGGCAGAAGGAACAAGGAGAGGCAATGTTTTAAATAGTGCACAGAGACAGAGGGACCTGGGAGTTAATGTGCATAGGTCCCTGAAGGTGGCAGGACATATTGAGAGAGTGGTTAGCAAAACATATGGGATCTAGGGCTTCAGAAATAGAGGTATTGTGTACAAATGTAGAGAAGTTATGCTGAACATTTATAAAACGCTGGTGAGGTCACAACTGGAGTATTGCGTCCAGTTCTGGTCACCACAATTTAGGAAGAATGTAAACGTCCTTGAGACGATTTACCAGAATTGTCCCCAGGATGTGGGATCTTAGCTACAAGGACAGTTTGGAGAAGCTGGATTTGTTTTCATTGGAGCAAAGGAGGTTGAGGGGTGATTTGATAGAGGTGGACAAGATTATGACGGGTTTGGATAGGCTAGACGGGGATAGGCTTTTTCCCATTAGTTGATGGTACAAGGACTAGGGGACACTGATTTAAGGTTTTGGGCAAGAGATACAGGGGGAATGTGAGGAAAAACCTTTTTACGCAGCGAGTGGTGAGGGCCTGGAAATCGCTGCCGAAGGAAGCGGAGACACTCAATATTTTCAAGGAGAGACTGGATAGGCACTTGAGGCAAATCAACTTGCAGGGCGACGGGGATAGAGCAGGGGAGTGGGACTGACTGGATTGCTCTTTAGAGAGCTGGTACGGACTCGATGGGCCGAATAGCCTCCTTCTTTGCCGTTATGACTCCATGACTTTATGACTATGAGATCAGCCATGATCTAATTGAGCAGGCTCAACGTACTGATTGGCCGACACTTGCTGCTATGTTCCTGAGATTGTGATCAGCTAACTGAGAAGAGGCCGGGGATGGAACCGGGGCCCTTTCTGCTTTGTGTGGCACAGTACGACACCGGCTGAGATCAGCTCAATCAGCAAAAACCTCGGTTGGAACCTTTAACCTTCTTCTCTATGAGGAGTTCAGTACCCCGCCGGATGTGATGAGCTAACACCACAGGCTGGAAATAGCCTGGGCTCCTCCTTCTCTGTCTGGAGCTCATTAACACAGTAGGTGAAATTAGCCTGTCGGTTTTCGGCTCCTTTTATCTCAGCACCACTCTGATTGGGATCAATGAACTCAGCTTACCTGCGGCTTGAACCTAGGGTTCCCAGCTGTCTATGGGGCGCAACACTATGCCGGGTGAGCTGTGCTCACAGCACAGGCTGGGGTGGAGCCTGGGACACGGCCTACATGCTCGGGTTCTGAAAGATTTAGTTAAACAGAGAGTGGAACATTGGTTTTGAACTTCCAAAATTCCCTAGATTCTAGAAGGGTCCCAACGGATTGGAAGATCGCAAATGTAACACCGCTGTTCAAGAAAGTAGGGAGAGAAAAAACAAGGATCTACAGCCCAGTTAGCCTGCCATCACTCGTCGGGAAAATGCTGGCCTCCATTGTTAATGAAGTGGTATCAAGTCACTTAGAAAATCATAACATGATTACGCAGAGTCAACATGGCTTTATGAAGGGAAATCGTGTTCGGCAAATTTATTAGAGATTTTTGAGGATGTAACTAGCAGGGTAGATAAAGGGGAACCAGTGGATTTGGATTTCTAAAAGGCCTTCGATAAGGTGCCACATAGTAAGTCATTACGCAAGATTAGCGCTCAAGCGGTTGGGGGTAATAAAGTAGTGTGGATGGAGGATTGGTTAACGGACAGAAAACAGCAATTAGGTATAAATGTTTCTTTTTAATGTTGGCAGGCTGTAACTAGTGGTGTGCTGCAAGGATTTGTGTTGGGGCCAAAGCTATTTACAATCTATAGCAATGACCTAGATGAAGGGAACAAGTGTAATCCATCCAAGTTTGCTGATGATACAAAGTTAGGTGGGACAGTAATCTGTGAGAAGGATAGAACGAGTCTGCAAAGGGATATAATTAGACTAAGTCAGGGGGCAGTAAGGTGGCACTTGGAGTCTAATGTAGGGAAATGAGAGGTTATTCACTTTGATAGGAATAATAGAAAAACAGAATATCATTTAAATGGTGAGAAGCTTTCAAATGTTGGTTTTCAGAGAGATTTGGGTGTCCTCATGCATGAAACACAGAAAGCTTGCATGCTGGGATAGCAAACATTAAGAAAGGAAAATGGCATTTATGGCCTTTATTGCAAGGGGCTTGGAGTATAAGAGTAAGGACGTCTTGCTACAATTGACTACATTCTTGGTGAGATCACACCTGGAGTACTGTGTGCAGTTTTGATCTCCTTATCTAAGGAAAGATATACCTGCCTTGGAGGCGTTGCAACGAAGGTTCACCAGATTGATTCCTGGAATGAGAGCGCTATCCTTTGAAGAGAGATTGTGTAGATTGGGCCTATACTCTCTGGAGTTTAGAAGAATGAGAGGTGATCTCATTGAAACATACAAGATTCTGAAGGGGATTGACAGGGTAGATCCTGAGATGTTTCCCCTGGCTGGAATGTCTAGAACGAGGGGCAATACCTCAAGAAAAGGGGTAGGCCATTGAAGACTGAGATGAGGAAGAACTTCTTCACTCGGAGGGTTGTGAATCTTTGGAGTTCCCTGCCCCAAAGGGCTGTGAATGCTGAGTCTTTCAGTATATTCAAGGCTGAGATAGATAGATTTTTGGATTCTCGGTTAATCAAGTGATCTGGAGATCGGGCGGGAAAGAAGAGTTGAGGTCGATGATTTTGCATGATCTTTTGAAATTGCGGAGCAGGCTCGAGGGGCCGTATGGAGCCTGATGTATAATTTCTGTTTTGTAACCTTCCTTACAGTGAATTTAGTGACGATTGTGATCCTGTCTCGGGGAAGGTGCGGTCTCTCCAAATGTGTGACACGTTACCTGGTGTCCATGGCAGCGGCGGATCTACTGGTCATTATCATTACGTGATACTAAGACAGATTCCCGTCGCTGACGCTGCACAATTCCGTATTGTACGGAGCATAACATTGTGTAATATCCACGCCGTCCTGCTGTATGCAGCCACAGACTGTTCTGTCTGGTTCACAGTCGCTTTCACCTTGGATCGATTTGTGGCCATTTTTTGCCAGAAGCTGAAGACAAAATATTGCACCGAGAAAACGGCGGCTGTGGTTGTAGTAACAGTGACTGTGCTGTTTTGATTGCAATAGATTTTTTATACTTTATGTACACAAGTTAATATTTACTATTAAACATGCCTTGGTTTTGCAATGTATTAGACAGTTTCTTTTGCTTTCACGGGTATGGGGAGCAATAGAATCTCTTCATTTTATTTTAATTCATTTTTTGTTCCTTTTTTTCTGATTCTGCTGCTCAATGCTTTAACCATCAGTCATATTGTCCCTGAAATTCGCCTCTCCGGCTTGCTGCAGTGGTAAGGATCGCGCGCGCACTTACCTACCGCGCCTGCCGTTCACCTCTGGGGCCACGGGAACTTCAGCTCCTGGGCCTGCTCCAAGTGCCGGCGCGCAGTGCTTGTGTGACCAAGGGGCGTAGTAAGTGTGATGCGTCCCCTGGAATCACGTGGGCCATGGAGAGCCAATGGCAGCAGACCATCTTTCATTCATAGATTTGACAGGAAGACTTGTCAAATCGATGAATTGAAATCGGCCCCAAAGGAACAGCTAAACTTAAAATACTTTTTTGAAAAACCATCACATTTATAAAATAACTATAAGTTAAATAAATTAACTACTTTAAACAAAAATTTAAATTTTTGAAAAAATTTAAATACTTTTTAACATGCTAAAAATAAACTCACCTTTCATTAAATTATCTAAAAAAGATAAACCTGTTGAAAAGATTTTTAAATTATAATTAATTAACCAGTTCCCTTGTTGAAAACGGGTCCTGCGCCTCCTTTTTAAAAGCGCAGGTTCTTCAATGCTTACCCTCCCGGAGAAACCTGAAAAAAAACCTAAGTTTGCTGCGTGCGCGCAGCCTCTACTGCACACTCGTTTCACCTATGAACCGCCCCCTTCACCAGACCGGAAGTTCCGGTTTCCCGCGAATTCGCAGTACATGCATGAAACCGGCACTTCAGGACGCCATACGGGTGTGTACACAGTGCGTACTCACCCGGGAAGGACCGAATTTTTGTCCCATTTTATTGTCGAGCAGAGTCCGCAGGAGACTCCGGGCCCACAGCAGTGGGGCGAATCCCAGTGACCCAGATGGAGAAGCGAAAGAAATCCATCATTTTACTGTATGTTATATCCGGGAATTTTATCCTGTTATGGTGATGTTTTTGGTGAATTCCATGAATTTGCGACTGGTTATAATGCATAATAATGTGACCATTAGCACTTCGGATATCCTGCAAGAAATTGGATTCATGCTTCAACTGTTGAGTTCTTGCACAAACAGCTGTATTTATGCCGTGATCCAGACTAAATTCAGAGAGGAGCTGAAGATTGTGGTGAAATTTCCCATCACTCTAATTGATAAATTAATGTAGAACAACGAGAAGAAATGAAAACTGTCAACCTGGCACCTGAAATACTAAACAGAATTGATAAAGTTTCCCAGAAACACTTATTCATTCAGTGTTATTTTAAAGATATTTGCGACATTTTATGCTTTGTGCAGCAACTTGATATAAAATGTTAATAAAATAGGCAAACATAAAACCTTCCCATTGATAGTTTATACAATCTGCTTGTGCTTTCTTCGTGCTTATGTTGATGGCGCTCCATCAACACGAACTCTGCCCATAAAATGCCTTAGAGAAAGATACTGACATCTCGTTTACAGAAAGCACCCAGCTGACCATTTACCGTCTGCTGGGATCCGTGGTCGTTGCCCTGTGTGGATTCCATTAGTTCAATAGGTGGAGCAATGCGGGCCGCTAACATTAGGCTGGGATCCGTGGTCGTTGCCCTGTGTGGTTTCCATTAGTTCAGTAGTTGGAGCAATGCGGGCCACTAACAATAGGCTGGGATCCGTGGTGGTTGGCCTGTGTAGATTCCATTAGTTCAATAGTTGGAGCAATGTGGGCCGCTAACAATAGTTTGGGATCCGTGGTCGTTGCACTGTGTGGATTCCATTCGTTCAATAGGTGGAGCAATGCGGGCCGCTAACAATAGGCTGGGATCCGTGGTCGTTGCCCTGTGTGGATTCCATTAGTTCAATAGTTGGAGCAATGCGGGCCGCTAACAATAGGCTGGGATCCGTGGTCGTTGCCCTGTGTGGATTCCATTTTTCAACAGGTGGAGAAATGCGGGCCGCTAACAATAGGCTGTGATCCGTGGTCGTTGCCCTGTGTGGATTCCATTAGTTCAATAGGTGGAGCAATGCGGGCCGCTAACAATAGGCTGGGATCCGTGGTCGTTGCCCTGTGTGGATTCCATTAGTTCAATAGGTGGGGCAATGCGGGCCGCTAACAATAGGCTGTGATCCGTGGTCGTTGCCCTGTGTGGATTCCATTAGTTCAATAGGTGGAGCAATGCGGGCCGCTAACAATAGGCTGGGATCCGTGGTCGTTGCCCTGTGTGGATTCCATTAGTTCAATAGGTGGAGCAATGCGGGCCGCTAACAATAGGCTGTGATCCGTGGTTGTTGCCCTGTGTGGATTCCATTAGTTCAATAGGTGGAGCAATGCGGGCCGCTAACAATAGGCTGTGATCCGTGGTTGTTGCCCTGTGTGGATGTCATTAGTTCAATAGTTGGAGCAATGCGGGCCGCTAACAATAGGCTGGGATCCGTGGTCGTTGCCCTGTGTGGATGTCAGTGTTTCAATAGTTGGAGCAATGCGGGCCGCTAACAATAGGCTGGGATCCGTGGTCGTTGCCCTGTGTGGATGTCAGTGTTTCAATAGTTGGAGCAATGCGGGCCGCTAACAATAGGCTGGGATCCGTGGTCGTTGCCCTGTGTGGATTCCATTGGTTCAATAGGTGGGGCAATGTGGGCCGCTAACAATAGTTTGGGATCCGTGATCGTTGCCCTGTGTGGATGTCATTAGTTCAATAGGTGGAGCAATGCGGGCCGCTAACAATAGTTTGGGATCCGTGATCGTTGCCCTGTGTGGATGTCATTAGTTCAATAGGTGGAGCAATGCGGGCCGCTAATAATAGTTTGGGATCCGTGGTCGTTGCCCTGTGTGGATTCCATTAGTTCAATAGGTGGAGCAATGCGGGCCGCTAACAATAGTTTGGGATCCGTGGTCGTTGCCCTGTGTGGATCTCATTAGTTCAATAGTTGGAGCAATGCGGGCCGCTAACAATAGGCTGGGATCCGTGGTCGTTGCCCTGTGTGGATGTCATTAGTTCAATAGGTGGAGCAATGCGGGCCGCTAACAATAGACTGGGATCCGTGGTCGTTGGCCTGTGTAGATTCCATTAGTTCAATAGGTGGAGCAATGCGGGCCGCTAACAATAGACTGGGATCCGTGGTCGTTGGCCTGTGTAGATTCCATTAGTTCAATAGGTGGAGCAATGCGGGCCGCTAACAATAGGCTGGGATCCGTGGTCGTTGCCCTGTGTGGATTCCATTAGTTCAATAGTTGGAGCAATGCGGGCCGCTAACAATAGGCTGGGATCCGTGGTCGTTGCCCTGTGTGGATGTCATTAGTTCTATAGTTGGAGCAATGCGGGCCGCTAACAATAGGCTGGGATCCGTGGTCGTTGCCCTGTGTGGATGTCATTCGTTCAATAGTTGGAGCAATGCGGGCCGCTAACAATAGGCTGGGATCCGTGGTCGTTGCCCTGTGTGGATTCCAGTAGTTCAATAGGTGTAGCAATGCGGGCCGCTAACAATAGGCTGGGATCCGTGGTCGTTGCCCTGTGTGGATGTCATTAGTTCAACAGGTGGAGCAATGCGGGCCGCTAACAATAGGCTGGGATCCGTGGTCGTTGCCCTGTGTGGATTCCATTAGTTCAACAGGTTGAGCAATGCGGGCCGCTAACAATAGGCTGGGATCAGTGGTCGTTGCCCTGTGTGGATGTCATTCGTTCAATAGTTGGAGCAATGCGGGCCGCTAACAATAGGGGCAAACAATGCTGTGCAATGGATTCATTTGTGAATCAATGTTGGCTTCCTGTCATTGGAGGTGGACGGTTAACATTTTTAGAAACGGAAACACATCCTGTCAATAAAACCTTACTCTGATTTGTTCGGTTATTTGTCAGACTTTTCAGTCAACTTTTAAGGGTTATAAAAGTCAAGGTCCAGATTTTAATTAATACAATTGATTACCAGATTTAATATAAGCAAATTTGGTCATTGAGAAAATAAGGAGTCTAAAGATAGACAAATCGTCAGTTCCTGATGGTTTCCACCACAGGGTTTTAACAGAAGCATGTGAGGAAATTGTAGATGTTCCAGCCAGGTTCTTCCAAAACTCTCTTGACTCAGGAAGTGCCCCATGGATTAGAAAATTGCCCATGTCACTTCATTTTATAACAAGGGTAGCGGAGACAACATCGGAAATTATTGGCCTATTAGTCTAAGGTCTGTTGTGGAGAAGTTATTACAATCTGTTATTAGGGACAGAGTGATTGAGCACTTCGACAAATATTAACTGGTAAGGCATTTCGAATGAACCAAGTTGATTTTTATGAAGATGAACTACCGTGGTAGATAGTGGAGTGTCTAGGAGGTTATTTATGTGAAATTTCAGAAGGTATTGGCTCAGGTTCCACATAAGGGACTGTTAACAAAAATGAGAATGCATGGAATTGGAGGCAACCTATTGACATGGGCAGGGAATTGGTTCAGAGGTAGGAGACACAGAGTGGGGATACCGCGTTTGTTGACAGATTGGCAGGATGTGGATAGTGGTGCCCCAAGAGATCAGTAATGGGGCCTTGCACTCTACTCACAAATGACTGAGATGAAAGAATAGAGAGCCGCATATCCAAGGTTGTTGAAGACACCAAGTTAGGTGGCACAGTAAATAGTGTAGGTGGGAGCAGCAAGTTGCAAAGGGACATTGAGAGATAAGGTGAATGGACAAAACTGTGTCAGCTGGAGCTCAATGTGGGGAAGTGTGACGTCATCCACTTTGGCCCTCAGAAAGATAGATCAGATTATTTTATAAAATGTGAGAAGCTGGGAACTGTGGATGAACAGAGTGATTTAGGTGTCCAAATTCAGAAAGCACTAAAAGCTCTTGTCAGGTACAAAACATAATTAAAAGGTTAATGAAATGGCGGCCTTTATATCAAAGGGGCTGTAATTGAAAGGGGTGGAAGTTCTGTTCCAGCTGTACAAAGCCCTGGTCAGACCGCAGCTGCAGCACTGCAGTCAGCTCTGGGCTCCGAACCTTAGGACGGGAACAATGGCCTTGGAGGGGGAGCAGCGCAGATTCAACAGAATGGTACCTGGGCTTAAATGATTACATTATGAGGACAGGTTGCACAGACTAGTCTTATATTCACTTTAGTATAGAAGATTAAGGGTGATCTAATTGAGATGTTCAAGGTGATTAAAGGAATTGATCGGGTGGGTGTCCTTTGGTGGGTGATTCCAAAACAAGGGGCATAACCTCAAAATGAGACTTAAGCCGTTCAGGGTTTCTGTCAGGAAGCCATTTTTCACAAAAAGTATAGTGTAAATTTGGTACTCTCTCCCCAAAAAGCTGTAGAGACCAAGTTAATTGAAAATTTCAAAACTGAGATTGATTGATTTTTGATAGGCTGTGGTATTAAGGGTTCTGGAACTAAGTTGGGTAGAGACAGAGCAGCCATGGTCCAATTGAATGATGCAACAGGCTCGAAGTGCTGAATTGCCGACTGCTGTTCCTTTAGGGGTTATTTTGGCGAAATTGTGAAAACAGGCGCTAAATAAGACACGCCTGTTCGAAAGTCTGATTTTAGTGTGCAATTTTGGGCCTAATTGCTGATGACCATAATTTGAACTTCCTTCAGGCGCTAAATCCGACACCCACAGGCACTGGAGATCCGAGTGAAGGAGGTCTAGAGGAAGAGGAATGTTCTGTACCCGCAGGGGGAAAGTTGGCAACTCGCGCTCCTGTCCCTCCTGACCCGCTCTTATGCAGCAGCTGTTGCTGCTCTGCCTGGCCACATGTCCACTTCCAATTCCTGCTGCAGACCATGGGAAAACCCTACCAAACACACCTTATCTCCTGGTGACTCCAATAATGTGTCCAATAAGGTAGAGTAGCACAACACTCACTATTTTAGGTGAAGTCCTCAGAGATTTTCCAGAATAAATGTGAACATCAAAAAGCAATGTCTCTTTAAACATGTTCCAAAACTTCAGCAACTACTTGCTTACTCCAAATCAGCTGTTCGCTGTTAGGAGAGGGCGTCAGGTTCAGCGCCTGCCACCAGAATACCGTGCAGCCTCGTCAATGAGCGCTAGCAGGCAAGTTATGTGGCAATTATCGTCTTAATGATCCTCCGGCGGCCGTTACTAGCGCAAGGTTCAACTCCTTGACCAAGATGGCGTCTTGCGCTAAACGTGGGCTAAACCGGCGTTCCAGCTTAAGACCCCAGCTTGGCCACCGTAGAGGCTCTTTAGCGCCTCAGATATCCGGGGAAAATCGCCCCCCAAAACCCCTATCCCTTCTTATGAATTTTTGAATAGGTCATGATGCAGTTCTGCCCTTCCGACGGGGGTGGCACTGTAGCGCCCGAGCTTTGCTTTTCCCGACTCTGCAGCTCATAATTTCGAGAGATTCCGCTGCTCCAAACAACTTTATGTCGCTGATTCCCATGCCGTAGAAAATGTTGCTACTTGGCCTCGACTCCACATGTGCAACACTGCGGGAGATCATGTTGTAATAATATAAAGTCACAGTGCTATGTATAAAAACGACAGAATATGTCACTTTAAAATGGGACCTGGACAACATCTATCCACCCTGGTCCGAATAACCTCGTCTGCTAACACTGCTTCGCCCGAAGACCACACCTAGTCTTAACTCCCCATCTAACTCTACAGGAGTTTGACTGTTATTCCCTACAACCAATACTTCCCAAGCAGGTACTCAGTCCCATTTTCCAGGCCTCCGTTGATTTCGGCTGTCTGATAACATGTCCTGCAGAACCTCGTATCCGTTCGGGGAAAAAACTGTCAACTGGCTGTACCTGGAATCCTAACATGATGCCCCGTAGTTCTAGATTCCCCTATTAGAGAGAAGAGTTGTGTTATGTTATCTGTGACTTCCTTATTTAGTCTACCATTTCTATCAAACCGTCAAACAAACTCATTTCGACACATTTTAGTACAAATTAATTCGGTCTCTCCAGCCAGTCCATTTATCCATCTTATCACGCTGGTGATTTCTCACTGGACTTTCTCCAAGGTGAGTATCTCCTTGCTAAGGTTTGCGCCACACACTGATAACAACATGATCGAGTAGTAGCAACATTATATATAATCATACGTAACTGTTTCATAACAATCAGCAAGTACAAGAAAAGTATAGGCAGCAGTCGCACAGAACCTGACCCGGAAACACAGTATCGCACCAAGTAGTTGGAGCTTTACACGACATCTAACGCGTGTGGTTCCTTCCCTGGGAGTGTTTGATAACATGAGAACATACCAAATAGGAGCAGGAGTAGGACATACGGCCCCTCGAGCCTGCTCCGCCATTCAATAAGATCATGATGTGGAGATGCCGGTGTTGGACTGGGGTGGACAAATGTGAGAAGTCGCAGAACAGCGCTCCGAAAGCTTGTGATTTCAAATAAAGCTGTTGGACTATAACCTGTTGTTCTGCGACTGCTCACAATAAGATCATGGCTGATCTCCAAACTCAAAAACACTTTCCGCTCCATCCCCATATCGCTTGATTCCATTTGAGTGCAAAATCTATCTATCTCAGCCTTGAATATACTCAACGACTCAGCATCCACGGCCCTCTGGGCTAGAAAATTCAGAAGACTGACAACCCTCTGAGTGCAGAAATTTCTCCTCCTTTCAGTCTTACATGGCTGACCTGAGCATAAGTGGTAGACTATGGGAAACAACTTCTCAGCATCTACTCTGGCAATCCCCCTTCCAATCTTGTATGTTTCATTGATGTCACCTCTCATTCTTCTAAATTACAGAGAGTGTAGGCTCAATCTACTCATTCTCTCCTCATAGGACAATCCTCTCATCCCACGAATCAATCTAGTGAAGATTTCTTGCAACCCATATAAAGCAAGTACATGCTTCTTTACATACGTAGACCAAAACAGTACTCAGTACTCCAGGTGTGGTCTCACCAAAGCCCTGTACAATTGCAGCAGTCTTCCTTATTGTTGTACTCCAAAAATCCCTTACAATAAATGGCAACATAACATTTGCCTTCCTAATTACATGCTGTACCTGCATGTTAACTTTCTCTGTTTCCTGAACAAGGACTGCCAAATCCCTCTGAACACCAACATTTAATAGTTTCTCACAAGTTAATAAAATATTTTGTTTTCAGATCCTTCCTACCAAAGAGGATTGGTTAAAGGACAGAAAACAGAGTGTAGGAGTAAACCGGTAATTTTCAGGTTGAAAGATTATTACTGGTACAAGTATTAGTGCTGGGCCCTCAGCCAGTTAAATCTAAATTAATCTTAGATGAAGGGATTATCTACCCTGCTGATTATATCCTCAAAAGGGTTTAATACATTTTTCAAACACGATTTCACTTTCATAAAACCATGTTGACTCTGCCCAATCATGTTATTATTTCCTCAGTGCCCTGTTACCACTTCCTTAACAATGGATTGCAGCATCTTTCCGAAGACTGATGTCAGGCTAACTGGCCGGTATTTCCCTGTATTCTCTCTCCCTCCTTTCTGGAGTAGGGATTTTTTGAAAATTGCTACCTATGCATCCATTATCTCTGCAGTCACCTCTTTGAGGACCCGGGGATGCGGACCATTAGCTACAGGGGATTTGTCGGATTTTAGTCCCATTAATTTATCCAGTACTTTCACTTTACTAATATTAATTACTTTAAGTTCCTCACTCTGATTAGACGATTGGCTCCCCACTATCTCTGTTCTTTGTTTGTATCTGTTACGGTGAAGACAGATACAAAATATTTTTTAATGTCTCTGCCATTTCCTGATTACCCATTATAAGTTCTACAGTCTCAGCCTCCAAGGGACCCACGCTTACTTTCGCTACTCTCTTCCTTTTTATATACTTGTAGAAGCTCTTACAATTTGTTTCTATTTTCTCCCTCTTTATCAATGTGTTGGCCATCCTTTGCTGGATTTTAAAACTCTCCCAATCGTCTGGATTACTACTCTTCTTGGCAACGTTATAAACCTCTTTTAATCTAATACTGTCGTTATCCTCATTAGTTAGTCACGAATGGATTACTTTGCCAGTGAAGTTTTTATATCTCAATGAAATGTACATTTGCTGAAAATTATGAAATATTTCTTTCAATGTTCACCATTGCTTATCTACCGTCATACATTTTAATCTATTTTTCCAATCTACCTTTGTTAACTCGCCCTCATACCTTTGTAATTGACGTGATATAAGTTTAAGACTCTTGCTTCGGATTTAGGTAAGTCACTCTCAAAATTAACGTGGGGATAGGATGGGATATGTTAGGGGGAATTAAATACGTGGGGTTACGGGGGTGGGGTGGGATATGTGTACTGTGGGGATTGGAGCAGGGACGGGGTGCTGGATTTGGATGATCAGCCATGATCGTGTTTAATGGCGGAGCAGGCTCGACGGGCCGAATGGCCTACTCCTGCTCCTAGATTCTATGTTTCTATGTTTCTATGTAAATTCTATCATATTGTGATCACTCTGCTCCAGAGGGTCCCTTACTATGAGATTATTAATTAACCCTGTCTCATTACAAAAGACAATATCTAAAATAACCTCTTCCCTGGTTGGTTCCACGACGTATTGTTCTAGGAAAGTGCATTCCGTGAACCCCTCTTCGAAACTGCTTTTGCCAATTTGATTTGTCCAGTCTATATGAAGATTAATGTCCCCCACGATTATTGCATTACCTTTGTTCGAAGCTTCTCTTATTTCTTAATGAATAATCTGTCCAACAGTATAGCTACTGTTCGGGGGACCTACAAACTACCCCATTACTATTTTCTGTCCCTTGTTACTTCTTATTTCCAACCAAACTGATTCTACTTCCTGGTCTTCTGAGCCAACATCCTTCCACATTACTGTCCTTATGTCATCCTTTATTATCAGTGCTACTCGCCATCATTTACCATTTTCACTTTCTTCATGGAACGTCAAGTACCCTGGAATATTATTTCCCAACGTTGGTTAACCTGCAATCACGTCTTTGTAATGGCTATTAGCTCAAACCCATTTATCACAATTTGTGTCATTATTTCCTCTATCTTGTTACGAATGCTTCATGCATTCAGATAAAGCATTTTAATGTTAACCTTTTACCTTTTCCCCTGATTTGATCGTATTCACTGATGCACTATTACTGTTATACTCTCTGTCCCTTCCTGTCACAATCTATCTATCTTTATGCAAATCGCTAAACTGCTCTATGGACTTGAATTTTGTCTTTAGATTTTGTACATTAACCCCTCACCTGAATCCACCCCTTTTAGTTTAAAGCCCTATTTACAGCCTCAGTTATTCAATTCGCCGGAACGTTGTTCACAGCCCGGTTTAATTGGAGACTGTCCAAACGGAACAGCACCCTCTTTCCCCAGTACTGTTGCGAGTGCCCAAAGAATCGAAAACCCTTGCCTCCCATACCACTCTTTGAGCCGTGCATTTAAACCTCTAATCTGTTTCACCCTGTGCCAATTTGCACGTGACTCCGGTAACAATCCAGAGATTACTACCTTAGAGGTTCTGCTTTTTAATTTCGATCCTAGCTCGTCAATCTTCCTCAGCAGAACCGCATTCCTGGTTCTACCTATGTCGTTGGTTCCTACGTGGACCACGACAACTGGATCCTCCCTCACCCGCTTCAATTTCTTCTCCAGCCGCCTGGAGAAGTCCTTAACCCTGCCGGGCAGGCAACTCAAATTCGGAACTCCCGATCGCGGCTGCAGAGAACAGTATCTATCCTCTGACTATACTGTCCCTTACCAGTACGACAGTCCTTTTCACTTCCCCCATTTAACGCCCTCATGTACCACGGTGCCATGGTCAGTTTGCTCATTCACTCTGCAAATGTATCTTCATCCACACTGGCCGCAAGAGCCTCGTACTTGTTGGAAAGGGACAAGGGCCCAGGCTCCTCCAGCACTGCACCTGGGATCCCCTTACCTGCCTGAGTCGCAGTCACAGCCTCCTATATATGGCCTGACCTGACACTTCCTCACCTAAGGGGTGTGACTATCGCCTCGATCAAAGGGCTGGAATTTCTGTAGTGTCCCGTTTGGGATGATACATTTTTAAATCTCGGAAATGAATCGCTAGCGACAATCATTTTCTGGTCACTGGAAATTGAGCCTTAGCGCTCCAAGAGGGAATTGGAGCGCACAATCAAGTGCGAACCATTTCTCCTGGGCTGCCAAAGTGCGAGTATGGGGCGGTAGCGGAAGAGCGCTGAACAATGTAAAGTGCAAAGATACCGGCATCGGAAGCTGATCCCTCACTTAAAGGGAAGGGCCAACGATGCTGCACAACTTACTTCTGCTCAGGTGCTGCTAGGTGACCTGCACGACTGCCATTACAGCCCCAAACACTCTCAGAGAGTGGCTGACATGAATTTCTCGCAGCAATAAAGCGTCAAAACATTCAGGAGGCACCAGACTGGTGCAAAGAATACCTCTGCCGTTAATTAGCGTTCCCCAAGCGGCCAGCCGAGGTAACAACTCCTCCTCTTCCTGCCGTTACTGACGCCCGGCGATACAGCAGGGGGCAGGAGGCAATTTCATATCCGGGGCGGTAAACGGGCGCTGTGCACTTTATGACATCAGAAACTGCGAGGTGCTAGAGAGCAAGTTGGTAAGTATTAGCGCCAGCGCTAAACCTACAGGGAAGTTTGCGTGCGTTGCTGAATTCGCCATGCCCAGTGGCTAACCCCTTTCCTGTCCCATTACCACCCCTCCAGGAGCTAACAGGAGGCGCAAAGTGTCCAGATAACTCTCCCGCTCCCTGATGCCCCGCAATGTCTGCACCCCGGTGTCAAGCTCAACAACTCTGAGCTGAAGTTCCTCGAGATTCAGACATTTACTGCAGATGTTGTTGTCCGGGATCGCGATGCTCCCACAAACTTCTAAATGCTGCACTTGCGGCACACCTCCTGCACTGCCATTCCTATGAAACTTTGTATTATTTATTTAATTAGTTAAAGTTTATGAATTTAATCAACTTACTTATAGTTTATAGTATTTTCACAAATTACTGATCTAATTTAAGTTATAGGTAATTTAAGTTAAATAATCACCGCTTACACGAACCACTACAAGTATTGGAGACAAAAGCAGCTCCTCCTTCCTCCTCTGCACCGAACTCCCACTCTCACCAAATTCCCACGTTTACACTCTGTTTATGACGCACTCCATTTCTGACAACTCTGTACGTCCATTCTGTGCCTCAGCAGATAAATGATACATTTCTACAGGTTTTCTAGCCAAACCCACTGTTGCTCATGTCAACCCCAGCAGCCTGGTCAGATTTGAGATCCTTCCAGAAAGTTCTAAATTCCGGATAAACTTTGTCAATTTCGACTTTAGCTTTATCGCAGCCTTTACTAGCACCGTGATCCACTAAGACAGCCACTAAGTGCGCTGAACTGAATTGTACTGAATGTAGCCGGGATCAATTAGAGCAGAACACACTCGATGTAACCATCCAGAACTGGACCTGTCCACATTGAATGTAACTGTGCTGAACTCGACCTGTCCTCACTGAATGTAACTGTGCTGAACTGGATCTGTCCACACTGAATGTAACTGTGCTGAGCTGGACCTATCCACACTGAATGTAATTGTGTTAAACTGGACCTCTCCGCACTGAATGTAACTGTGCTGAGCTGGACCTGTCCAATCTGAATGTAATTGTGTTAAACTGGACCTGTCCACACTGAATGTAACTCTGCTAAACTGGAACTGTCCACACTGAATGTAAATGTGCTGAACTGGACCTGTCCGCACTGAATGTAACTGTACTGAACTGGAACTGTCCACACTGAATGTAACCGTGCAGAGATGGACCTGTCCAATCTGAATGTAATTGTGTTAAATTGGACCTGTCCACACTGAATATAACTTTGCTAAACTGGACCTGTCCGCACTGAATGTAACCGTGCTGAACTGGACCTGTCCACTCTGAATGTAACTGTGCTAAACTGGACCTCTCCACACTGAATGTAATCGTGCTGAACTCGACCTGTCCACACTGAATGTAATTCTGCTGAACAGGATCTGTCCACACTGAATGTAACTGTGCTGAACTCGAGGTGTCCACACTGAATGTAACTGTGCTGAACTGGACCTTTCTACACTGAATGTAACTGTGCTGAACTGGACCTGTCCACACTGAATGTAAATGTGCTGAACTGGACCAGTCCAAACTGAATGTAACTGTGCTGAACTGGACCTTTCCCCACTGAATGTAACTGTGCTGAACCGGACCTGCCAACACTGAATGTAAATGTGCTGAACCGGACCTGTCCAAACTGAATGTAACTGTGCTGAACTGGATCTCTCCACACAGAAATTAAACTTGCTTGAATGAAGCTGTGTACAATGCATGCACAGACAGTGGGTGTACACTCCCAGATGAATTTGGTGACAGCTGTACGTGACCCGTGCTTACCCGGACTGGAGTTGTATAATGACCAGGAGCGAGAACTTGGCCGCATTTTTCGGCTGCACGAACAGAGTTTCTCTGAGCAGTTATAGCTAGTGCTGAGACCTCTTAATTCAGCATTTACGGATTTAAACCACTGAATTCCTCGTATACAATGCTAAATTTCTCCTTGTCAACCCCTTATTCAGCGTTTTATTATATTTTTTGTAGAAATCTCAGAGGGATCATACTGTAATCTCTGGGTATTTCACTGTAGAGCAAGGTTAGTGTTATTGAAAGACATTCTATTCCATCAAAACATAAACACCATCCTGGCAGCGTCTTCACTAATCTGTTTGTTTGAATTAGTGTCATAAAGATAACAGTTCAAGCCATCTAATTATCTTCCTGGAGCCTGACATCAGGTATAAATGTGATAATCTGTGAGTGTAGTGCAGAGCGCGCTCAGAGCTTCTGACAGAAATGCACGGGATACCAAAAGGTCTGGTGTTTGCCCTTTACTATCCCGTCATTGCAGCTATCGGGGTTCCAGGTAAAGTATTGGAGTTAGTTACTCATTATGGGTATTAGTCTTTAACTGTATAACTGCTCCTACTTACCGGGAATGCTTCTTCCCTTTAACTGTATCATTTCTTCCCTTTCACGGTATATTTTATCACTTTTCTCAGCATCATTTCTTCCCTGTAACGGAATCACTACCTATTCTGAGTGGCTGCTTCGCCATAATTTAATTTAATGTGTTTTCTACAGTGTCGCCACTTCAGCGGTACCAGTCTATTTGCTCTGAGTGATGTTTTATTGAAATTCAACAGTAGATGTCGCTACACTGTGAGTGGTATTATCACACGAATATAACTGTGTGCATAGATTTCCTATTGTGTTCCTGGTATTTCACTGTGAGTAGTATTATCACACTATTATAACTGTGCACGTATATTTCCTGTTATGTTATTGGTATTTTACTGTCAGTGGTATTATCGCAATATAATAACTGTGTACATATATTTCCTATTGTGTTATTGGTATTTCACTGTGAGTGGTATTATCGTACTATTTTAAATCTGTACATATATTTCCTATTGTGTTATTGGTATTTCACTGTCAGTGGTATTATCACACAAATAACTGTGTACAGACATTTCCTATTGTGTTATTGGTATTTCACTGTCAGTGGTATTATCACACTATTATAACTGTGTACATATATTTCCTATTGTGTTATTGGTATTTCACTGTGAGTGTTATTTTCACATTGTTATAACTGTGTACATATATTTCCTATTGTGTTATTGGTATTTCACTGAGTGGTATTATCACACTATTATAACTGTGTACATATATTTCCTAAATTAAAAACACAAAACGCTGGAAATACTCAGCAGGTCAGACAACAACTGTAGAGAGAGAGACAGGGTTAACGTTCCAGTTCGACGACCCTTCGTCAGAACATGAAAACGTTGGAGATGCAACAGATTTTTAAGCAAGTGTCGGGGCAGGGAGAGTGGGGAAAGAACAAAAGGTAAGTTCTGTGATATGATGGAAGGTAGGAGAGATTAAGAGACAAAAGAGACGATGGTGCAAGTTAAAAGGAGATGGTAATGGGACAAGTACAGAAACAAAAGATGACTCGAGCTGAAGATTAACGGCAATGGCTGGATGATCAGCAGCTACCATGTGAAAGAGAGAAAAGAAATGACGGGGAAGAGGTTATGGTTCGAAATTGTTGAAATCGATGTTGAGTCCAGAAGGCTGTAGAGTGCCTATTAGAAATATGAGGTGTTGTTCCTCCAGCTTACCTTGAGCTTCATTGGTACAGTATAAGAGACCGAGCACGGAGTGGTCAGATTGGGAGTGGAGCAGAGAATTAAAGTGACAGGCGACCGGAAGCTCGAGTTCACCATTACGGACTGAACGGAGGTGTTCCGCAAAGTGGTCACCCAATCTGCGTTTGGTCTCCCCAATGTAGAGGAGACCGCATCGTGAGCAGCGAATACAGTATACTAACTTACAAGAAGTACAAGTAAGTCGCTGTTTCACCTGAAAGGAGTGTTTGGGGCCCTGGACAGTGTTGTTATTGTGTTTATGGCATTTCACTGTGAATCGTATTATAACACTATTACAACTGTGTCCATATATTTCCTATTGTGTTATTGGTATTTCACTGTGAGTGGTATTACCACACTGTTTTCGTGTTGTGGAGATATTTACTTGTACGTCTTGCAATGTAGTATACTGTATTCGCTACTCACGATGCTGTTTCCTCTACATTGGGGAGACCAAACGCAGATCTGGTGACAACTTTTCTGAACTCCTGCGTTCAGTCCACAGTGGTGACCTGAGCTTGTCAGTTGAATACTCCATCCCTCTCCCTCTCTGACCTCTCTGACCTCTCTGACCTCTCTGCCCTCGGCCTCCTAAACTTTTTTAATGAAGCTCAATGGAAGATCGAGGAACAGTACCTCATCTATCGATTTGGCACTTTCAGCCTTCTGGACTCAACATCGAGTTCAACAATTTCAGGTCATAACCGCTGCTCCCGTTGTTTTCGGACAGCAGCTGTTGGTAATGATTCTGCCATTGCCATTGACGCCTCCTATAGACCAATCATTTGTTTCTGTACTTGTCCAATTAGCATCACTTGTTTGCTTTGCATCATCATCCCTTTTGCCTTTTAATCTCTCCTGCCTTCCACCCTATCACAGACCTTCAGTTTTTTTATTTCCTCCCCTCCTCCCTTTCCCTGCCCTTACACTTGCTAAAAACAGTTAAATCTCTAACTTTATCAGTTTCTGAGGAAATCCATCGACCTGAAATGTGAACTCTGTTTCTCTCTCCACTGATGCTGCCTGAAATGCTGAGTATTTCCTGCATTTTTTGTTTTTATTTCAGATTTCCAACATCCGCAGTATTTTGCTTTTGTGCATGTATTAACTATTGTGTTATTGGCGCTGTACTGGGAGCCGTATTATCAACAATAACAAACTACATTTATATAGCGGCTTTAACGTATTAAAATAATTCACAGGAACGTTATCAAAAAAAAATCACACTGAGCCACATAAGGAGATACTCGCACAACAAAAGCTAGGGCAAAGAGGTAAGTTTTAAGGAGCGTTTTAAAAAAGGAGATAGAGTGAAAGCTCGCGGAGTGATGTAGGGTTGGGGAGGTTTCAGAGACAGGGAGGAGCGAAGCTCTGCAGCATTTTGCAAACAACGATGAGAATTTAAAATCGAGGGGCTGCTGGACTGTGAGCTAATGTAGGTCAGCGAGCACAGGGGTGACGGGTGGACGGGACTTGGTGCGAGTTGGGACACGGGCAGCAGAGAATTGGATGAGCTCAGGTTTATGGAGGGAGGAAGATGAGAGGCCGGCGAGGACCGCATTGTAATAGTCACGTCTAGAGACAACAAAGGCATGGATGAGGTTTGCAACAGCTGATGAGCTGAGGCAGGGACAGAGACTGGCGATGTTACTGAGGTGGAAGTAGGCGGCCTTGAAGATGGAGCGAATAAATGTTTGGAAGCTCAATTTCGGGTCAAATAGGACACCAAGGTTGCAAACGGTCTGGTTCAGCCTCATGCTGCCGCTCGGAGATTTCATCCGGAAATAGCGTCAGGTTCACGTATACACTGATGTCACTCAGCTCTACCTCACCACCACCTCTCTCGACACCTCCGCTGCCCCCGATTGGTCACGCTGCCTGGGAGAGGGATGGAGTCAGTGGCTGGGGAAAAGAGTTTGTGGCGGGAGCGAATACAATAGCTTCGGTCTACCCAATATTTAGTTGTAGGAAATTTCTGCTCATCCAGTGCTGGATGTCGGACAAGCAGTGTGAAAGATCAGAGACAGTGGAAGGTTCGAGAGAGATCATGGTGAGGCAGAGTTGGGTGTCGTCAGCGTATACGTGGCACCTGACGCTGTGTTTCTGGATGATATCACCGAGGGGCAGCATGACGATGAGAAATAGGAGGGGACCAAGGATAGATCCACCAGGGATTCCAGAGGTAAGGGTGCGGGAGCGGGAAGAGAAGCCATTGCAGGTGACTCTATGGCTACGAGGGCAGTTCCACTCAGATGGGCGACGGCGGAGAGGAGTTGGAGGAGGAGGATTGTGTGGTTAACCGTGTCAAAGGCTGCACACCTTTCGCGAAGGACGAGGAAGAATAGTTTACCACGGTCACAGACACATATGATGTCATTTGTGACTTTGATAAGAGCAGTTTCCGTGAAATTATAACAGTGTGCAAATAGTTTCAATTGTATTATTGGTATTATACTGTGGGTGATTTATCACACTATTATCACTGTGTATATGGAGTTCTATTGTGTTACTGACACTGTCACTGTGGGTGAATGATCACACTGTTATCACTGTGTACATGGAGTTCTATTGTGTTATTAACACTGTCAATGTTGGTGAATTATCACACTGTTATCACTGTGTACATGGGGTTCTATTGTGTTATTGACGCTGTGACTGTGGGTGAATGATCTGACTGTTATCACTGTGTACATAGAGTTCCATTGTGTTACTGACACTGTCACTGTGGGTGAATTATAACACTGTTATCACTGTGTACATCGAGTTCTATTGTGCTATTGACACTGTCACTCTGGGTGAATTATCACGCTGTTATCAATGTGTACATGGAGTTTTATTTTGTTATTGATACTGTCACTGTGGGTGAATTATCACACTGTTATTACTGTGTACATGGAGTTATATTGTGTTATTGACACACACTGTGGGTGATGTATTATACTGTTATCACTGTGCACATGGAGTTCTATTGTATTATTAACACTGTCACCGTGGGTGAATTATCACACTGTTATCATTGTGTACATGTAGTTCTATTGTGTTATTGGCACTGTCGCTGTGGGTGAATTATCACACTTTTATCACTGTGTACATGGAGTTCTATTGAGTTACTGACAATGTCACTGTGGGTAAATTATCACACTGTTATCACTCTGCACATGGAGTTCTTTTGTGTTATTGACACTGTCACTGTGGGTGAATTATCACACTGCTATCAATGTGCACATGGAGTTCTATTGTGTTATTAACACTGTCACTGTGGGTGAATTATCACAATGTTATCACTGTTTACATGGAGTTCTATTGTGATATTGACACTCACTGTGGGTTAATTATCACACTGTTATCACTGTGTACATGGAGCTCTATTGTGTTACTGACACCCTCACTCTCGGTGAATTATGACACTGTTATCACTGTGTACATGGAGTTCTATTGTATTATTGAAACTTTCACTGTGGGTGAATTATCACACTGTTATCACTGTGTACATGGCGTTCTATTGTGATATTGAAACTCTCACTGTGGATGAATTATCACACTGTTATCACTGTGTACATGGAGTTCTATTGTGTATTTAACACTGTCACTGCGGGTGAATTACCACACAGTTATCACTGTGTACATGTAGTTCTATTGTGTAATCGACACTGTCACTGTGGGTGAATTATCACACTGTTATCACTCTGTACATGGAGTTCTTTTGTGTTATTGACACTGTCACTGTGGGTGAATTATCACACTTTTATCACTTTGTACATGGAGTTTCCTATGTGTTACTGACACTGTCACTGTGGCTGAATTATCACACTGTTATCACTTTGTACATGGAGTTCTATTAAGTTACTGATACTGTCACTGTGGGTGAATTATCACACGTATCACTGTGTACATGTAGTTCTATTGTGTTGCTGACGCTGTCACTCTGGGTGAATTATCACACTGTTATCACTGTGTACATGGAGCTGTGAGTATTTCCGGCATTATCTGCTCTCTCTTTCTCTCTCTCAGTCACTTATTCACTGACTGTCTGTCCGTCTCTTTTACAGCTAATTTGGCAGTGATTGTGATCCTGTCCCGAGGAAGGTGCTGTCTCGCCAGATGTATCACTTACTACCTCATGTCCATGGCGGCGACGGATCTCCTGGTCATTATTACTGCTGTTATATTGAACCGGATTGTAGGTATTTATTTCCCATTCAGTTTCCTGTCCATCTATCCGGTCTGCAGTCTGAAGCTTGCGCTAATTCATGGAATCATAGACAGTTCTGTCTGGGTAACGGTTGCTTTCACCTTTGATCGATTTGTAGCCATTTGTTGTCAGAATCTTAAAACAAAGTATTGCACCGAGAAAACGGCGGCGGTGGTTCTAGGAGCGGTCTGTACATTAAGCTGTGCTAGAAACATCCCCTGGTACTTTATGTATGAGCCGCTCTTTATAATTAACGATGTTTCTTGGCTCTGCAGCTTTAAAGCAATATTTTATACCTCACCTGCATGGGCCGCATTTGACTGGATTCACCACATTTTAACCCCGTGCCTCCCGTTTATTCTGATTTTGCTGCTCAATGCTCTGACCGTCAGGCACATTCGAGCGACCATTCGAATTCGCAGGAGACTCCGGACCCAGAGCAATGGAGATAATCAGAGTGACCCAGAGATGGAGAGCCGGAGAAAGTCCATCGTTTTACTCTTCTGTATCTCGGGCAGTTTCATTCTGTTATATTTATTGTATCTTTTAACTTTCTTCTTTATCCAGATTGCGAGCTTTACATATTTCTCAGGTTCTAGTTTCAAGGAATCAAATGTTCTTCTGGAGGAAAGTGGATATATGCGTCAGCTTTTGAGTTCCTGCATCAACCCGTTTATTTATGCAGGGACCCAGAGCAAATTCAGAGAGGAGTTAAAGGATGGGATGAAATATCCACTGAGTATAATTGTTAAATTATTTAAATGATGAAAATAGTAAAGTATAGCATGAATTGTACCTTATATTCCATGTTGTGCTCTTCTTGTCCATGTCAGACACGGCCTCCCCTCCCAGATACACAGTCATTTACTCTAAGATCCTTACCCAATGTGAATTTAAGAATGTTTGAGGAACACTGCATCAGCGCACAATTCAGTGTTGTAACTTGTTCTCAGTTAGATTCATAGAAACATAGAAACATAGTACTGAGTTTAGATGATCAGCCATGATCTCATCGAATGGCGGAGCAGGCTCGAGGGGCCGAATGGCCTACTCCTGCTCCTATCTTCTATGTTTAGAACATTACAGCACAGTACAGGCCCTTCGGCCCTCGATGTTGTGCCGAGCATTGTCCGAAACCAAGATCACGCTATCCCACTCCCCCTCATTCTGGTGTGCTCCATGTGCTTATCCAATAACCGCTTGAAAGTTCCTAAAGTGTCCGACTCCACTATCACAGCAGGCAGTCCATTCCACACCCCAACCACTCTCTGAGTAAAGAATCTACCTCGGATATCCCTTCTATATCTCAACCCCATGCACCTTATAGTTATGCCCCCTTGTAACAGCTACCTGCTCCCGAGGAAATAGTCTCTGAACATCCACTCTATCTATCCCCCTCATCATCTTGTATACCTCTATTAAGTCGCCTCTCATCCTCCTCCGCTCTAAAGAGAAAAGCCCTAACTCCTTCAATCTTTCCTCATAAGACCTCCCCCCCAAACCAGGCAGCATCCTGGTAAATCTCCTTTGCACTCTTTCCAATGCTTCCACGTCCTTCCTATAGTGATGTGACCAGAACTGCACACAATATTCCAAATGTGGTCTCACCAAGGTCCTGTACAGTTGTAGCATAACCTCACGGTTCCTAAACTCAAACCCCTTGTTAATAAACGCTAACACACTATAGGCCTTCTTTACTGCTCTATCCACTTGAGTGGCTACCTTCAGAGATCTGTGGATATGAACCCCCAGGTCCCTCTGTTCCTCCACGTTCCTCAGAACCCTGCCGTTGACCCTGTAATCCTTATTCAAATTTGCCCTACCAAAATGAATCACCTCGCACTTATCAGGGTTAAATTCCATCTGCCATTTTTCGGCCCAGCTCTGCATCCTATCAATGTCTCTTTGCAGCCTACAACAGCCCTCCACCTCATCCACTACTCCACCAATCTTGGTGTCATCAGCAAATTTACTGATCCACCCTTCAGTCTCCTCCTCCAATTCATTGATAAAAAATCACAAACAGCAGAGGACCCAGCACCGACCCCTGTGGCACACCGCTGGTAACTGGTCTCCAGTCCGAAAATTTTCCATCCACCTTCTATGAGATAGCCAGTTACTTATCCAATCGGCCAAATTTCCCTCTATCGCACAACTCCTTACTTTCTTCATGAGCCCACCATGGGGAACCTTATCAAACGCCTTACTAAAATCCATGTATACGACATCAACTGCTCTACCTTCATCTACACACTTAGTTACCTCCTCAACGAATTCAATCAAATTTGTTAGGCAAGACTTACCCTTCACGAATCCGTGTTGACTACCCCTGATTAAGTTGCCTCTTTCCAAATGGTCATAAATCCTATCCCTCAGGACCTTTTCCATTATCTTACCAACCACCGAAGTAAGACTAACCGGCCTATAATTAACAGGGTCATTCCTATTTCCCTTCTTGAAGAGAGGAACAACATTCGCCACTCTCCAGTCCTCTGGCACCATCCCCGTGGACAGTGAGGACCCAAAGATCAAAGCCAAAGGCACTGCCATCTCCTCCCTTGCCTCCCAAAGAATCCTAGGATATATCCCATCTGGCCCAGGGGACTTATCGACCCTCAGGTTCTTCAAAATTGCTAAAGCATCATCCCTCAGAACATCTACCTCCTCCAGCCTATCCACCTTTATCACACTCTCATCCTCAGGAACATGGCCCCTCTCCTCGGTGAACACTGACGAAAAGTATTCATTCATCACCTCTCCTATCTCTTCTGACTCCATGCACAAGTTCCCACTACTGTCCTTGACCGGCCCAACCCTCACCCTGGTCATTATTTTATTTCTCACATAAGAGTAAAAAGCCTTGGGGTTTTCCTTGATCCGACCCGCCAAGGACTTCTCATGCCCCCTCCTAGCTCTCCTAAGCTATTTTTTTTAGCTCATTCCTTGCTACCTTGTACCCCTCAATCGACCCAACTGAACCTTGTTTTCTCATCCTTACATACGCTTCCTTTTTCCTCTTGACTAGACATTCAACCTCTTTTGTGAACCATGGTTCTCTCACTCGGCCATTTCCTCCATTGCAGTTCTCTTCTCGGTGCTGACTCAGGCCTGGTACATTCCCAACAGCCCCGAGGGACCTGGAGTATCTCTACATTCATGTGGAGTCCGACCTCTGATCTGTGATTGGATATCAAGTTTATCTGTTTATTGAAGGGAGCCAATATCCCTCCTGGGAATGGTTTGGATCTTGAGGGTCGGATACGCTCTGAAATGGGAGCACGCGCTGTCCCCACGCATTGTCCTCCGCTCACTGGGCAGCGCCCCACAGCCGCAATCCTGTGTCCATAAACAGTGGAAGAGGAATTGCTGGAGGAAAGAGACACAGGGCCATCGAGGAGACTTTCTATTCTTTTCAGTGGCCAGTTAGGTCGACACCCCCAGTGTCATTAAACAAAATAAAATTAATCTAACGAATAATCACCAAAATCATAAAAATAGCAAACTTATCAAATTAAATGAGATTATCAACTTCACTATCGACTATGCATTCCAGTCTAGTTCAATTTATATCATCCTGGTAGTCCCATGTTACAATGATTATAGCTGTTGACTATTCACAGCAATCAATCTCTATCAATTAATGTACAACAGACCCAGAGATGAGCCGGGCTTTTTGGTGAGATAACAGAGAGGGTTGATGAGGGCAATGCTGTTGACGTAGTGTACATGGTCTTCCAAAAGGCGTTTGATAAAGTGCCACATAATCGGCTTTCCAGCAAAGTTGCATCCCATGGAATGAAAGGGACAGTGGCAGCATGGATACCAAATTGGCAAAGTGACAGGAAACAGAGAGTAGTGGTGAACGGTTGTTTTTCGGACTGGAGGAAGGTACACAGTGGTTTTCCCCTGGGGTCGGTACCAGGACCACTGTTTTCTTGATATATCTTAATGGCATAGATTTGGGTGTGAAGGGCACAATTTAAAATTTGCAGATGACACAATACTTAGAAGTATAGTGTACAGTGAGGAGAATAGTGATAGACTTCAAGAGGACATAGACAGGCTGGTGGAATGGGCGAACATGTGACAGATTAAATTTAAAGCAGAAAAGTGCGAAGTGATGCATATTGGTAGGAAGAACGAGGAGAGACAATATAAACTGAAGGGTACATTGCTAAAGTGTGTGCATGAACAGAGAGACCTGTGTGTATATGTGCACAAATCGTTGGAGGTGGCAGGGCAGATTGAGAAATGCATCCTGGGCTTCATAAATAGAGGCGCAGAGTACAAAAGTCAGGAAGTTATGATGAAAGTTTATAAAACACTGGATCGGCATCAACTGGAGTATTGTGTCCAATTCTGGGCAACGCACTTTAGGAAGGATGTGAAGGTTTAGAGAGGGTGCGGAAAAGATTTACAAGAATGCTTCCAGGGATGAGGGACTTCAGTTACGTGGATAAACTGGATAAGCTGGGGTTGTTCTCCTTCGAGCAGAGAAGGTTGAGAGGAGATTTGATAGAGGTGTTCAAAATAATGTGGGTTCTAGACATAGATAAACCTTTCCCATTGGTGGAAGGGTTGTTAACCAGAGGGCACAGATTTAAGGTGATTGGTAGAAAAACCAAAGGCGGCATGAGGAAACACATGTTTATGCAGCGAGTGGTTAGGATCTGGAATGTGCTGCCTGAAAGGGTGGTGGAGGCAGATTCAATAGTGGCTTTCAAAAGGCAATTAGATGAGGGAAAAACACTGCAGGGCTACGGGGGAAGGGTGGGGGAGTGGGACTAGCTGAAGTGCTCTTTCAGAGAGCCACCAAGGGTTCGATGGGCTGCATGGCCTCCTTCTGTGCTGCAACCATCCTATGGTTCTATTCTATGATTCTATGAAAACCCGGGTGGTGGAGAGTTTGAGAACCATAGTTCCAAAGTCAGCTCTTCCTTCCAAGCCTGCCACACTTTCCACATGTCATGTCTCTAATTACTCACATTCTGTGTCCCCAAGTGTTATTCTAGGAATGATGTCTATCTAATTTGCATTTGAATGAATCAAAACGAACTGTTTCCACCGTCTACCGATGCAGCCTGTCCAGAGATTGACCAATAAATCACTGAAATACTGTTTCAGCAGATTGGGTTTGAATTGAGCTCCTTCAAGCGAGGCCGTGTCCTCTGGTTCTACTGTCTGAGCAAGGTGAAACAACTTGTCGTGCTCTACATTATCTGGTCCATTTACAATCCTAAAAACAACAATCATATCACCTCTTGACATTCTCTTTTCCAGTGAGAACTTGCACAATTTACAGAATCGCTCCTCACAATCTAATCCCTCCATCCTCCAGTAATTCTGGTCACTCTCTTCCGTGTCCGTTCAATAGCTGCAATACCCTGTGGTGTCCAGAGCTGTACACAGTAGTCTGGGCCCGGTTACAACAATGGTTTATAAAGTGGGGTAGGATTGCCTCGCTATCTCGGCTCAATATTGACCGCTTAATACAGCCCAACGTCTGGTGGGCTTTTCTCTTTGTTGTCATAATTTCAATGTATTGTCAATAAGACCGCCCGATCTCTTTCACTTTCCATGGAAATTAATATATTTTCATTTAAGTGATTGTCCCTTCTGGGATTCCTTGTGACGCACTTTGCCTTTCTCTACATTGAATGACATCTGTCGCCTGTCTGCCCAATTCCCAGGTATTTAAATCCTCCTGTAGCTTATCCTCTTAAGTTTTGCAATCTGCCACCTTCACCAGCTTTGATTCACCTGAAAATGTAGCCACTGTTCTTGTGACTCCTAGCTCCAAGTAATTTATAAAGATAGTGCAAAAAAGGTACAGACCAGACCTCTGTTGGTCCCCACTGGTAACATTCTCCCAGTCCGATGATAATCCCTGTATCATCGCTCTCTGGGTTCTATCGATGAACTAATTACACATCCCTTGTAAAATATTCCCACTGATTCTCACGATCTTTCTTTTCAGTACCATCCTTTCCAGGGGCAGTGTATAAAAGGCCTGACTGAATCCAAATACACCTCACCCACTGCTTTACACCTGTCCAGCTCCTTTGTCACACCCTCAAAGAGAACTGGTGAACTAATTAGTAATCTTGTTGTACGGGGACCCTTGGGTCAGAGCGATCATAACATGATCGATTTCTCACTCGAAATGGAGAGCGAAGAAATTGACTCAGAGACTAAGTTCCTGAATTTAAACAAGGGGAATTATGATGCCATTAGACGGGAACTGAGTAGGTCTGATTGGACAACGTTCCTGGGAGGACTGGAGGTAGATAAACAATGGCAAGCATTTAAAGATAGAATGAAAAAATTGCAAAAATTGTTTATACCAATCTGGCATAAAAGGAAATCTAAAAAGGTGACTCAACCGTGGATAACAGGGGAAATTAGAGAAAGCATAAAATCCAAAGATAGGGCGTATAAAATAGCCAAAAAAAGCGCCAGAGTGGAAGATTGGGAACAGTTTAAGATAGAGCAAAGGAGGACAAAGGGCTTAATCAAGAGGGGCAAAATAGCTTACAAAAGCAAGCTGGCGGAAAATATAAAAACTAACTCCAAAAGCTTTTATAAGTATATCAAGAGGAAAAGACTGGTGAAAACCAAAGTTGGTCCATTGCAGTCAGATACGGGGGAATATATAATGGGAAATAAGGAAATGGCAGACCAACTAAATGCATACTTTGGGTCAGTCTTTACGAAGGAAGACACAAAAAACCTCCCTGGGATATCGGGAAAAATAGGGGCATTGGCAAAGGAGGAACTGATGCAAATCAATATCTCTAAGGATATGGTGTTAAGGAAGCTAAAGGGATTGAAGGCGGACAAATCCCCAGGGCCTGATAACATGCATCCTAGGGTACTGAAGGAGGTGGCACTAGAGATAGCGGATGCACTAAGTATAATTTTTCAGAATTCATTAGACTCGGGAACAGTGCCCATGGATTGGAGGGTAGCTAACGTTACCCCACTATTCAAAAAGGGGGGTAGGGAAAAAGCAGGTAATTACAGACCTGTAAGCCTTACATCAGTTGTGGGCAAAATGCTGGAGTCCATCATTAAGGATGAAATAGCGGAGCACTTAGCAAATGGGGACAGGATAGGACATAGTCAACATGGATTTACAAAGGGTAAATCGTGCTTGACTAACCTATTGGAATTTTTTGAGGGAGTAACTTGTAAAATAGATGAGGGAGAGCCAGTAGATGTGGTGTACCTGGACTTCCAAAAGGCCTTCGATAAGGTCCCACATAAAAGATTAGCATGGAAAATTGAAGCTCATGGGATAAAGGGGAAAGTATTGACGTGGATAGAGAACTGGCTGTCAGATAGAAAACAGAGAGTTGGAATAAACGGCTCATTTTCTGAATGGCAGGCAGTAACAAGTGGGGTACCACAGGGATCTGTCCTGGGTCCCCAGCTGTTCACAATTTACATTAATGACCTGGATCAGGGAGTCGGATGCAGCATTTCCAAATTTGCAGACGACACCAAACTAGGAGGGGGGGTGGGCTCAGAGGAGGAGATCAGGAAGCTCCAAAGCGATTTGGACACACTGGGTGATTGGGCGGATAAATGGCAGATGCACTATAATGTGGACAAGTGCGAAGTTATCCACCTTGGGTGCAGGAACGGGAGGGCAAATTATTATTTAAATGGCAATAAATTGGGAGAGGGGGAAGTACAGAGAGACCTGGGTGTTCTTGTACACCAGTCACTGAAGGCGAGCATGCAGGTGCAACAGGCGGTCAAGAAGGCAAACGGTATGCTGGCCTTCATAGCAAAAGGGTTGGAATACAGGAACAGGGATACCTTGCTGCAGCTGTACAGGGCACTGGTGAGACCACACCTCGAGTACTGTGTACAGTTTTGGTCGCCTCATCTGAGGAAAGATGTTCTTGCCATGGAGGGGGTGCAGCGGCGATTCACCAGGCTGATACCAGGAATGGCGGGATTGACCTATGAGGAGAGACTATGTAGTTTAGGGATGTACACACTGGAGTTTAGAAGATTGAGAGGGGGCCTCATAGAAGTGTATAAAATTCTGACAGGTCTAGACAGACTAGATGCAGAAGGAATGTTTCCCTTGGCGGGTGAGAACAGAACTAGAGGACACAATTTAAGGATAAGGGCTAAACCATTTAGGACAGAAATGAGGGGAAATTTCTTCACTCAGAGAGTGGTGAACCTGTGGAACTCATTGCCACAGAGGGCAGTGTACGCCAGCTCATTAAATATATTTAAGAGGGAATTAGATATATTTCTACAGGCAAAAGGGGTTAAGGGTTATGGAGAGAAGGCGGGGACGGGATACTGAATTGGAGGATCAGCCATGATCACATTAAATGGCGGAGCAGGCTCGAAGGGCCGGATGGCCTACTCCTGCTCCTATCTTCTATGTATGTAAACTAGATTGGCAAGGTCATCCCTTCATGAACAGTTTGATATCAAGATGATATTTCTATCAAGATGCTCCACGATCTTATAGTTAATCAGGGTTTCCATGACTTTACCAACAATGGAACTCTAACTCACTGTTCTGCAGTTTCCTCTCAACTTTGCTACAATTTTTCTTTAAAAAAAAGTAGACATAGGATCTGCCTTTCTCCGGTCCCCGGCAAATCTGCAGTATTCAATAATTTCTCCGAGATTTATGCCCGATTACCTGCAATTTTCTCCCCTATCTCCACAATGAACCACGGATGAATCTTCCCCGGCCCCTGAGATTGATTTAACAACTTGTATTATGTAGCGCCTTTAACGTAGTAAAACGTCCCAAGGCGCTGCACAGGAGTGTTAGAAAAAAACATTGACACCGATCCACAAAAGGATAAATTATGGCAGGTGAGCAAAAGCTTGGTCAAAGAGGTCGGTTTTAAAGAGCGACTTAAAGGAGGAAAGAGAGGTAGCGAGGTGGACAGGTTTCGGCAGGGAATTCCAGAGCTAAGGACCGAGGCAACAGAAGGCACGACCACCAAAGGTTGAGCGATTATAATCAGCGATTCTCAAGAGGGCAGAATTAGAGTAGCACAGATATCTCGGGGGGTTGTGGGGCTGAAGTAGATTACAGAGATAAGGGGGGGGGGTGGTGCGAGGCCATGGAGGGATCTGTAAACAAGGATCAGAATTTTGAAATTGAGGCGCTGCTTAAACGGGAGCCAATGTAGGTCAACGGGCACAGGGGTGATGGGCGAACGGGACTTGGTGCGAGTTAGGACATGGGCAGCCGAGTTTTGGATGACCTCAAGTTTACGTAGGTTGAAATGAGGGAGGCCAGCCAGGAGTGCGTTGGAATAGTCAAGTGTAGAGGTAAAAAAGGCATGGATGAGGGTTGCAGCAGCGGATGAGTTGAGGCAAGGGCAGAGACGGGCGATGTTACGGAGGTGGAAGTAAGCAGTCTTTGTTATTCCTCTTAAGATTATAAAGCTGTTCGTCAACCAGGCTGATGGTAATGTGAATAGTGCCACAACTTACTTCTGAAAAACCTTCTAGTTCCCATTTCCAGTTCAAATAAATTATCTTACTCGTCTTTTGTAGAAACTTAGGCAAAAAACCTATTTTCCCTTTTGAAGCCTGCATCGAATCAGTTATCATATGTATGTAGCATCACTTATCATGTGTATGTCGCATAAGTTATCATGTGTAAACTAAAATGGCAGGAGGTTGGGAACCTGAGCAGGGAGACAGGGGAAAGGGTAACTAGGATAAAAGCAAAATATCGGAAGGAGAAAAACAAAATTGACAGTCAGTGAAATCAGCTGTTTAAATCAAACATGGGCACAGTAAATAATAATTCTAATAGGTCTAACAGCGTTTAAAAAACAAGCCTGAAGGCTTTGGGGTAAAAATTCAGTCGCGCCCCTTTTGGGGCGCAAATATCGTCCGTGCGCAAAAATTAGCGCCTGGCGCTAATTCTCGCCACTGACTGGAAACTTCACTTTTAACGCCCCGGGAGGTGACTGGAGCGCTAAATCAGGCGCTGCACACCTGTCTTAAGGCGCAAAGGCCGATGAGTGAGGCGCTAAGTCAGAGTGCGAGCGCAGCGCAGGTGCTGTCAGTTAGCGAGGGAACACAGACACACTGGCGCCGGCCAGTTCTTAAGGGGGGGGGGGGGGCGATCTTGCTCCCAAACCACACCCTGCTCATTGCAGCCTTGAATCTCGGCCTGGAGAGACCTGTGAATCCATTTTGCATCCAAGGATGGAGAGGGTGAGAGAACGCACTCAGCGCTTCACCGAGCGGGCCTTGGTTGCTCTGGTTGGCGCGGTGGAGCGCCGAAGAGCAATACTGTACCCAGAGAGTGGCAGGAGGCCTTTGCCGCGCGACGACAGAAGAGTGTGGAGGGAGGTGGCTCAGAGCGTCTCCTCCAGGAGCATGGTGCCCAGGACCCATGTCCAATGCCGGAAAAAGTTCAACGACCTCACTCGGGTCGTCAGGGTGAGTGGCTTTTTTGCAATACCTCTCCATCCCTCCATCTCAACCTCACTCTATGGCCAGAGGGTCTTAAAACCACAATTAACAATACTCATCCAACACCTATGGCCCTTTCATGAAGCACACACACACATTCCATACTTTGCATACAGTAAGGGCTATTCACCTATGGGAGGCACATCTGGCAAGACCATGGCTGTATATTTACTCAGACGCCGTCCTTTTTCTTGCAGGCCAAGCTGGCACAGAATAGGAGACAGCAGCAGCGGATGGGTGGAGGGCGGCCTCAGCTGCACCCCCTCAGCGATCTTGAGGAGCGCGTCCACAGGATTGTGGCAAGCCGGGTGATCGGTCCCGTCGCCACTGGAGACGCCGACCCCGTTCTGGACAGCAATGGTAAGGTCATCACCTTTTTGTCCTCTGTCCTTCCACTTGTCCCTCACAACACCAGCCTTTGACACTTTCAATCCAACTTACTAAATCGCTGCACTTATTCCTCCCTTACTGCCACCCTGTCCTCACGCTAAAGCCACTCTTGTACCTCCCTGCTTTCAGATGGTGATTCACCAGCTGAGGAGACGGGCCCTGAAGCTGCCATTGGGAGTGAAGCTGCAGCCGAGGAGGAAGAGGAAGCCGGAGCATCAGTGCCACCCTCTCCCGAGGAAGCCCATACCCACACTGGGAACACGCCTTCCCTGGAGGGGAGCAGGGGGGAAGGGTCTGATGAGGGTGAAGCTCCAGGACCCAGTGGGCTGCAGCAACGCGATGGGGGTAGGGAAGCTCGGGGGCCTTCTCCCCAGAGGGAGAGTATGCTAGCGACTCCTTCTGCAATGGACGCAGAGGAGGAGCGGCTGATCGCAGAAATGAACACCCAGGCGGTGGGCATGCACACTGAGCTCATGGCTGCAGTGGGTAGGGTGCCCGAATGCATTGAGGCACTAGCAAGGAGTGTGGAGCACTTCGCTGTAGCGCAGGCGGATGCGACACTAAAGCTCAGTGCTGCAATTCAATCTCAGACTGCTCTCATGCAGACTCTGATTGAGGCCACGCGAGTACTGTCTGCTGCCATCCTCACTGGTTCGGGTACATTTCCCCGGGGCTCTCACCGCGCCGCAGCAGGCCAGCAATCTGTGCTCCAGCAGATTGCTCCGGATGCTGAGGTGCTGCCCCGTGGGAGTGCCAGTGTGCCGGTCGAGCAGGGAGTTGCTGTCCTCGCTCAAGATGACAGCATTCCTGCTGCCACCACTGTCACTTCTCCACTGCAGTTGCCACCGCCTGTAGGACAGACTGCTGCCGCCCATGCAGAGTTGGTGCAGTCTGCAGCCGGACCCTCCAGGCCCAGAGCTGGTCGAGGCCGTCCCTCAAGGGCATCTGCATTGTCAGGGCCTGACAGTCAGCAGCCTTCACACCAGCCTTGCTGCAGCCACTGAGGTCCCATTGCGGAGGAGCAGTAGGGTAAGAAGGGGGGAAGGGCGCACGGGAAGGAGTTCACCCTCGATGTAGGAGGTGTGACAAAATGCTGGTCATTTTTTTATTAAAGGCCGAGGGTCGTGGTCAAACTTTTGTTGAGTGTTTTGGACATTATCTCCAGGTTGTGAGAACCAGTTATGGTAATGACTGTTTTTTTGTGTTTATTTGTATGAGTTTGTCATGAAGAAATGACACACACAGAGTTTGTAAAATAAAGAAGTTTTGGTACTCAAAATATACATGTTTGCTGTTTGGAATCATTGGTGCCTTGGCCGGCTTAGGGGTTGCATGCTGGGTTCACTGATGTTGTTAGCAATGGCAGAAGCCATTTCCACAGAAGGGGGCCTAGAAGCGGCTTGCTATCAGCCGTTGACGGACGGCCCTTGCAGTTTCACCTTCGTGGGCCGCCCTCCCGCCTTGGTGCTGCTGATGAGCATCCTCCTCCTCCTCTTCCTCCTCTTCCTCCTCCTCCTCTGGTGCTGCTGCAAGGCCTGGTGGCATTGGCTGTGTCCTGAGGATTGCCAAGTTGTGCAGCATGCAGCACACAACTACGAAGTTGGATACTCGCTCAGGCGAGTACTGCAGGGCTCCCCCAGAATGGTCGAGACAGCGGAACCGTTGCTTCAGCACGCCGATTGTGCGCTCAATTATGTTCCTGGTAGCTTGATGGCTCTCATTGTCCCGCAGCTCAGCAGGGGTGTTGGGCGTACGGAGCGGTGTCATCAGCCAGGTGGTCAATGGATAGCCCTTGTCCCCGAGAAGCCAACCAACTGGCTGATGCGGTGCCTCGAAAAGTTCTGCCACAGTAGTCTGGTGCAGGATGAAGGCATCGTGGCAGCTCCCAGGATAATGGGCATTGACACCGAGTATCAGCTGTCTGTGGTCACAGACCAGCTGAACATTCAAGGAATGGAACCCCTTTCTGTTCCGGAAATCCTCAGCATTCTCATGTGGAGCACGCAAAGCCACATGCGTGCAGTCAATGGTGCCCTGCACCATGGGGAAGCCCGCTATCCTTGCAAAGCCCAGAGCACGGTCACGCTGCTTGTCTAGGGACATGGGGAAAGAGATGAACTCTCGTCTCCTTTTAAAGAGGGCATTTGTGACCTGCCGGATGCAGCAATGCACCGCGAACTGGGAGACATTGGCGAGGTTCCCAGCAGCAGCTTGAAAGGAGCCAGTAGCGTAGAAGTTGAGAGCCACTGTGACCTTCACTGCCACCGACAGAGACGTCCTGGACCTCAGTTGAGGCTGCAGATCTGGCTGCAGCAGGTGGCAGAGCTCAGTGACCACCTCCTTGGTGAATCTCAGCCTTCGCAGACACTGCTCCTCAGACATATGAATGTAGGAGAGCTGTTGACGATATACCCTGGGAGGGTAAGCTCTCCTGTACATACGCCTGTTGGCCCTCCTCCGTCTGGCCATCATTGCCACTCTCTCTCTGCGTCTCTGTGTCCTCCGGTTCAGCTGGAGCAGGACGACGCCCCCAATCATTGCAGCCCCCATAATCTCTTCGCAAGCAAAGTTATGAACGACAGCAATGAAAGTACCAACGAGGTTAGGATCAGTAGGCAAAAGTATCTCACAAAGCGCTGACTCACTGCAGAAGTCTCTCTTTCTCTCTCTCCGAATCTCTCTCTCTCTCTCAGAACGAGTGGTGCAAAAATGTCAACCACAGAAAAAGACAGGAAGAGGCCCCCTTTAAATAGCGCCCCCCCCCCCCCAGCCCCACAGCGATTGATAACGTTCCAGTTTCCCGGTCGTTGCTAGCATCAGGCGGTAAGGCAGGGGGTGCCACTCAATTTCCGCTCCGGGGCGCCACAAAGGCATTGCACCATGGAATGACATCACAATCTGCGTGCGCAAGAGATCGCGGCAATAAAGTTCAGCGCCGCCGCTAAATGTCTAGTTAAGTTCCCGAGCGGCGCAAACATCGCTACGCCCGGGCGCTAGCTGCTTTGCGCCCCATTAGTGCCCTCTTAAGGCGCTAACGGGAGGCGCAACCAACTGAATTTTTCCCCCTTTCTGTCTTAATGCGAGGAGCATTCGGAATAAGGTGAATGAATTAGCTGTGCAAATAGAGATAAACGAATATGATTTGATTAGGATTACGGAAACATGGCTCCAGGGTGACCAAGGCTCGGAACTACATATCCAGGGGTATTCAATATTCAGGAAAGATAGGCAAAAACGAAAGAGTTGTGGCGTAGCATTGCTGTTTAAAGAGGGGATTAACACAATTGTAAGGAAGGATATTAGCTCTGATGATGTGGCATCTGTATGGGTAGAACTGAGAAAAACCAAGGGGCAGCAAACGTTAGTGGGTGTTGTATATAGACTTCCAAACAGTAATGCGGAGGTTGGGGATGGCACTAAAAGGGAAATGAGAGAACCGTGCAATAAGGGCACATGGGTGACTTTAATCTACATATAAATTGGGCTGAACCAAATCAGTAACAATACTGTGGAGGAGGAATTCCTGGAGTGTTTACAGGATGTTTTCCTGGACCAATATGTCGAGGAACCAACCAGAGATCAGGCCATCTTAGAATGTGTATTATGTAATGACAACGGATTAATTAGCAATCTTGTTGTACGAGGCCCCTTGGGTTGGAGCGATCATAATATGATAGAATTCTTCATTAAGATGGAGAGTGAAGTAGTTGACTCAGACACTAGGGTCCTGAATTTAAATAAAGGAAACTACGATGCTATCAGGCGCGAGTTGGGTAGGATTGATTGGGGAATGTCACTCAAAGGGTTGACGATGGATAGGCAATGGCAAACATTGAAAGACCGCATGGATGAACTACAGAATTTGTTCATCTCAATTTGGCATAAGAATAAAACAAAAAAGGTGACTCAACCGTGGCTAACAAGCGAAATTAAGGATAGCATAAGATCCAAGGACAGGACTTATAAATTGGCCAGAAAAAGCAGTAAATCTCAGGATTGGGAGCAGTTTAGGATTCAAAAAAGGAGGACAAAGGGATTAATTAATAAGGGGAAAATAGAATATGAGAGGAAGCTTTCAGGGAACATAAAAACTGAATGTAAAAGCTTTTACACATATGTGAAGACAAAAAGATTGGTGAAGTCAAGCGTAGGTCCGTTGCAGTCAGAATCAGGGGAACTTATAATGTGAAGAAAGAAATGACAGACCAATTAAATACATATTTTGTTTCTGTCTTCACAAAGGAGGACACAAATAACCTCCCAGAGATGTCGGGGAACATAGGGTCTGATGAAAGGGAGGAACTGAAAGAAATCAGTATTTGTAGGGAAATGGTGTTAGAGAAATTGGCGGGATTGAAGGCCGATAAATCCACAGGGCCTGGTAATCTACATCCTAGGGTAATTAAGGAAGAGGCCCTAGACATAGTAGAAGCATTGCTGATCATCTTCCAACATTCGTTGGAATCTGGAACAATACACATGGATTGGAATGGTAGCTAATGTTACCCCACTATTCAAAAAAGGAGGTAGAGAGAAAACGGGGATTTACGGGGATTAAGCCTGACATCGGTGGTGGGGAAAATGCTAGAGTAAAAGATGTAATAGCAGAGCACTTGGAAAACAGTGACAGGATCGGACAAAGTCAACATGGATTTTCAAAAGGTAAATCGTGCTTGACTAATCTGCAGAAATTTTTTGAGGATGTAACTGGTAAAATAGATAAGGGAGAACCAGCGGATTAGGTGTATTTGGACTTTGAAAAGGTTTTCGATAAGGTCCCGCATAAGAGGTTAGCGTGTAAAGTTCAGGCACATGGGATTTGGAGCAAGGTATTGACTTGGATATAGAACTGATTGGCAGACAGAAAGCAAAGAGTTGGAATACACGCGTCTCTTTCCGAGTGGCAGGTAGTGACTAGTGGGGTACCGCAGGGATCGGTCCTTGGACCCCAGCTATTCACAATATATATTCATGATCTAGACATGGGAACTAGATGTAATATCTCCAGGTTTGCAGACGACACAATGCTGGGTGGGCTTGTGTGCTGTGAGGAGGATGCCGAGAAACTACAGGATGATTTGGACAGGTTGGGTGATTGGGCAGAAGCATGGCAGATGCAATATAACGTGGATAAATGCGAGGTTATCCACTTTGGTGTCAAAAACTGGAAGGCAGATTATTATCTGTGTGGCAATAGATTGGGAGAAGGGGAAGTGCAACGAGACCTGGGTGTCCTTGTGCACCAGTCGCTAAAGTTAAGCATGCAGGAGCAGCAGGCGGTTAAGAAGGCAAATGATATGTTGGCCTTCGTAGCGAGAGGGTTTGAGTAAAGGAACAAGGATGTCTTGCTGCAGTTGTACAAGGCCTTGGTGAGACCACACCTTGAGTATTGTGTGCAGTTTCGGTCGCCTTATCTGTGGAAGGAGGTTTTTGCCATCGAAGGAGTTCAGCGAAGATTCACCAGGCTGATACATGGGATGGCAGGAATGACGTATGAGGAGAGATTGGGTCGATTGGGCTTATACTCGCTGGAGTTTAGAAGAATGAGAGGGGATCCCATTGAAACTTATAAAATTCTGAAAGGACTGGACAGGCTAGATGCAGGAAGAATGTTCCCGATGGTCGGAGAGTCCAGAACCAGGGGTCACAGTCTAAGGATAAGGGGTAAGCCATTTAGGACAGAAATGAGGAGGAATTTCTTCACCCAGAGAGTTGTGAACCTGTGGAATTCTCTACCACAGAAGGCAGTAGAGGCCAATTCATTAAATATATTCAAGAAGGATTTGGATATATTTCTTAAGGCTAAAGGTATCAAGGGATATGGGGAGAAAGCAGGGACAGGGTTCTGAATTTCGATGATCAGCCATGATCGCATTGAATGGTGGAGCGGGCTAGATGGGCCGAATGGCCTACTCCTGCTCCTATCTTCGATGTTTCTAGTCTGCAAAGGGATATAGATAGACTAAGTGAGTGGGCAGTAAGTTGGCAGATGGAGTTTAATGTAAGGAAATGTGAGGTTATTCACTTTGGTAGGAAGAATAGTAAAACAGAATATTTTTTAAATAGTGGGACACTTTCAAGTGTTGGTGTTCATAGAGATTTGCGTGTCCTCGTGCAAGAAACACAGAAAGCTAGCATGCAGGTACAGCAAGCAATAAGGAAGGCAAATAGCATGTTGGCCTTTATTGCAAGGGAGTTGGGGTATAAGAGTAAGTAAGTCTTGTTACAATTCTACAGAGCTTTGGTGAGACCACACCTGGATTACTGTGCACAGTTTTGATCGCCTAATCAAAGGAAAGATATACTTGCCTTGGAGGCGGTGCAACGAAGGTTCATAGATTGAATGCTGGGATCAGAGGGCTGTCCTATGTTTAGATACTGTGTAGAATGGGTCTATACTCCTTGTTGTTTAAAAGAATGAGAGGCGATCTCATTGAAACATACAAGATTCTGAGGGGGATTGACAGGGTATATGCTGAGAGGTTGTTCCCCCTGGCTGGAGTGTCTACAACTCTGGTGCATAGTCTCAGGATAAGGGGTAGCTCATTTAAGACTGAGATGAGGAGGAATTTCTTCACTCACAGGGTTGTGAATCTTTGGAATCCTCTGTCCCAGACGGCTGTGAATGCTGAGTCTTTGAGTATATTCAAGGCTGAGATAGATAGATTTCTGGACTCAGGGGAATCAAGGGATATGGAGATCGGGCGGGAAAGTGCAGTTCAGGTCGATGATCAGCCATGATTTTATTGAATGGCGGAGCAGGCTCTAGGGCCTACTCCTGCTCTTATTTATTATGTTCTTATGTTCTTAGAAGGAGGTAATTCGGCCCATGGTGTCTGTGCCGGCTCTTTGAAGGAGAATTTCAAATTAGTGCCAATCCCCTGCTCTTTCCCCATAGGATTCGACCTGCAATTTTTTTCCCAATTCAAGTATTTACCCAATTCCCTGTGAAAAGTTACTATTGAATCTGCTTCCACCGCCGTTTCCAGCAGTGCATTCAAGATCATGAAAACTTGCTGTGTATTTTTTTCCCCTCGTGTCGCCTCCAGTTCTTTCGCTAATTACCTTAAAACTGTGTCCTCTGGTTACCGACGCTCCTGACACTGGAAACAGTGTATCCTTATTAAGAGGGTTGTAGGACTGGAGGAGGACACAGAGATAGCGAGGGTCGAGGCCATGGAAGGATTTGAACAAGAGGATGTGAATTTTAAAGGCTGAAGTCACCAGCCGTCTCCCTCAGTACAGAATGTGACACACTACTGACAGGAAGGACGTTAATCTAACTCCTAAAGAAACAGAAAGGTGAGAAATTGTCCCTCTACATATCACAAACAGATACATACTGAGGGGAAATCAATCTCTGTACCTTTAACTAACTGTTACATGGAAAGAGGGAAATCAATGACCTATAAACACCTGGCCTTTTTGGCACTGAAGTGTCTGAAACTCATAATAGGAACTCCAGGAAAACACAATATGGCAAATGTTAAACTTTTCACTTGACGAAGGAAATCTCGATTTAACTGGTAAAGGATAAATAGTTTAACAAGGGTTCACAATGACTCACCAGACTGGCCGACTCAAGCACCACGATTGGTTGCAGAACACGCTGCTCCCTTGGCCCACCGGCCTCTGAGCTCTCTTTTTTTTTACTCGTTTATGGAATGTGGCCGGCGCCAGCATTTATTGCCCATCCCTAATTGCCCTTGGGAAGGTGGTGGTGCGCCGCCTTCTTGATGCGCTGCAGTCCGTGTGGTGATGGTATTCCCATGGTGATGTTAGGGAGGGAGTTCCAGGATTTTGACCCAGCGACGATGAAGGATCGGCGATATACTTCTAAGTCAGGATGGTGTGTGACTTGGAGGGGAATTTGGAGGTGGTGGTGATCCCATGCGCCTGCTGCCCTTCTCCTTCTAGGTGGAAGAGGTCGCGGGTTTGGGAGGTGCTGCCGAAGAAGCCTTGGCGAGTTGCTGCTGTGCATCTTGTAGATGGTACACACTGCAGCCACGGTACACCGTTGGTGGAGGGAGTGAATGTTTAAGGTTGCGGAAGGGGTGCCAATAAACCGGGCTGCTTTGTCGTATATGGTGTCGAGCTTCTTGAGTGTTGTTGGAGCTGCACTCATCCAGGCAAGTGGAGAGTATTCAATCACACTCCTGACTTGTGCCTTGTAGATGGAGTTGAGACACTCGCCGCAGAATACCTAGCCTCTGACCTGCTCTTGTTGCCACAGTATTTATGTGGCTGGCCCGATTAAGTTTCTGGTCGATGGTGACCCCCAGGATATTGATGGTGGGGGATTCAGCGATGGTAATGCCATCTACTCTGGGCTGGAGAGGAACTTGCAGTTGGAGGGAGAGGAGCTAATGGTTGTGGTCCATATAGGTACCAACAACATAGGTAGAACTAAGAAAGAGGATCTGCTGAGAGAGTATGATCAGCTAGGGGCTAAATTAAAAAGCAGAAACTCGAGGGTAATAATGTCTGCATTATTCCCTGAGACACGAGCAAATTGGCATAGGGTAAATCAAATTAGAGAGATGAATGCGTGGCTCAAAGACTGGTTTGGGAGAAATGGGTTTCGATTCCTGGGGCGTTGGCATCAGTATTGGGGAACGTGGGATCTGTATCGTTGGGACGGTCTTCACCTGAACCATGCTGGGATCAGTGTTCTGGCGAGTCGTATAACTAGGGCGGTAGAAAGGGCTTTAAACTAAATATTGGGGGCATGGGATCAAATTTGGGACGATGTGGTAATTCAAAGATTAGAGACAAGGCAATAGAGAAAGGTATTAATATGGGAAATGTTGAACAGATCATGACGGGAAGGGATAGAGAGCACAAATCTGAGAGTAAATCAACAGATTAGGCTAGAGGTTACAAAAATAATAAAAGGACAAAAATAAAGGCTCTGCATCTGAATACACGTAGCATTCGAAACAAAACTGATGAACTGAAAGCGCAAATAGAAATACATAAATATTGTCTGATAGCCATTACAGAAACATGGCTGCTGGATGACATAAATTGGAACCTGAATATTGAAAGGTATATGACATTTAGGAAGGATAGGAAGGTGGGAAAAGGTCAAGGGGAGGCTCTGTTAATTAATGAGGGTACGGCAATAATCATGGGAGATTTTAATCTGCATATAGATTGTAAAAATCAAATGGGCAAAGGTAGCCTAGATGAGGAGTTCATGGAATGTTTTCGAGATAGTTTCTTACAACAGCACGTTCTGGAGCCAACCAGAGAGCAGGCTATACTAGGCCTGGTATTGTGCAGAGAGATAGGATTAATTAATGACCTCATAGTGAAGGCCCCCCTTGGTAGCAGCGATCATAATATGATTGAATTTTACATTCAGTTTGAGAGAGAGAAGTGTGGGTCCAAGACTAGTATTTTAAACTTAAATAAGGGCAATTATGAGGGCATGAAAGCAGAGCTAGCTAAAGTGAACTGGCAAATTAGGTAGGTACAGCACGGTTTAGATACAACGTAAAGCTTACTCTACACTGTCCCATCAAACAATCCCAGGGCAGGTATAGAACTTTTTAGATACAAACTAAATTTCGCCCTCGATGTTCCCATCAAACACTCCCAGGGCAGGTATGGCACTGGTTAGACACAGAGTAAAGCTCCTTCTACACTGTCCCATCAAACACTCCCAGCGCTATGGGAAGAGAGCGGGGCAGTGGGATTAGTGTAGGATAGATACAGGGCAATGGAATGAGAGTGGGGCAGAGGGATTAGTCTGAGATTGATACATGGCTATGGGGAGTGAGCGGGGCAATGGGATTAGTTTGGAATTAATACAGGGCTATGGGTAGTCAACGGGGCAGTGGGATTAGTTTGGGATTAATACAGGGCTATGGGGAGTGACCGGGGCAGTGGTAAGGGTTTGGGATTAATTCAGGGCTATAGGGAAGGGAGCGAGCCAGTGGGATTAGTTTGGGATTAATATAGGGCTACGGGGAGAGAGCGGGGCAGTGGGATTAGTTTGGGATTGATGCAGGGCTATGTTGAGTGAGCGGGGCAGTGGGATTAGTTTGGAATTAATGCAGGGCTATGGGGAGAGAGCGGGGCAGTGGGATTAGTTTGGGATTGATACAGGGCTATCGGGTGAGTGCGGGGCAGTGGGATTAGTTTGTGATTGATACAGGGCTATGGGGAGAGAGCGGGGCAGTGGGATTAGTTTGTGATTGATACAGGTCTATTGGGTGAGAGCGGGGCAGTGGGATTAGATTGGGATTAAGACAGGGTTTTGGGAAGTGAGCGGGGCAGTGCGATTAGTTTGGGATTAATACACGGCTTTCGGGAGAGAGTGAGGCAGTGGGATTTGTTTGGGATTGCTACAGGGCTATGGGGAGAGAGCGCGGCAGTGGGATTACTTTGGGATTGATACAGGGCTATGGGGAGTGAGCGGGGCAGTGGGATAAGTTTGGGATTGATACAGGGCTATGGGGAGAGAGCGGGGCAGTGGGATTAGTTTGTTATTGATACAGGGCTATGGCGAGTGAGCGGAGCAGTGGGATTAGTTTGGGATTAATACAGAGATATGGGGAGTGAGCGGGGAAGTGGGATTAGTTTGTGATTGATACAGGGCTATGGGGAGTGACCGGGACAGTGGGATCAGTTTGTGATTAATACAGAGCTATGGGGTGAGAGAGGGACAGTGGGATTAGTTTGAGATTGATACAGGGCTATGGGGAGTGAGCGGGGCATTGGGATTAGTTTGGGGATTGATACAGTGCTATGGGGAGAGAACGGGGCAGTGGGATTAGTTTGGGGATTGATTACATAGATTACATAGAAGATAGGAGCAGGAGTAGGCCATCCGGCCCTTCGAGCCTGCTCCGCCATTTAATGTGATCATGGCTGATCCTCCAATTCAGTATCCCGTCCCCGCCTTCTCTCCGTAACCCTTAACCCCTTTTGCCTGTAGAAATATATCTAATTCCCTCTTAAATATATTTAATGAGCTGGCGTACACTGCCCTCTGTGGCAATGAGTTCCACAGGTTCACCACTCTCTGAGTGAAGAAATTTCCCCTCATTTCTGTCCTAAATGGTTTAGCCCTTATCCTTAAATTGTGTCCTCTAGTTCTGTTCTCACCCGCCAAGGGAAACATTCCTTCTGCATCTAGTCTGTCTAGACCTGTCAGAATTTTATACACTTCTATGAGGTCCCCTCTCAATCTTCTAAACTCCAGTGTGTACATCCCTAAACTACATAGTCTCTCCTCATAGGTCAATCCCGCCATTCCTGGTATCAGCCTGGTGAATCGCCGCTGCACCCCCTCCATGGCAAGAACATCTTTCCTCAGATGAGGCGACCAAAACTGTACACAGTACTCGAGGTGTGGTCTCACCAGTGCCCTGTACAGCTGCAGCAAGGTATCCCTGTTCCTGTATTCCAACCCTTTTGCTATGAAGGCCAGCATACCGTTTGCCTTCTTGACCGCCTGTTGCACCTGCATGCTCGCCTTCAGTGACTGGTGTACAAGAACACCCAGGTCTCTCTGTACTTCCCCCTCTCCCAATTTATTGCCATTTAAATAATAATTTGCCCTCCCGTTCCTGCACCCAAGGTGGATAACTTCGCACTTGTCCACATTATAGTGCATCTGCCATTTATCCGCCCAATCACCCAGTGTGTCCAAATCGCTTTGGAGCTTCCTGATCTCCTCCTCTGAGCCCACCCCCCCCTCCTAGTTTGGTGTCGTCTGCAAATTTGGAAATGCTGCATCCGACTCCCTGATCCAGGTCATTAATGTAAATTGTGAACAGCTGGGGACCCAGGACAGATCCCTGTGGTACCCCACTTGTTACTGCCTGCCATTCAGAAAATGAGCCGTTTATTCCAACTCTCTGTTTTCTATCTGACAGCCAGTTCTCTATCCACGTCAATACTTTCCCCTTTATCCCATGAGCTTCAATTTTCCATGCTAATCTTTTATGTGGGACCTTATCGAAGGCCTTTTGGAAGTCCAGGTACACCACATCTACTGGCTCTCCCTCATCTATTTTACAAGTTACTCCCTCAAAAAATTCCAATAGGTTAGTCAAGCACGATTTACCCTTTGTAAATCCATGTTGACTATGTCCTATCCTGTCCCCATTTGCTAAGTGCTCCGCTATTTCATCCTTAATGATGGACTCCAGCATTTTGCCCACAACTGATGTAAGGCTTACAGGTCTGTAATTACCTGCTTTTTCCCTACCCCCCTTTTTGAATAGTGGGGTAACTTTAGCTACCCTCCAATCCATGGGCACTGTTCCCGAGTCTAATGAATTCTGAAAAATTATACTTAGTGCATCCGCTATCTCTAGTGCCACCTCCTTCAGTACCCTAGGATGCATGTTATCAGGCCCTGGGGATTTGTCCGCCTTCAATCCCTTTAGCTTCCTTAACACCATATCCTTAGAGATATTGATTTGCATCAGTTCCTCCTTTGCCAATGCCCCTATTTTTCCCGATATCCCAGGGAGGTTTTTTGTGTCTTCCTTCGTAAAGACTGACCCAAAGTATGCATTTAGTTGGTCTGCCATTTCCTTATTTCCCATTATATATTCCCCCGTATCTGACTGCAATGGACCAACTTTGGTTTTCACCAGTCTTTTCCTCTTGATATACTTATAAAAGCTTTTGGAGTTAGTTTTTATATTTTCCGCCAGCTTGCTTTTGTAAGCTATTTTGCCCCTCTTGATTAAGCCCTTTGTCCTCCTTTGCTCTATCTTAAACTGTTCCCAATCTTCGACTCTGGCGCTTTTTTTGGCTATTTTATACGCCCTATCTTTGGATTTTATGCTTTCTCTAATTTCCCCTGTTATCCACGGTTGAGTCACCTTTTTAGATTTCCTTTTATGCCAGATTGGTATAAACAATTTTTGCAATTTTTTCATTCTATCTTTAAATGCTTGCCATTGTTTATCTACCTCCAGTCCTCCCAGGAACGTTGTCCAATCAGACCTACTCAGTTCCCGTCTAATGGCATCATAATTCCCCTTGTTTAAATTCAGGAACTTAGTCTCTGAGTCAATTTCTTCGCTCTCCATTTCGAGTGAGAAATCGATCATGTTATGATTGCTCTGACCCAAGGGTCCCCGTACAACAAGATTACTAATTAGTCCCTTCTCATTGCACAGTACCCAGTCCAATATAGCCTGTTCCCGAGTTGGTTCCTCGACATATTGATCCAGATAACCATCCCTTAAACACTCAAGGAATTCCTCCTCCTCATTATTTTTACTGATAAGGCTAGTCCAATCTATATGTAAGTTAAAGTCACCTATGATGACAGCTGTGCTCTTATTGCACGCTTCTCTAATTTCCCTCGTGATGTCCTCCCCAACCTCTATTTTACTATTTGGAGGCCTATATACCACTCCTATTAAAGTTTTTCGCCCCTCGCTATTTCTTAGTTCCACCCATATAGATTCTGTATTAACTGAGTTAATATCCTTCCTTTCAATTGCATTTATCCCCTCTTTTACCAGCAATGCTACCCCTCCTCCCTTTCTTTTTTGTCGATCCTTCCTAAATACTGAATACCCCTGTATGTTAAGCTCCCATCCCTGCTCACCCTGCGACCATGTTTCCGTAATCCCAATTAGATCATGATGCAGGGGTATGGAGAGAGAGCGAGGCAGTGGGTTTAGTTTGGGGATTGATACAGGGCTATGGGGAGAAAGCGGGGCAGTGGGATTAGTTTGGGGATTGATACAGGGCTATGGGGAGAAAGCGGGGCAGTGGGATTAGTTTGGGGTTGATAAATGGCTATCGGGAGAGAGTGGGGCAGTGGGATTAGTTTTGGATTGATACAGGGCTATCGGGAGAGAGCGGGGCAGTGTGATAAATTTGGGATTGACACAGGGCTATCGGGAGAGATCGGGGCATTGGGATTAGTTTGGGATTGATACAGGGCTATCGGGAGAGAGCGGGCAGTGCGATTAGTTTGGGATTGATACAGGGCTATCGGGAGAGGGCGGGGCAGTGGGATTAGTTTGGGATTGATACAGGACCATCGGGAGAGAGCGGGGCAGTGGGATTAGTTTGGGATTGATACAAGGCTATGGGGAGAGAGCGGGGCAGTGGGATTAGATTGGGATTGATACAGGGCTATGGGGAGAGATCGGGCAGTGGGATTAGTTTGGGATTGAAACAGGGCTATGGGGAGAGAGCGGGGCATAGGGATTAGTTTGGGATTGATTCAGGATTATCGGGAGAGAGCGGAGCAGTGGGATTAGTTTGGGATTGAAACAGGGCTATGGGGAGAGAGCGGGGCAGTGGGATTTGTTTGGGATTGATACAGTGCTATCGTGAGAGAGCGGGGCAGTGGAGTTATTTTGGGATTGATACAGGGCTATGGGGAGAGAGCGGGGCAATGGGATTAGTTTGGGATTGATACAGGACCATCGGGAGAGAGTGGGGTAGTGAGATTAGTTTGGGATTGATAAAAAGGCTATGGGGAGAGAGCGGGGCAGTGGGATTAGATTGGGATTGATACAGGGCTATGGGGAGAGAGCGGGGCAGTGGGATTAGTTTGTGATTGATACAGGACTATGGTGAGAAAGCGGGACAGTGGGATTAGTTTGGGATTGATACAGGGCCACCGGGAGACAGCGGGGCAGTGGGATTAGTTTGGGAATGATACAGGGCCATCGGGAGACAGCGGGGCATTGGGATTAGTTTGGGATTGATACAGGGCTATGGGGAGAGAGCGGGTCATTGGGATTAGTTTGGGATTGATACAGGGCTATGGGGAGAGAACGGGGCAATGGGATTAGTTTGGGATTGATACAGGACCATCGGGAGAGAGTGGGGTAGTGAGATTAGTTTGGGATTGATAAAAAGGCTATGGGGAGAGAGCGGGGCAGTGGGATTAGATTGGGATTGATACAGGGCTATGGGGAGAGAGCGGGGCAGTGGGATTAGTTTGTGATTGATACAGGACTATGGTGAGAAAGCGGGACAGTGGGATTAGTTTGGGATTGATACAGGGCCATCGGGAGACAGCGGGGCAGTGGGATTAGTTTGGGAATGATACAGGGCCATCGGGAGACAGCGGGGCATTGGGATTAGTTTGGGATTGATACAGGGCTATGGGGAGAGAGCGGGTCATTGGGATTAGTTTGGGATTGATACAGGGCCATCGGGAGACAGCGGGGCAGTGGGATTAGTTTGGGATTGATACAGGGCTATGGGGTTTTGTATATTCCACCATATCCTGTGCTTGATGTCTCTGGCCTTGTCCAGACATTGTTTAACCATTCATTTGTTTTGGGCTGTTTACTTTGATCACCTTAACCTGTTTCTGATCTACACAGGGTGCAACAGATCAGTTGTCCCTGGCCAGGGTCCTGCCCTGGGCAAAAACTGCACCTCCATTTAACAATGCCATTTCCCGCCTCTGCAAAGATATCATTCTGTTCCACAATGCAGGAATGTCGCTAAAAGCCTTTGATCCCATATCCTAGATCAACTTTAAGCACTCAAATCTTTAAGGTAAAGAAACTTCCAGATTCCTAGCCACAAACTGAATCGTTTAAGCCAAAAAAATTGAAAGAAATGTGATTTATTGTTGTTATTTTACAATTTACAAATATACACACAATTTGTGTCACTGAATTATAAACCAAATGCAGGCAAAGCTATGACTTAACAGAAATAAACACTTGTCTTTCTTCCTGGACAGCAAAACCAGTCGGACTGACTTGGAAATGTTTACTCATAAGTTGACGTAAAGATTTATAATTTACCAATTTCGCTTCTAATGTTTTTCACTCAAACATTCTCCAAAATATTAATCCCTGCTCTTGTCACGAGGTGTGTTGAATTATTTTAGGTACTTCGCAATTAAAAGGGGGAAACAAACTTAATTGTACTCACAATTCTTAATCTCCTATTTCAAACATTCAAACCAAATCGAATTGTACGTTATCACTGTAATCAAAGTATTTTCTGTGTCTTTCTCAATAAACAAAGAGTGGTTTCTTCTAAAGTAGCTTCCTGCAATTTTAATACACCATTACATAACTCTTGCTTCTATTAACACTCCACTAAATGTTTAAGAGGAAATCTATATTTGA